>CM069857.1:250693016-251298016 GCA_036172795.1 Pelodytes ibericus | reverse complement strand
CACTTCACACACACACACACACACTTCACACACACACACACACACTTCACACACACACACACACACACACACACACACACCCACTTCACATACACATACACACACACACACACACACTTCACATACACATACACACACACACACACTTCACACACACACTTCACATATACATACACACACACACACACACCCACTTCACATATACATACACACACACACACACACACACCCACTACACATACACATACACACACACACACACACACCCACACACCCACTTCACATATACATACACACACACACACACACCCACCCACCCACTACACATACACATACACACACACACACACACACACACACCCACTTCACATACACATACACACACACACACACACACACACACACACACCCACTTCACATACACATACACACACACACACACACCCACTTCACATACACATACACACACACACACACTTCACACACACACACACACCCACTTCACATATACATACACACACACACACACACACCCACTTCACATACACATACACACACACACACACACTTCACATACACATACACACACACACACTTCACACACACACACACACACACCCACTTCACACACACACACACACACACCCACTTCACATACACATACACACACACACACACTTCACACACACACACCCACTTCACATATACATACACACACACACACACCCACTTCACATATACATACACACACACACACACCCACTTCACATATACATACACACACACCCACACACACCCACTTCACATATACATACACACACACCCACACACACCCACTTCACATATACATACACACACACCCACACACACCCACTTCACATATACATACACACACACACACACACCCACTTCACACATACATACACACACACACACACACACACACACCCACTTCACATACATACACACACACACACCCACTTCACATACATACACACACACACACACCCACTTCACATACATACACACACACACACCCACTTCACATACATACACACACACACACACCCACTTCACATACATACACACACACACACACCCACTTCACATACATACACACACACACACCCCCACTTCACATACATACATACATACACACACACACACCCACTTCACATACATACACACACACACACCCACTTCACATACATACACACACACACACCCACTTCACATACATACACACACACACACACCCACTTCACATACATACACACACACACACACCCACTTCACATACATACACACACACACACCCACTTAACATACACACACACACACACCCACTTCACATACACACACACCCACTTCACACACACCCACACCCACTTACTTCACACACACACACACACACTTACTTCACATACACACACATACACACACACGCCCACTTCACATACATACATACATACATACATACATACATACACACACACACACACACACACACACTTACTTCACATACACACACACACACACACACACACCCACTTACTTCACATACACACACACACACACACACACACCCACTTACTTCACATACACACACACACACACACACACCCACTTCACATACATACACACACATACACACACACACACACCCACTTACTTCACATACACACACCCACTTACTTCACATACACACACCCACTTACTTCACATACACACACCCACTTACTTCACATACACACACACACACACACACACACACACCCACTTCACATACACACACATACACACACACACACACACATACACACACACCCACTTCACATACACACACACCCACCCACTTCACATACACACACACACCCACTTCACATACACACACACCCACTTCACATACACACACACACACCCACTTCACATACACACACACACACACACACCCACTTCACATACACACACATACACACACACCCACTTCACATACACACACACACACCCACTTCACATACACACACATACACACACCCACTTCACATACACACACATACACCCACTTCACATACACCCCCCCACACACCCACTTCACATACACACACATACACCCCCCCACACACCCACTTCACATACACACACATACACCCCCACACACACCCACTTCACATACACACACATACACCCCCACACACACCCACTACACATACACCCCCACACACACCCACTTCACATACACATACATACATACACACACACACACACCCACTTCACATATACATACACACACACACACACACACACCCACTTCACATACACATACACACACACACACACACACACACACACACACACACACACACACACACACCCACTTCACATACACACACACACACACACACCCACTTCACATACACACACACACACACACACCCACTTCACATACACACACACACACACACACCCACTTCACATACACACACACACACACACACCCACTTCACACACACACACACACACCCACTTCACATACACACACACACACACACACCCACTTCACATACACACACACACACACACACACACCCACTTCACATACACATACACACACACACACACACACATACACACACACACACACACTTCACACACACACACACACCCACTTCACATACACATACACACACACACACACCCACTTCACATACACATACACACACACACACACCCACTTCACATACACATACACACACACACACACCCACTTCACACACACACACACACCCACTTCACACACACACACACACCCACTTCACATATACATACACACACACCCACTTCACATATACATACACACACACACCCACTTCACATATACATACACACACACACACACACACACACACACACCCACTTCACATATACATACATACACACACACACACACACCCACTTCACATATACATATACATACACACACACCCACACACACCCACTTCACATATACATACACACACACCCACACACACCCACTTCACATATACATACACACACACCCACACACACCCACTTCACATATACATACACACACACACACACACCCACTTCACATATACATACACACACACTTTACACATACGCGTGTCTGAGTGCTGGGTGTCGTCACTTTACAACCTAGCACTCAGCCGAAAGAGCAATGAAGATTGGCTGCAGCACGAATGTTCCCCTCTCCCTGCTTCTTTACCTCATTGCTGGGAGGGGGAGCATTCGTGCTGCAGCCGATGTGCCTTTTTTCGGATGAGTCCTGGATTGGCAAGTGACGACACCCAACACGAGGTGGCGGAGCTTGCTTTCTGTGCAATCCGCACAGACTTCCCCCTCCCTCGCGCTGCAAAAAAAAAAAGTTCCTGTATGCAATGAATGGTTGTTGAAGCAGATAGTGCCCCTTCAGTAGCAGACCATTTTGATTTTGATTTTGAAATTATGTGATTTGGAATAGAATTTGTAAACCAAAGTTATGTGTTCCAATGTGGTTTGTTTTTTTTGGGGTTTTTTTTTTTTTTTTTTTACCACAAGGCGTCCTTTTGTGCAATATGATCTCTGAAGGTTGGCAATGATTAGCATCCCCAGGGCATAGCTGACGATGAAAGAAAACTCACTGTACCTTTCCTTGTTGCATACTATATATTATAATTATTAGTGATCTGGCATTGTGGATAAACATGTTCGTCTCTTAAAAACTAGTTATAAAAAAATGTATCATGAACATCTAAACATTTCCACTTTTTTTTTTGTTTTGTTTTTTTCCTTAGGAGTTCGACTGACCCCGGTAAAAAGAAGCAACACATATGTCACATCCCAGGCTGCGGGAAAGTGTACGGGAAAACATCTCACTTGCGTGCACATTTGCGTTGGCACACTGGGGAGCGCCCTTTTGTTTGCACCTGGGTATTCTGTGGGAAACGTTTCACACGCAGTGATGAGCTGCAGAGACACAAGCGCACACACACCGGTAAGTTTGGCTGTTTAAAATGTAGGTTTGCAATCGTTGAATTGAGTCTATTTTTTAAAATTTTTATTCTTCTTCCTGTACAAAGAAATGAAAAGGTGAAATGTTATTAAAATTATGCAGCAACAGGATTATGCACAATTTGTATGTACAATATTTTGGCACAGAGGAATTGCTACCCTGATTTAAGGGAAGGCAAAGTTTTTATCATCTTACCGGATGATTGGCTGAAACCTTTGAATAACAGTGAATTTGATATAAATTGAGTTTGGGAACAGAGACCCCCTCCCTGACCACTTAAAACCTGAGGGCGACCTCTCTCCCGGCTGCTGACCGCCAGTCACACAGAACTTAGAACCATGTACAAGGTTATTACGGAATTCAATGTCTTGTCCATGTAGAATTAATTTTATACTGAGTTTTATGTGTAATTATTTATTTTATGTATATGATAAGCAAATGTATGAGTGAATCTTGTTGTACTTTTCTAAATAAATCAAACATTTGACTCAGGGCTTGACAAGTTGTGTTGTTGTAAATGGAATTTTATGGACATACCAGTTCCTTGACTCCTAAAAATTAGGCAGGCTCCTATGGTCTACAAATTATTTGTCTACCCCTGATTTGACCTTTTTGACTTGGTTTATATTTATAACCGCAAAAGCGCTTATTAATCACTTATGATGAAACGCCTTTGGATGGAAAGTTATCCGAACATTTTGCATTGTTCTAATTCCTACTTCTAACTTGTGTTTTTAGGTGAGAAGAAGTTTGCTTGTCCTGAGTGCCCGAAACGCTTTATGAGGAGCGACCACTTGTCTAAGCATATAAAGACACACCAGAACAAAAAAGTCCAGGGTGGTCCTACCACCATGACAACTGTGACCCTGGATGGAGCCGGTTCTGATGGCAGCACTGCTTCCACACCAACACCCCAGACCCTCATTACAACCAACATGGTGGCAATGGAAGCAATATCTCCAGAGGGCATTGCACGACTGGCAAGCAGTGGCATTAACGTCATGCAAGTGGCAGACCTGCAGTCAATCAATATTAGTGGCAATGGTTACTAGCGCCAATGTTCAGGCAGGACTGTAAATAAAATGGGAAATGTCTTTTGGGACAGGGAGTAGGGGGGATTTAGTATAATAATGACCATGGGTCCAAAAAGAGATATGGAATGTGTAAAACTGCTCTCACTTGTGGATGGGTGTGCCAATTTGCCTTATCAACCTTGTTGAGGGGGTTTTCTTCCACTCTGTTGCAATTTCTTCTCTAACCTCCTCATTGGTCATCCCCTATACTGGATTTGTAGATATCCATTTATGGAGATATGTAACCTATTAGTGAGGGGAATATACATCATTAGTCGGTCATCTTAACAGATTAATGGCTAAAATTGTACTTATGGTGGTTGATTGCAAAAGCCATAAAACCAACCGTTACTAAACATCTGGAACGTTTGAGGTGAAGAACATTGCCAGAACATATCTTTTTTTATATATAAATATATATAATTAAATATTTCTATTTTTTCTTTATATTTTCAAAAAAAATTAAGGTACACCCATAGCCATCATGCCTTGATAAGTCTATTGTCAATGCAATACATTTTTAACCAATAAATGCTATATAAATATATGGAATATTAAAACATAATTAAAAATGCCAAAAATATACAATAAGTGCTTGGACCAAAGGTTGCTTTGGTCATTCTGCATAGCCTTAATCTTGTTAGTCTGTAGGCTTCATTATTATTCTTATTATTATTTTCCCTTCTTTCTGAACCTCTGTATCCATAGTGTTTTATAGTCCCTTCTTTCCACCAAGTAGGAGGAAACTTGCTTTAGGTGGGAGTCTTATTTTATTTGCAACACATATATTCTATGATCAGTGATTATATTGGACATTTATTGATGGGAATAAATACAAAGTTGCAGTATGTGTATAAAGTTATTGCATTCTCTCTGCAAAACATGATGTTACATTGTCTGGAGTGTGGAAATATTGTCAGTGTAGCATGGGTTTTTTTTTTTGTTTTTGTGTTTTTTGTAGCCTCAGTTGAGACTTGAAAATTAACATATAAATCTTATCTTTGCATACATTTGGATTACACCAGCACTGAAAACAGTTTCTTTGTGCGTTGCTATGTTTTATTGGCCTTTTTGAGCATAGATTGATCTAGTTGACTAGTATTGTTCAGATGAGGGACATGGGTCTGTTGTCTAGACAGCTATACAGTGTGCTATATCTCAAAGGGTAACACTGATCAGTGAAAAATGTAAAACGCATGCAGATTTTTTACAGTGTTAGTTCAACTGTTTGTAGTTTTGCCAGGGTGTGTGTTGCAAAATGACGGACTGTAACAAGAAAACCAAGATATCATTTTTGTTTTAACACCTTTTAAATTCCAATAGGGCATGCAATTGTGTATTGCTGCCAATCTTCCATGAACTTGAAGTTGGTAGTAGGTTTATTAAATTTTTGCATTAACAAAGTAATGAGTCTCACTCTTGGTGTGGAATTTACCTACCTATAATAGAACCTGCATGGTTCGGTTCAGTTGCCATATTTATGCCAATACAAGGTTTTGTTTTGCAATTGCATGTGTGATAACTTTTCTTAGTGGAGACTACTGGCTTTTTTTTTTTCTTTTTTTTAATGCTTCAGCCTTGTGATTTTTGGTAACTGCAAGGCTAAGGGAAACCTCTATTGTTAATGGATTTTGTTTTTCCAGCAAACTGGAAATATTTCTTCACACTAAAGTTGATTTCAGAAAGAGTTTGCCTCCAGCATTGTTTTTAGTAATTTTTGGAAACGATAAGACAAAGATTCACATGTTTTTGTCGGGTGTAACTTTATTTTTTTTCATTTTCTTTTCTCCTTTCCCCTGCCTCCCTCTTTCCACACTTCTTTGACTGTGGAAATGGGCCCTTTTATACAAACTTCTCCTGTAAATATGCATATATAATTTTTTTTTTTTTTTTGAAATTTGCATTTGGTGGGATTTTCTCCCCCTATGTATTTTTATATATTCACGCATAGCCTACACATAAGCAAAGATATGATATGTATTTTTATACAGTTTTGCTACCCACAGGGAATTTTGCATTCTGTATTCTTGTAACAGGGTAGAGAGGGTTCATATAATTAGGAAATGCTAAATAGAATATTGCTTACAGATGTCAAATCATTGTCTTCTTTTTTTTTTTGTTTTGCTTTATCCCTGAAAGTGATGTTTGACAAGTTAATACTTGGTTAATGTTATTTGTCCTGTATTAATTTTTTTCCAAATGTCGTTTGAGAGATTCTGTTAATGCTGTAGATATGTCAAATCGTGTTGGTTACAAATTATCCTGACGTTTTTATTCCCTTAAATTAATGTTACTTTAAGGAATCATACACTCTAATGAATTGCTTTTACTCTTCTCGGGTGTTTATCATTAGAATGTGATTGTCAAATAAAAAAATTACATTGTACATCTTTAATGATAGTGAAATCTCATCCATACATTGTGCTAGATTAATTACTAGCAAATTTATGGATTATGTTTTTCTACATTTAAAATCTGTATGCCACCAGCATAAAACCACGCCTATGCTTGCGGACGCAACTACACAAAAGTGCAACATTTACTCTATAAGTTTACCGACTGTTGCTGTTGCAATGTATAGATCGTTGTTTTACCTACCTGAAGTTAATCTTGTCATCCATAGTTAAATCACAGGTTGACTTTAAGTGTGCCAGACCACAGCTTAATGTCAGTTCAGAGATTTGTTTTTCTTTTCTATTGTTTTTATTCTAAGTGTTAATAAATCCAAAAAGCAATTGTTTATATATAGTGTCCAAAAGATAAATACCATGTTTAAAAGCTACACATTATACGCAACGTCTGTCCGCCCCTGTGAAGCAGTAATGAAATCTGGTCAAGTTTGGAAGAAAAATATCCACTTCCCTATGAGTTTCTCCTCAGCTGACTGGAAACATCTCTGGGTATTTAAGCACATGATATAAAAAGTTGCCTTTTTTATTAAACTTATAGATTTCTATGTAAGATCTATACTGTTAACTGTAAATAAACTGCTGCTCTTCATTTCCATGCCAGAGGCTCCAAGTTGTTTCATTCACTCTAGGAGTTTAAAGTGCTTAGGATATTATTTTTAATCCTTTAACACCACCTAGCCGTGGACATGTCACATGGAAAAATAAAATGGACCTTCATTAAAAAAAAACTGTAATACATCATTACTACTTTGTACTCTCTCTTGATTTGTTGCACTTTTCAGTGTATTTCTTAAATTTAGTTTTAAAATAGATTAGAGGTAGAAGGGAAGGGGTCTTGATAAATGTATGGCATAGTCCAATAATTTGATTACATTCATGTAATAAAGAGAATAGGACATTTCTAAAACTTTGAGATGAAAGACCATACATGTTAGACCAAGATAGTGCTTTTACCCACCCTACTTTCCCGCTTTGGTCAATAAATTTGTAAAGAAAACTAACTCCAGGTATAAATGATGATCTGGTTCTTGCATGTATCTGTTTTTGATTTTGGATACACAATATTGGAGGTTTTAATAATTATTGTCTTTTTGTTTTGGCCTGAGCACAAGGATACCACCCATGCATAGGTTTGTCAGCTTTTTTTTTTTTTTGCAGATCTCTCCTAATGCTTTGTTGTGCTTTCTAATTCCAATATCAACTTTATTTTTTTTTTTTTTTTTTTTTAGTGAAGTATTCTTTGTACATGGTGTGTCTTCTTGGCACTAGTCTTTGCTATCTTCACATTATGTACTGGGATGAGATGCATAGCCAACCTTTCTTTTGGTCCATGGTTGGTTTGCATACCCATACAATTGTAAGGGTAAACTGCATCAATTATTACAAAACTAGAATATTGTAATTTTCTTATTTAAATCTATTCTCTGCTAAATATTTGCTCATGTAGGGGAAACTTGACAAACAAGTATTCAGCAACTACAGTGGGAGTTATGCATGAAGGCATGCCCATGAAATTAACCGTACGCACCAATATTCAGGAGCTCAAGAAATGCTACTTCCACAGTTATATGTAAACCAATCCATAATAATAAATGCATGTATTAAGAGAACAATGGGGGCGATTTCTTAAGACTGTGCACACGGAGATGGTGCTTAATATTGCTGCCATCACTGCAAGTGCTTATGGAAAACACTGACTCCTGACAAATGTCTGATCTTCCTGGTTGCACAACCATTTGCTCATATGAATTCATAATCCTAATGACTTTTGTAAGCATGGTGTTTTGGGGACAATTGTTTAAACTGACCGTATAAAACTATAGCACACTGATGTCAGATCTTGGACATAATTACCTGATTTATATTTGAGGCAATATACCAAGTTGAATATAGCTTGTGTATCAGTTTGATAAATTTACAGCTTATCACAGTTCTGTTACTGAACTTTTTATATAATAGAGTAAGTAGCTTTGTTTCCCCACCACCCCCCTTAAAATTGTATTGTTAAACAACAATCTTAAATGTGCCCCCAAAAAGTGGGGAAATGAGCTTGCACCAAGATTGTAGTAATGACTCCACCTCAGTTATAGTTGCACAATTTACTAATTGATACAAATTGTGAGAAACGGTCACACATTGAAACAAAACTGAGTATACAAAATTAAAAACTAACACGGTACCCAAGGAGTTAGAAGATAACTTATAGGTTAATTGAAAGTGCTTATAGAAACTTATTTGAGAATTATCTCGACCAATAGAATTGAATAGTCCCCTCCCCCCTATTATTTCTGAACAAAAGATCCTGAACATGTTTAATGTCACATGAAGGGGGAACATGCTGTTTGACGAGTAAAATCTTCAGCCCCTCCTGACTTGTGTTACCTGTTCGCTCAATAATTTTTATCTATTGGTAAAATCAACTAGTGACAACATTAAAGCTTCATTTTAGTGCAGGGTTGGTTATCATTGCATCAGTTCTTGGACGATTTTCCTTTTTGATTTTCACTATGAGGTTAATGCTTGGGTTACTACAGTATAGCCAGCGGTTTCACAAATCTCCATTTCTATGTGAATTTTTACTCTGCACAGACAGTACCATTGTATGATGTGTAAATCTGAGATAGGAACTACCAATAGAATTCCAACTGCTGTAAAATACTATATAACTTGATTCAAGTGTAGCAAACAGAGCATCGTGAATGGGACGAAAGCCACTGCAGCTGTATTGCTAGGAAAAAGGTGTGTTTTTTTTTTTATTTTTTGGATTGGTTGTTGTGCTGTTTTCTGCTACTAAATATATCTCAAAATAAAGATGAGCATTAAAATGTGTTAATATATTGGGACTCTTTCTTGAATATTTGGGTTAGAGGCTCAGTAAAAAGGACTTTGTCACATATGATTAAACACTTATTCTGCAAACCAAGCCTGTGAACAGCCTTTCATTTTAAGCTGAAATGTAGGCCTGGCAGATGTAATATGTTTTTTGCCATTGGTATTTTTCTTGGCATGATGGTTAAGATCTCCACCGTGTGATTATGCGGATGTTGGAGTTATAATAAACCCTTTTTCCTAAATGTCGTTTTATATGCAAAAAATGCTTTCTGGGGACAGAGTTGGGTGTCTGAAGTCATTGGCTGCTATACAATCTCTGGGAACATTTAAACAGTGCCTCAACCTTTTATAACACTGGCAATAACTAAAATGTACAACTTTAAACTTTTGTCTGGCATGTGCTTATTTTAGAATTTTTCTTATTGCAGATTTAATGATGTTGGAGACATTATTTTTTTTAAAGCTTTTCTTTTCCAGTTTGTACAAAGATTACAATCATTGTAGTTTATAACTCCTTTGTAAATCCAGTTACATTTTTAATAAAGTGTCTAAGTTGTATCTGATTTTTAGAGTTCAGTTGGTTTATTTGATCTTTTACTTGCCCCTTTTTGGAACCAAGTCATTGTATTTCTCATGCCCCTAAATTCATTTTGGTTGTAAACCAAAGAATGCAGCAATTGGTTGGTGTTAATTTTGTTGACTGGTTTTGTCACTGAAAACATGCATACATAAGTAACGTAAAGTTTATAAACAAAGTTAATAGGACTACAACTATGACGAAAATCCATTGCAATTTTTTTTTCAAGTGCCAAAAATGGGACAAATATTAGGGAGGGCCTATTGCATTATATTGACCTATTTGGACTTCTGGTTTCCTTGGATCTCAGTCCAGGGCCGTGAATAGTAATAGCTGGATTGGCTGAGACACAGGTTCCCTGTTTCTAGCTGCCACTTGGAAAAACGCCCTGCAAACCGCAGAGGAAGAGGATACTCTTCCATCTGATTCACCAGGTTCTGTCATGCGAGTGTTTGTTTGTTTCTCCTCCCATCTCCCTGGCAAGTTAACTTAATACTATGTAACCGCCTTCTCAGACCTGTGACCTACCTTACTCCGGGAGATTGTAAACTAAATCCATTCAGATGATCAAAATACAACTAAACTAAAATTGCAACATTTCAAAATATACACTGGAACTTGTCCCAGCAGTTTCACCCAGAATTAACGGCCCAATATATGCAAGTAAAAAAGTAGTCAGCCTGAGCCCATCTTTCATTTGGGACTTTTAGGTGGTATTTTAACACTTTCATTGCACTAATTCTACCACCAGCCTTTGTCAAAGTTTGTGGTAGTAATTTTGTGTATTTTTTCCACATACATTGTACTTTAGACACAAATTCACATATTTCGGTATGTGTCACTGACAAACAATACCACAATATGTGTTCAGCAACATCTCCCGAGCACAGGGATACCACCCATGCATAAGTTTGTCAGCTTTGTTGGGGGTTGAAAGGCTACATTTGAGAGGTGCGCTTTTTGATTTTCAAACTTGGAATTTTGACATGTAGAGCAAGGAAGGGGTTAATAGCTCTTATAAGAGCCTTTGTAGTACTGTACAAAAAAAATTAACCCCTAAAAAGGCACAGACAAGAAAAAATGTTCTGCTGTGCAGTGATCAGTGGGCCTTGGGTCTCACAATTTTTTAACATTTTATTTAATTACAATTAAAAACTTATATTATACAGATCTGTCTCTTTCCCTCACCAAGTGAGGAGAGGGAGGCAGATCCATATGGGTCAGAACAATATTGATCTAACCAGATGAATGGTGATGCTCATCTGAGAAATCACCAAACCACCTTTGACACTGATCGGCTGTTACTGATCGCTATACATGCGTTCAGACAGCTTCAAAAGGAATACACATAATCCCCTAGTGGGTAACGTGACGAAAAAATGCAGATGGCAAAAAAAAATCCTTCTGCGACCAGATCACTCTATATGTGCTGCTTAGGCAGTGACCATATGCACTGCTTAGGAAGTGATATGGCATGGAAGGGGTTAATAGCTCTTAAAAGAGCCTTTGATATACTGAAAAAAGTTTAAAAAAAAAAAACGAACCCCTAAAAAAAAAATGCACAGACAGCAAAAAAATGTGCTGCTGTGTAAGATCACTGCATACACAGTGATCAATTGCAGGGAAAGGGTTAAACAATTTTTTGGGTCTCAATTTTATTAAATATATTATAATTAAAAACTCACATTATACAGCTCTGTCTGTCTCCCTCACTAAAACTCAAGTGAGAGGGAGGCAGATCTACACCGGTCAGATCAAATATTGATCTAACCAGGCGAATGATGATGCTCATCTGAGCACCAAACCGCCATTGCCACTGATCAGCTGTTACTGATCGCTATACATGTGCTCAGACAGCTAAAAAAAAAAAAATTCTTTACGTTAAACGCAATCCCCTAGCGGTTTTAATTAACCCGTGACGGGTGTAATAAAAAAGTAAAAAAATAAAAATAAAGTAAAAATGCTTCTGCAGCAAGATTGCTGCATTTGCGTCAGATCGCTGCTTAGGCAGTGATCTGCAGCAAGCAAGGGGTTAATAGCTCTTAAGAGCCTTTTTTATACTGTAATGAATTACAGTAAAAAAAAATTAACCCCTAAAAAATGCAGACAGCAAAAAATGTGCTGCTGTGTATGATCACCTTATAAAAGCCCTTAGTGTGTAACATTTTATTAAATATTTTTAATTTTATTTTTTACTTTATCTGATCTGTGTCTCTCCCATACTAAAACTAGTAAGGTGAGGGAGGCAGATCAATACTTGTCAAAGGCAATATTTACTAATATTGCCTTTGACTGTATGATAAGTGCTCATCAGAGCACTTACCATACATGCCTGCACACAGATCTGTTGCTCTAGGGGGAGCCAATCGATGCCTGCACATCGGAAGTGAAATACATTCACTTCCGATGCTCTTGCCATTAGAAGGGAAGCGCTGCCTGTTCCCTTCTACTGAGCCGATGGGGTCGCTCAGGAGAGTGACCACCATCAGTTCTGGGGGCAGCCGAAGGTGCTGCTAAGTGCCTCGCTAGCGAGGCACTTTAGCAACACCGGAGGTGCTTAGGAAGCAATCATTCGCTTCCTAAGCACGTGTGCAGCCGGCGCAGTCATTTTTAAATGGCTGCTACGATCACTCCGGGGAGTAATCGTAGCACGCCCCTGCACTTTTTTGGGGTGTTGCACAATGCCTCTACCTAGAGGCATTGTAGCAACACCGATAGAGTAAAAAAAAAAAAAACGACCGCTGGGCGCTTTCTTTACTCTATTAAGTGCATGACGTGCCAGGCACGTCACCTGTCAGCAAGTCCTCGATTTGATGTGACGTGCCTGGCACGTCATCTGTCACCAAGGGGTTAAAAAAAAAATAAAAAGGCAATCGCCAATTCAAAGCATGTTCAGTAACTGTACAAATGAAAAACTGTAGAAAAAAAAAAAGTGGCAAAAATGACACTTTTAGATCTACAAGGAACTCTAGGGCAGAGTTTTGTGAGCCTTTCACTGGAACAATATTTATGCCAACGTGCTTCTAGGTTCATTTTACGGAGACATTTTTTTTCCAGTTGTTCAAACCTGTAGGTTGCAGATTTGAGTCGTGGTAGGGTCAAATCAGCCATTCATCCTTCCAAGTATAATCAATTAACATTTCAACTGCTGCTTTGGTTAACTCAAAGCCTGTGCTAAAAAGCACTTTAAATCCCTTTAACCCCTTTGTGATGCTAGGACATTCTATGCCATCCTGATTTTAATATACCTAAAAGACGCTAGGACGGCATAGAACATCCTATGGTTTAACAGCTCATAGCAGCAGCATCCTACCTGCTAGAGGAAATTTAGCCAGTGCTGAAAGCAAGGGAGACTTACTTTGTACTTTTTCATTCAGAGAGTCCCCAACCCCTGCTAGTTTTAATTCCTGACCTCAGGAATAAGAGTAGGAGGGGCCTGCAGACTAGACATGTGCGTTAGTCGGACGAAAATAGCATGTCCATTAAACGAATAACGAAAATGCTAAACTAACGAAAGCCGAATGAACGAATGGTTAATAAACGAAAGTCATACGTCCATTCGTGCTATTGGCATTCCATAAACCGAAAATAGTCGGTTTATAGAATACCAATAGCATGACATACATTCCATAAACCGAAAGTTGTTCATTATGTCGGTTTATGGAATGTATGTAATGCTATTGGTATTCTATAAACCAACTATTTCGGTTTATAGAAATCCAGTAGAATTACATGCACTCTATAAACTGAAAGAGGTTAAAATAGGTCAATTCATCCGAATGAATAAAACAAAACGAAAATAATGAACGAATTTCTTCTGAAACGAATGCAGTAATGAACGAAATTCGTTTGGGACAAAATAAACAACATTTTCGTCCGAATGGACGAAAACTAAATGAAAATTTTAGTTTTGCACATGCCTACTGCAGACTGAGTGAAATAAAAGGACAAAGTCAGTCCTCTCCTCCCAGCAACATAACATTCATAAAATAACCTCTGCAGTGGTATCACCATATAATGAATGTACTGTATTTTTTAGCGTATAAGACCACTTTTTAACCCAGGAAAATCTTCCCAAAAGTCGGGTGTCGTCTTATACGCCGGGTGTCGTCTTTTTACTTACCTCGTTGCTGCTCTGCAAGTGCGCGCGGCTGTGAGGGAAGCGTTGTGTGCTCCCCTCCAGCCGCGCAACTTTAATAAAGTTTGTTTAAACTTTAAGTACTGGGAAGGGGGTAGGAGAAGGGCAAAATCCTGGCATATTGGGAGGGGCAAAATATTGAGTGGCAAAATAGTGTGTCTCTGTGTCTATTGGTGTCACTGTGTGTGTGTGTGTAAGTGTGTCACTTTCTGTGTAAGGGTGTGTGTGTAAGTGTGTCACTGTTTGTTGGAAGTGGGGTAGTCTTATACGGTGAGTATATCCCAAACTCTAAATTTTAACTGGAAAAGTTGGGGGTCGTCTTATACAACGGAAAATACGGTAAGTAAATATTAATTGGAGGGTTGGAGAATTGCAGCCTCTGCCTCATGCGTTTGTTGCTACAGCTGTATAACAAAAACAGGATCTCTACATAATGCAGCATTACATTTTCTGCTTATTGGATTTGGGGGGGGACAGAACACATGTAGACAGTCCTAGAATCTTTATTGAACTTCCAAAAAACATACAAATAAAACCAGTGGATAGAAAAAACAAACAAGTTGTGAATAGGATTGCTGTTGCAGAATAGTAGGTGTAGATTAGATCAATCAGAGTCACTTTTTGTGGAGCTTTTCAAACTGTAAAGGAAAAAAAAAAAAAAAAGTTACAACAGGTAAGTACTGTAGTATCAGAGTAACGTAATACTTCTGCTTGCTGCACTCTTGAAGTTTATGAATTATGACCAAGACTTAGTTATTTTAAAATTTGCGAAAAACCATGACATGTCCAATTGCTATAAACACAAAGTTTAAAAAAAAAAAAAAAAAAAGTCACCTGTTCAAGTAAGCATGAACATCACTAAAACCATGGTAACGTGCAAGCGGGAATAGAATTCCTGTAGCGCTCCTGCCTTCCCGCTGACGACAGAAGCTGCAGTTACAGATCCCTCTGCATGGGGGGCACTGCCATTCCTGTATGTGCAACACAGAGGGAGGAGTGTTACAGAACAGCAGCATTGTAAAGGCATTAACATTGGATCCTGGAAAATCATTTTTATGCTCAAGGTGTTACTACTAGAACCACATTGTGGAATGCTGCAGAATGTTTTGCTTTACTGCATAATAATCTTATGACATTTACTGGAGTGCCAACGGCGCTCTGGTTTATGAAATCAAGACCAAGGGCTTTATTCATAAGAGCTAGAATCACAGAAAACTTAAGGGACTGTCTGGTACTTAACATTTGGAAGATACATTTTGGGTATCTTTTAAGATATGTAAAACATGTACATTAACTTCCTTAGATGAATTTGTGAAATTACAGCAGTTTGCAAGAAACCAGGACTGCCCACACTAGCTGAGTAAAAGTAATTTTTTTTTTGCCGCAGTAACCAATGAGAAAAATTTTCAAAACAATAGAATGTCTCTAGTGATATCAGACAATGTGTTTCACCATTAAGGGATCGTACAGTGTATAAGAGCAAGCTCATTACATTCCACACAATGTATTCTATTCTAGCAGCACAGGCAGTGACTAAACAAATCTTTAAGCTTGTGAGCAGGGCTCTACCTCATGGATGGTTCTCGTTTGTTAACTTAGTATGTAGTTCCCTTCTATGCTCGGTACCTAGCGCTACGTAAATTGTTGGCGCTATATTAATAAATGTTAATGTAATATGCTCAGTGTCTATATAAATCAATGCTGCTGCAGTATACAGGCAGGGTAATCACTGGGGGAGGGCTTGAGACAAATCTATCAAATTAAAAAAAAAAAAAAAAAAAAAAAAAAAAAGTCGATTTATGCACAATGCCTGCATAAAAATTTAAAGTAACAAATGCAAAGTAACTTGGCGACAATACTGTCCCTTTAAGGCCAAAGTAGAGCATAGGAAAAAAAAATCAAATACAAATAAATTGTAGAATTTTTCCAGCTCTACTTTGCCCTCAAGCTTTAAATTCCTATAAATAAAGTCTTAAATTTGGGCGAGCATCCTTACGCTTTCCATTATGCCGTTTGCGTGAATAGTTACAGAGGAGAGACTTTATATAATCCATAGTGAACCAACAGTAGGAATGCAAGGTGTGCAATATCTTATGATCTTTAAGTTAATAAATCTGTGACTAAAGAGCTTCAGTCATCTTCATTTTACTCACAGGATCCAGAAGAACTTTTCTCACATCCTCTCCATATCTATTCCTCAAACAAGGCCCACAGAATTGCCCCCGAATCCCTTGACATTCCACATTTCTGCAGTTTGATTTTGTGTCTATAGTCTTCTGGCGACACTGGTGGCAGGTGGAACCCTGAAACATAAACAGCATCATGGCACATAATGCTGTACAGAAAACAAGTGTGTGGCAACATGGTAGACGCAGTCAGGGCCGGCCCTATAATGGGGCAGCTGCCCCAGGCGGCATCCTGGCAGAGGCAGCGGCACTTTGCTCCTTTTTTTTTTTCTGTGCTTCTTGATTGAAGGAGGCCAATCAGGTGAGACTTCTCAACTCTCCTGATTGGCCGAGAGTTCAGAAACCTCCCGTGATTGGCTGAGACCTCCTTCACACAGAGCTCAAAGCAAAGAGAGATGCATACAGCAGGTAAGTTTCGGTGTGAATGTACGTCAGTGTGAGTGAGTGGGTGTGTGTACACGTCAGCGTGAGCATTTCATTTTTCGCCCCAGGCAGCACAATCTCTTGGGCCGGCCCTGGACGCAGTGGGGGTATCCACTAAGCCAGTGGTTCCCAACATTGATGCCTGCTTCTCCATTATACTCTAAATGGTTGTGTGTTGGTACACACTTTATGGAAAACAATTTGGACTGCACAATTTCAGGCAGCTGTTGCCAAGGCAAGAAATCCATTAGGTATCAAAAAAAAAAAAAACCTCTTTATAAAATCAATGGCAAGACTACATCTGTAACATGCAGGAATTTCTGCTGTGAAGAATTGTTTTCTCTAAAGAAAGATACTATTGTGGAGATATGATAAACCTTTACAAGAACGGTCAAGGGCGTTACAAAGACCTCTTTATAAAATCATACCTTCCAGACATCTCTAAAGACTGGAAGAAAGGAGCCACAATCTTAAAATATTTCAGTATTGTTAGGGTGCTCAAAATTGTGGAATAAAGTGCCATCTGAAATGGTTTGGGAGATTACAAGGTTAGCACACTGATCAAGGCGAGGCAGACTCTTGGCATCATTAAGGATCCCCCTCCCCTTTGAGATGACTGTCTTGCATTCTTCTGGCATTCTGGATTTGTGGAATGGCTGCAACTTATGGGCTTCATGTCTTTCAACCTATGTAACACCTTGGTTAAGCGACCTGCAGTTTTAAGCCATAATGGCTTAATAAAGTGTTACAACTTAAAGAAACATAATAATATACTTACATGTACACTATGGTATACTTTGTCCCTCACGGAGTCTGCAACATTTTTAAGGTCATCCTCTGTTATTTCCTCAACTGGACGCACGACATGGGGAATGGTTAGAGCGCTAGGACGAGGAGGACGGCGTCTCCTTGAATAGGCTTCCTGACAAAAAAAATTAAATAGAAATGTAGATGAACTAATTGTCCTATATCATATGGGTAAACAGGATACTTATGCATATTTTAGTTACGCTTGGAAGCTTAAAAAATAGTCACAAAAACTGTGCCACATCTCCAGATACATGCATTTTACCTTCTGCCTCAGCTTATGCTAGGCTATGTTCTATTGCTAATTACACTTTGGGCACAGCTTCTGCTCAGGCAACCAACCCAACACTAGTTGCTGATGTTCTCCACCATCTTCCTTCGGGATAGTACTCCACTAGTACCCATGTATTCCTAAAACACCACTTATACATAGGGATGGATCAAGGTATAGCGGCTCTGAGCACTGGACAGCCGTCAGCCATTGCCTATTGTCAATGACAGCCTTAGGTACAGGAATCTTGTTCATGAAGTGAGCTCAAATAGACAGCTTCAACAAAATCTTCTAGTATATTTTAGGTTTCGGATGAAGGATTTTATCCAGTGTGGCTAGTGTGTATTTTGGACCAATACATTGAGGTAATTTCATGAACAGACAGTCTCACTTCTTCCAGCAGATCATCATGTAGCTGATGCATCAAAGACTGCCTCTTGTCGTCTTTTTCAGGAGACGGGGATCGTACAACACCCATGGAACGGGTCAAACGCCGTGTGGAACGCTCTGGGTTTCTCCTCTGTTGTTGGGGAGGAAGAGCACGAGGGACCTTCCTAGATTTCTGTATGGGGGGGAAAAAAAATAAAAAAATAAAAAAAAAAAAAAACACACACACACACACACCTTTAAAATGAAGTAGAGCAGTTCATCGGGCAAGACACAGGATCGGGCAAGTTTTAAAGTGACTGTCAACCAAAAGAAAAAAAAAAAAAACCACCATCAATGTAGATAGATTTGCCAACAGTGTATAGATCATTTTAAATTTTTTATACTCTACAGTCACAGTAGGAGTCGATCTCCTGATCATTCCAAATAACCATTTAAAAAGTAGTAATTTGATTGTGACCCTATCCCAAGAGCTACTTAATGTATAATAGATTCAAAACGGGGTCTAGGGAGAAAGAAAAAAAAAAATTCTATACTATGAAACTGCTGCAGTGCTTGATCTACATGGCATGGTGTCAACATCTGCTCCTTCACTAGCTCACCAAGATGTTGGGATGACATCTTTAGCTATGGATGAATGACTTCACCATTCAAACCGTTCAATGAGCATGCACATAACGGACAGATCTTGTGGGACAGCAGGAGCAGTAGAGTTAAATTTAAGGTAGGTTTTCACCCTGCATTACAGATAGTGTTTGCTACCTATATTTCACTTTAAAGTTAAATATAATTCGGCAATTACATAAAGGTAAATCTAGCAAGAAGTTTGGTTCTTTAGTCATAAGAGTATGAAGGTTTGGGACACACTAATGTCACAAAGTTATCACATGCTCTGTACTCACCTGGGCTCCACTGTTTGGCTCCCCAGGTTCAGACAGGTTTCCAGGGAGTTTCTCCAAATCAGCCATAAGTTTGGCAAGCTGCAAATATGAAAATGAGAGATGTTCATCCAAAAGTTAGTGTAATAGGTTTCTTAATGCCCATAAGGCGAGTAAACAAACCATAGCTTTATTGTCTTGTATGTTCTTAGCTCTCCTCTGTAAGAAGTCATGTGGCTGCTCCTCTTCTGAGTCAGAAAGGTTCTTTTCAATCAGTGGTGGAATGGAGGTCTCAGGGGAGGAACAGCTGTCATTTTGTTCCTCACACTCCTCGCTGCTCTCAGAGGATAAAGGTTCCTTCTTAAGAGCCACTCTTAGTGAGAATCTTGTGCGTCTTTGAGGAGCCATGTCTGTTGGAGGCCGTTTCTTCACTGTGCTCTATGGGAGATAGAGGATACAGTGTATTTACACAAGGACAAATAAAAACTGCACATGCTTAGCAACACTTTGCTTACTGGACAGGCTCAGGCATCTCAGGCATGAACTGTGAAACCCCCAGGTTCTCTGTTCTGGTAGAGAGGACTAGTCTATTTCCTACTAAAATCAGCGTGGTAGGGGCTACACTGGTCAGCCGCACGTCTTTTACACCATACCTCATTATAAACTATAGTGGATATATGGCCATATGAAACTTGGGGTTTTCTGAAGAGGGCCACCGTGTGTTCAGAAATACATGTCTTTTAGACCGATATAGATTCCTTTTTTTTTTTTTTTTTTAAACTACAAGAGTCAATAGCTTGTTAACCACAGTATAATGTTTTTGTATTATAAAAAAAACCATCTTTATTCAAAACAAACCTGTGCATTTATAAGACTAAGTCAGTTGTGCCGCAACTTGCTATGGGCTGCATTTGTCCCACTGGTCACACATTGGATGCCCCTGGGCTATAGGAATCGCTCCCTAATCAAGTACTTTGCTGGACTAGCTAAATATAGCCCAATATTGAATGAAAAGTTTCCCATCACTATTAAAAACACAATTTCTAAAAGAATAAAGTGAAATAGTAGGATATTTGTGGTTCTTATTTAAACTACGTATCTTATGAAATGTCCTCTTAAAACAAGGATTACAGTGAACAATTTGCCATTAATCTTGTGAACAACAAGTTCTACTTCAGATGGGTATAACCTATATGAATTGCCAGACACACACACACTGTGATGTCAACATCTCACAATTACTAGGTTGGATAGCATGCTCAGCATAAGATTTGGACACCAACACTTGGGTGCATGCACATATTTTTTATGGAAGCCATATGAGGCTGCATGCATAGATGTAAAGGATAGATTAAATTTTTTTTTTTTTTTTTTTTTTTTACATTTGCTAGCACAGTGTTAATAAATGTTAATTTTCAGCTACTCATCACTCCAGATCTTTTCCCATATTAGTTATTGGTCTTTCTAGAGTCTAGACTAGAAACCATGTCTTGTCTATACCATGACAGCTACAAAACAATCCTACAGTGTTTGATGAGTGGGGAAATAAATAAAATAAAAAAAAAATACACACAGTAACATATCATTATCTTGTGCTTAGACCACCTTTGCACCTTCCCTTTGATTGGCTACTCATTTTGTATTGACTTTTGAATAAATTCTATAACTGATAAAAAAGCAACATAGATGAGGGAGTGGTCGAGTTGGGTCCAAAAGGCCCCACAGCATAGGGATAACCATCATCATTATCTAAGCATCTTAAATAATAAGCACGTGTACAGATCTCTCAGGCAAGTGCAGGCTGACAGTCACTTTATAATACAGACACCTGGTAACAGTCTGCAAAGCCTGATACTCCTCACCAATCAATGCTGCCTGCATCTGTCATACTAGCCGTGCAGGTCTCAAAATACACATTACACAGAGTTATTGGATCACACCGGTACAAAGTAGAGCCACATCGCACCAAGCAAAACAAATACAGGAGTAACTCACATATTGGAAGTCATTCCTATATATTGATCAATTTTAAAAGGGTCTTAATTTCAGAACAAAGAGTTAGCATTAAGAAGTGAACAGTATTTTTTTTTACTAAATTACGAACAGTGAATGAAATCCATCCAAGACTTAATCGGTGGGGAAAGTCAGTCTGTTTGTAGAAACAAAAACATATTAAGTGAATATTCTACTGGTTTCTATAGTGACCACTTTTAGCACTTTGCCCCAAGCCCACAACTTTTCTACACAATACACGCCACCTATATTGTCTCTTCATCACCTTGATTTGAGGCATCTTCTCTGTTTCAGCGTAACATTCGGCGAGTTCTGATTGTACTTATACACAAGAGTATGGCCCCGCCCACTGAGGAGACCACTCACCATTGCCATCAGCTGGTGTATCGACAATCACCTTTCCCCTGGTCTCACAGCACTGGTTTGCCATTTGAAGAGTAACCGCTAGGTGGCAGCACCTGTTTACAAATAAGAATCCTGGTAAGAAGGTCATTGTATAAAAATATAGAAAATAATTCATGCTGAGTTTTAGAAACTTTAGGAGTCTGTATATGTTCATTGCAGAGACATATAAAAGCGAAAAGCACATCATTTCCAGGGCATGGTACACTGGTTTAAATAACTTGGTACTAGGCCTGGGTACCACCCATGCTGTAACCAGTATGCTTGTGATTTACCAATGCCCTTTGTATGACATTCAAATATAAAAAAAAACTCAATCGGCTTTATTCGTGAACAAAAAAATGGCTTGGAATTGAGAAGGGATTTTCAAACTTAAGGCCAAAGTATCCAAGTTGGAAAATAATTCAGCTAAATGTCAGAATCAATGTCCAATCTGGCTACTTTGGCCTTAAAGAGACATACCACCTAAACATTACTTATAAGGTGAATGTGGAACAAGAAATGACTGACAATGATCTACAGATTGTTAAAGCAAATTTGCAAGTAAATGTCTAAATTATGAGTAGAATGTATTTGAAATAAGTCTGAGGAGTCTCCTGTTTATGGCATCCCACCCTGTGGCTTGGTATGCACATTTCCCATTGAAAACCAGGTCATTTGCATATTAAGCCACAGGTGATGTCATAAACAGGAGACTCCACAGACACATTTAAAACACATTTTCACCTTATTTAGGTATTTACTTTCAATTTTGCTAACTCAATGTATAATGAACGATCATTTTCAATCATTTTTTTTTATTCTCAACATTCACAGTAAATGCTATGTTTAGGTGACACAGTATTTTTAAGGTTTTTATTCAATAAGTAGTGACCTGAGTCACACAACACTGGCCAAATAGCTAGCGGGAGATGTTTTCTAGTTACATGCTACTCTGCAGAATGTATAATTAAAGGGACAGTCTAGTCCCCAAACTCACTTTGGTGCAAAATGAAGATTACTGCTTCTATAGTGCAGAGGCTTTTTTCCAGTGTGATTTGATACAGGCATTCTGCATAAATCCCATTTTTAATATTTGACTCAAGCCCTCCCCCGGTGATTACTCTGCATGTAAACTAGAGGTGTGGCAGCACTGATTATATAGACACTGAGCATATAAAGTTTGTTTCATTTAGTCACTTCCTGTGCTCCTGGAATAGAATGCATAGTGTGGACTGTAATAGACTTGCTCTTGTACACAGTAAGATTTCTTAACAGTGCAACACATTGTCTGTTGACATCACTATAGAGACAGGAAATTCCATTCATTTGAATGACATTGTCACAAAACGAATTTGGAGATCCACTGTGATGGGCGCTCTTGGAGGGCCCTGGGGGGCACAACATTCCCTGTGGACTATGAAACTTGACTTGAAAACTTGACTTGAAACACAGGCACTCAGGATGTCAGCCAAGATGTGTACCCTTGGGTCCAAACCTTTGTCCTATTCACTGTGTTTCCCCCAGGTTAAGATTGTATCCTATCCTGTAAACCCCTGTTATTATGGCACCTTACCCATTGTCTTTATGTAAGTCATTTAGTTTCCTGTTGTACAGTGATGTCCCTCAATTAACAACTTTAATTTGCTAACTTCTAACTTTAGCAGTTACTTTAATTGAGTGTACTCTGTATGTATCTGAACTTGACACCTTTGTATCCTAAAAGGTGTGAGGAAGGATTTCCCCTTTGTATGGCCTTATGTTAAATTTTAATCCTGTTATAGTTCCTTTGTCTAATCTGTTTTAACAAGATGTTCAACTGTATATATTCTGTGTTTGGTGTATCAATAAACAGTTGGAGAAGTGCTAGCAGGGAAACAGTGATTATAGCCCCGTTGGGCTATTTACGATTTACCGGACCTGAGGAGTGATTTTGTGGAACTGATGCCGGTAGGAGCTACCCATCTATTAGCCCTCCAGTGACAGACATTATTCTCTTTGGAAAAAACACACTGTCCCAGGAACCGGCAGCTTCGACACCAGAAATGCCAAAGATAATCACCCCACGTGGAATCCAGCACAGGTGAGTGCAACTCTTGGACGGCGTTCCCAGCCGTTTGAAGTAATTTAGAGAAAAGAATTTTGAGCAGACGGTGCACCTCTCAGCATGCAAATAAAGTCAGTTTACGCAGGCAGGCTTAGTGTAGACAAATCTTGAAGTTTTATTGGCAAAAAAAGGACATAGAAACAAAGCGCAGTCTCACGCGTTTCGCCGTGAGGCTTAATCATAGACTGGCATGTATTACAAAAAAGACAACTTAAAAGCATTATTGGGAGCACCTTTGAAGTGTTCCTATTGGTTAAAAACTTTTGTTCACAAGTGTATCTCGTTAAAAACAAATGAATACTGCATCATTGGTTTAAAGATACAGGAAAAGTACATACATGTAAAAAAGTGACAGGTTAATTACACATTCCCAATATTGAACGTCTATTCCTATGATCCATATACAAGCCTGCATGTAGCCATATATTCATAATATGTATCTCTCTAGTTTATGTTGCATATAACTATAAACAAAACTTAAACAAATGGCAAAACATACAAGCTTAAGCAGTAAAAATGTTTTATATATAATAACAATGAAATTGAAATGCATCAAATATGCATGAAAACATGCATATGCTTTTATTCAGTCCAAGGATTTATGTATTGTATAGATGAAAGACATTCCCAAATATTATGGATATCAATAGAAGTGTATGCGATCAGAAGACAAGAGGGAGGCTCTTTGGATTGCAGGGATTAAAAAAAAAGGAGAAAAGGGGAGCGAGTAACTACTCAATATAGCAAATGAGTTCCCATTCCCTATTAATACCTGTGGGAGATTTAGTACCCAATTTAAAAATCCCAAAAAACTCCCTCTTGGCTATGTGGTTTTCCTATTATATGATACAATGAGGCAGACTTTTTTGAAAACTTAAAAATATGGCTACATATGACCAGGACAAGCAACGGAACGACTTGAGCTGCTGTCTTCAACTATGTGGCAGCTATTCCCACGAAATCGGATTTCTTAACCAGTGAGGATGCAAATACCAAAGAGTTTCAACTTGATAACTTGTTCTTTAAAATGAAGAGACTAATGAGCAAAGAAATAGGACTTTGGTGGGATGTACTGAGTTTAAAGAAATATGTGGAAATTAAGAGAATCCCACTAGGTTTGCGCATAAAGAAAATACCTACCAGCGAACAGAGTAACTTGGAGTTTATGAATAAATGGAATGCAGAGCTTGATATATGCTCCAGAAAGTTAATGCTACTATTGATTGAATACAAAGAAACGATGCTGTCTGGTATAAAAAGAGATATTGTGGAACTACAGTCAGAAATGTCTAATTATCAAAACGCTTCTATGTTTAAAGACTTCACAACTGTACAACTTTAAAGAAAAATTGGAAACAGAAATATCTGAAAGGAAAAAAGAGAAAGTTTATTCGTGACAAACAGAATTATATGGAAGACAGTGTATACAAATGGCCAAAATCCTATGATAAACAACGGTCCTTTAACCCCTTCATGACGCATGGTGCTTGCGTCCCAAACGACGCAAGCACCAAAACGTCACAATTGGTTCCTGGCCACCGATCACAAGGGGATCGGTAGCCAGGAACACTCTCGCAGAGACCCGATCAGGGTCTTAACAGACCCTGTGGGTCCCTGCAAAAAAGACTTCACGTCACGGAGGCATGCCCGAACGCGGAAGTTCGGGCACGGCGCGAACGGCTACTCAAAGTGGCCTCAGATGACAGGTAGGATCCCGCTGCAAGTGCCTGCGGGGAGCCGCGATGAGCTGTTTATTACAGGACGTACTATGCCGTCCTAACGACTTTAAGGCACTTAAAGTCAGGACGGCATAGTACGTCCTAACGTCACGAAGGGGTTAATCACAAGTCTATCTTAATGAACCGACAATACAACAGACACGTATCCTTCTTCAGCTCAGAGGGTCTGACTTCTGACACGGAGGGAGTTGTTTGTCTTTCTTCCACACCTGCTACCAATAAAACACCATCTAGAGCATATAACGTCAGAGAACAAAGGGGGGCACAAACGTTCTCAGAAGAGGAGGCAGGAGCGCGCACAAAAAATGCGCGCCCCAGACACTTCAAACCTCGTTACAGAAAACCACCAAACGAATTAGGAGAGGGGGCAGGAGGTGGACCATACCATCTGAGAAGGAGAAAGGAGAGGTAATATTACCCTATACCAACAAGTCTCTTGCTAATAAATCTTATGGAGAACTTTGGACTGAAAAGAGTGTGGTGAACTTGTCTAAAATTGAACTTACGGAAGACCAGAAAATATTATTATCTAAGGGCTTATCTCTCAGCCCCACTTCTCATTTTGATTTATTTAAAACAATGCTTGATGTTAATAAGTTTATTCGCAAATTGACCTTAAAAAAGATTTTCTCTACACAGCATGATAATGACGATCTTGATAAAAGGGTGGAGGTCGAGGGGGCGTGCCTAGATGTCAATGTAGAAGGACGTGTGTGACTGCAGCTCCTGCCCGGCGACGCTTAAAACCGCCGAAATACAGAGCTTCCCGTAACCAAAAACATGGGAAAAAAACAAAAACCCACCTCTAACCTGCCCTCCGTCTCAAAGGGGAAAAACAGCGGTGAATTCCCGTCACTTCGAGACTTCTTATACAAACCGCAAGGCCCTGCCGCCGCAGGCCGCAATATGGCGTCTCCGCGCCAAAACTCACCAAGAACCGAGGAATCCTCCTCGGATGAAGCGGAATCCCAACCCGATGACCGCCATCCAGAAACCCATGCTCCCCTCACTAAGAGAGACCTGGATGCCCTGTCCCACCAACTACTACTCCAACTAAAGGAGCACCAAACGGAGTTGACCTCCCACCTCAAACAGACAATTAAAGAGGAGCTGACAGAGTTCAAATCAGAACTAAGCCGCCACGACCACAGGATCCATACTATTGAACAGGATCTCATAACAGTGAACACAGCGGTGACAACTACAGACACCCGTCTGGAGGAGCAATCCAAAATCTCCAGCTATCTGATGACGCAAGTCATGGACATGGACAACCGAGGGCGAAGAAATAACTTGCGCATTCGGGGAATAACGGAGAGCAAGACAGAAGAAAATCCGGGAGCCTTACTTGCTAAAATATTCCAAGACATGCTGGGGCCTGAATACACACAGGAGATTATCCTAGACAGAGCTCACAGAGCCCTACGCCCCAAAGGCCCTCCTGACTCCAACCCCAGAGACTTAATATGCTGCTTCCACTCATACAGACAAAAGGAATTGGTCCTAGCCGCTGCACGGAAGAACCGATCACTTACCCACGAAGGCACACCATTCCTCATTCTTCCGGACGTAGGTTGGCTTACTCTGCAGGCACGGAAAACACTCAAGCCTATAACAGACGCCCTACGCAAGGCCAACATACTCTACACGTGGGGCTACCCCCTGAGCATCACGGTCCGCCGAGACGGCAGAGTACACACACTCACAAACCCGTCGGAAGCAAATGCCTTCTGCCTAGGCCTCGACATCCCGGCGGTGCAACTCCCAGACTATGTGTACCCACCGCACCTGGGGCCGTTGACCCATCAACTCGGCACCCAATCATGGCTACCGAAGCCACAACGCCGAAGAAGAGGCAGGACAGGAGAAGGCCCTCACCAGAAAGCTCCACCACCGGCAGCCGACCTCAGATGAGTATCCGTCAGATGAGTATCCGTCTCACCCATCCCCCTTATAAACAGACCCTTAATCGTATGGAACAAATGCGACTACACATATTGTGACACACACGTAGTGTCCTGGAACGGACCCCACGGCCCAATGGACTTATACAATCCCATATGCCTACATCCACGATGACATCTGTCTCTCTGGAGAAGATAACCACTAAGGGACACTTCTACAGAACCTTACTGGACTCCCAGATCAAATATGCAGCCAGAGACATCCGGATCTCTGTCCCCGACCTCAGACTATCATTGTCAACTACAATATCCATTAAGAAAAATCCCTAAAAGTCGTGAGATAGATTTTTACCCAACACCGCAAGGTGTCACGGAACACTGAAAAGAATACCTGAATTGTATGGCATGAAAAACATATGTCTACCCTACCCCATTAACTCCACATAAACCCAACCAATGTCAACTGATAAAATATAAGATGTGTAAGAATCTCTGATAATTAGGCGCCCGGATACTTACCCCACAAAGCAGGTATCCCTAAATACCCTATACCTATACCTGACTTTATTACTGTATAGTTGGCATCTAACACCGATCACCCCCGAGAAGCCGATGCACTGTAAATTGAAGAGGAGAGGTACACCGGTGTATTCGTCACCGCAGGACCTCTACCCCTGCATCACTGGCTTCAGTCCTAGACACGGGATTACTAGAGTCCCTACCACAAGTTGTGGTATTCGAAGTTGGTTTTACTTGTATTATATGCATACCAAATATGTTTTGATGTTAAAAATTTTGTATGGTAACACTGTTAACCACACACGAGAACTAGAAGTTTATTGCATAGATCTGCCCAGGATTCAATATTTCTATGACATGCCACATCACCACCCCTATATTGAATATGACTAACACGCCTCCACGTCCTATAACACTCTATTCAATTAATGCCAGAGGCCTGAACAGCCCCAACAAACGGTCCAGGCTGTTTGGAGAGCTACACAGGCTTAGGGTAGATATTGCCTTAATCCAAGAAACACATTTTAAGAGAACAAAGGTACCTAAACTATACGATAGACAATACACCGTAATGCACTTCTCCCATTCCCCGTTCACCAAATCAAAAGGAGTTGCGATATTGATCTCTAAACATATACCATTCACCTTACAAGACTCATGGTCAGACAACGAGGGTAGAGCACTTTTCATAAAGGGCATGCTGGGTTCGCAACTAATCACCATTGGAAACCTGTATGTACCAAACAATAACCAACAACTGTTTATCTGTGCCCTCCTGAATAGATTTTTGACTTTTTCGGCTGGCATCACCATTTTAGGTGGAGATTTTAATCTGCCACTGGACCCTCACCTGGATTCCTCCACTGGGGCGGCCCACCTGCGGTATTCCACGCTTCGAAAGGTAAAAACATGCCTACACACGACCCAACTCGCAGACGCCTGGCGAATCGCACACCCTACACTTAAAGACTATACATATTACTCAGCACCCCATAACAAATACTCTCAAATAGATTACCTAATGGTGTCACATAGACACCTCCACCTAGTGAAACACACGACCATAGGTCACATAACCTGGAGTGACCATGCTCCTGTCGTTAAGAAGCTGCAGATCCCCTCTATAGCTCCACACACCCCAATATGGAAACTTAACGAAGCCCTTCTCAAAGACCCTACACACGTAACACAACTAACCGACACCCTGACCAAATATTTTTTAGAAAACAACACTCCCGATGTGAGGACACCGGTAATATGGGAAGCACACAAGGCGGTAATAAGAGGTCAAATCATTAATCTCACATCCTTTGTTAAAAAGTCATCTAGAGCATCTATGAAAACACTCCTAGATCAAATAGCGGCCATTGAACAGCGACACAAGCTGAATGTCTCGCCAACCACATACCAAACACTCCTCCAACTTAGATCACAACTGGCCACACTATGCACCCGAAAAACCCAAAGAAATATACACGTCCTTAAAAGTAAAATGTACGAGTTTGGGAACAAACCGAGCAGATATCTTGCCAGAGAACTCAAGGCCAAACACCTCTCGTCTTTTATTCCTAAAATCAAAGCTAAACGAGACACTCCGCACAGATAAAATCGCGGGAGTATTCCAAAAATACTATGAGGACCTATATAATCTTACTACCCCCTCAGCAGATCCAAACGAAAAGTTGACAAAGGATATTGACACATATCTTGCAAAAAGCCTCCATATTTCCCTAACACCTGAATCTAGGACAACCCTAGAAATGCCTATAACCCAAGAGGAAGCCCAAGCAGCTCTGAAATCTTCCCCGACAGGGAAAAGCCCAGGCCCAGACGGACTCACACTCCCATATTACAAGACATTTTCTGAAACATTACTCCCGCATTTCCTAAAAGCCTTCAACTCCCTTCCCAGAATAACCCACTACCACCACAAGCACAAGAAGCACACATCACACTTATACTGAAACCTGACAAAGACCCAACAGTATGCTCTAGCTACAGGCCCATATCTTTACTCAATTTCGATGTGAAATTGTTCGCTAAGATATTAGCTAACAGGTTACGAGAAATTCTCCCGGATTTTATTCCTCCAGACCAGGTGGGATTTGTCCCTGGCCGAGAGGCCAGGGACAACACCACCAAGGTACTTAACCTCATGCACTATGCACAAACTAACGACATTTCGGCGGTGTTGATGTCAATCGATGCCGAGAAGGCGTTCGACAGGGTGAGCTGGACCTTCTTACACAAAGTCCTAAACAAGCTGGGATTCGGCCCCAATCTCATGAGATGGATATCATCACTATATCACACCCCAACAGCTCGTATACGAGTAAACGGCACCCTATCTGGACAGCTCTCCCTGTCGAACGGCACGAGACAGGGATGCCCACTCTCCCCATTGTTGTTCGTCCTTGCTCTGGAACCTTTTCTCAATTCAATCAGATCCAACCCATTAATCAGCGGCATAGAAGTAGGACCAAGACATTATAAAGTCGCAGCTTTTGCCGATGACCTCCTACTATTTGTAACCAACCCAAAAGATTCATTCCCCCACATACTGACAGAGATGTCTGCCTATGGCCAAATATCGAATTTTAAAGTCAATATAACTAAATCAGAGATTTTAAACATCTCCTTAACACCACCTGAGATATCAGAGCTACGCTCCACTCTCCCATTCCAATGGGCTACTTCCAGTATTAAATATCTAGGGATACGCATCTCCACTGATCTAAGCGCTCTATATAAAACTAATTTCATACCCTTTTTAAACAACATCAAAGCAGATCTGATCAAATGGTCAAAAAAGCCATTATCTTGGTTCGGGAGAGCCAACTCGATCAAGATGAACGTCCTACCCAGGATTCTTTATCTTTTACAAACTCTCCCCATAACTATACCCAAATTATTCTTTAAAGACCTCAAATCTGCAACCACTAAATTCATATGGAACAACAAGCCACCTAGAATAAGATATGACTATCTTACAAGCCCCAAACACCTGGGAGGACTAGGGACTCCCGACTTTGAAACATACTGGAAGGCCACCCATCTGGCCAGAATTACAGAATGGTCGGGCCCATCCAAAAAACACTGGGTGTCCATTGAACAACGCAACCTGGATGTACCCATACCTACCGCGGCCTGGATCCCACACAAACAAAAGATCAATATTGATCCTACACACCCCACGGTCACACCTACCCTGGAGATGTGGGGCAAACTGCGCAACAAAGCAGGACTGCTGAACTCCCCATCCCCCCTCACCTCACTGATTTTTAACCAAAATTTCCCCCCAGGCTTCCATGCCAACACTGTACGTTCTATTCTGTCCCCAGATATTAGATACCCCAGATTGGGACATATCATGAAGGAAGACCACGTCAAACCCCTTAGTCTTCTCAGCACTACACCGCACACCACAGCGTCACAAAAATACACATACACTCAGCTTAGCCACTTCGTAACTTCCCTGATGACCCAAAAGCAATACCCAAGATCACTCACAACATTTGAAGCACTATGCACCAACACAGACTCACCCAAAAAACTTATCTCATCCATCTACACTACACTAATGACTCTCGCCCCTGCCACAAAACCATATTTCATTAGACAGTGGGAAACGGATTGCTCCCTGAACCTTACAAACCAACAGTGGCAGAAAATAACACTCCTAACACATAAAAGCTCCATGTCGGCCCTAGCCCAAGAAAATGCCTACAAAATACTAACCAGATGGTACAGAGTCCCTACAACGCTGAAACAGATCTTCCCCACGCAAAATGATACATGCTGGAGATGTCAGGCTCACAGAGGCACCTACATGCATATATGGTGGATCTGCCCCATGATATCACCACTATGGGACTCTGTCATCTCTGTTATCAGGGAAGTCGTTGACCCAACCTTCCCACACGCTCCCCTACCCGCACTCTTACACCACACTCCACATCCTATAAGGACGTACAAACACTCCCTCACATCAGCGCTGCTCACTGCGACAAAAACCCTGATCCCCAGATTATGGAAGCAAACCAGAACACCTACATTCGCGGAATGGACCGCCTCAGTGGAGGACATCCGTCGATCGGAGGATCTAATTGGAGCGTCTAAAGGTGAGGGACTTAAAATTTCTCTCCGATGGCTACATTGGTCTGAATTCTTAGAGAGCCCAAAATGCAAACAGGCCATAATGAGTCTCCCCCTTCAGACGTGAATAGCCAAAATAAACTATTCCAATTAATGTATAATCTATCCCATTCCCCTGTTCTCAATCTCCCTACCACCAAGGTCAGAGATATATCTCCCCTAATTTGCTCTGACACCTGGGACTCACAGATATCTCAAAGGTCTCTCCTTATCAAAAGGGCATACCGTCAGAATCAAACCACAATGACAATATGCCGTTTCTATCACACACCTAGTCTCAATGCGGAAAACTCAATATTTTACGCAACCTATACCAGTGTTACCACTGTTTGAATTTTTTGTTCTATGTTATGATTATTATATGTTATGTAGAATATTGTATTGCTATATGTATACCACCGGATTAAGACACTTGACCCAAAATGTAGCGGTTAATGTAACCATGACATCCGTGGTGCACACCTTGTTTCGCTCCGGTAGATGATACCGTTACTATTTCCAAAAATGCGTTCAACTACAAGCAGGACACCACGGATGTATATCTGTCAATATAAGATCCCTGACAATAGCAATCAAAAGCCCACTGACTGTGTTGTGGGAAACAGTTTCACATACCCACATATCAGGGTCACCGAATACACCCCACAGAACCAATAGAGCATACACCCCTCTCACACGTGGTGTATTTTACGAAGAACCACTGTATAATCTTATGTGTCTTTCATGCCTGTTCGTAACATCATTTGTAACGTATTGATCTTCTATGCATGCAATACCAATATCAATAAAAATATTTAATAAAAAAAAAAAAAAAAGGGTGGAGGTCAATTTTATGGATGATTCCCTGGATCTCTCTGCCCTATCGGTACATGTGGAGGAGACGGAGCACAGAGATCCGGAGATTTCATGCAGCAACAATGACCCCACCATACAGGTTTTTCCCTTGATTGGTATAGATGATAACCATGATTCTCACTTTGATGCACAGTATAATACTCAATTCATGCAAAGTACAATAGATACTAATGTGTTTCGTGATGAATGTGGACTAACCACTTTAGAATCTCTAGGAGTCAGCCGCTATTGGCGGTCCAGGCATAAAAACTCGTAAAAATATTTTTAAGAACAAATCCGATTTCTACCCTATTCATTTTCGAGGAGAGAGCATTCAGTTATATCAAAATGTAGTTGAGCAGGAACTTCTCTTTTTAGAAAATAAAATGTAAAAAACCAAAAGCTACAATAATAACCTAACGTTCAAACAACAACAAGACCTTAGAGATCTTAAAAAGGAAAGTCGTATAGTTATACGCAATGCTGACAAGGGAGGCTCAGTGGTGATACTGGACAAAGATAAATATATTGCTGAAGCCATCAAACAATTGGAGGATGGCGAAACATATATTAAACTAAGTAATAACCCCACATCTAGATTTAATTCAGAGCTCCTAAAGCTGCTGGAATCATCAGAATCAGATCTATTGATTACTGAAGAGGAGAAAAATTATATATATAAAGAAAAACCTATTATTCCCATCTTTCACCATTTACCGAAAATACATAAAGATCCAGTGACACCACCAGGCAGACCCATTGTGGCAGGTATTGGTGCCTTGGGTGAGGGGCTTTCTAAATTTGTAGATTTCCACTTGTAACCTTTGGTCAAACAACTCAAGGGATATATACAAGATACAAGACATGTTCTGGGCCAGCTAGAATCAGTTGGTGGCAGGAGAATTTTATGTGGGCCACCATGGATGTGGCCTCTCTTTATTCTTCTATTCCACATTCATATTGAATACAGGCAGTTAGATTCCACTTGGAAAATGTCAGTGATTACTCAGTGGATTTAATTGAATTTCTGATTAAGGCTATCCGTTTTTTAATTACACACAACTTTTTTCTCTTTGATGGGGTTTATTATCTCCAAAGACATGGGACAGCGATAGGAACTTGTTTCGCTCCCTCCTATGCCAACCTGTTTTTGGGCTGGTGGGAACGGTCCCACGTCTTTGGAGATGAGAACCCATATAAATCATCGGTGGTCTGGTATGGCAGATACATTGATGACCTGCTTTTCATTTGGCAGGGTGAGTTGGATTCCTTATCCAATTACCTTACTTACCTTAACCATAATGATATTAATTTAAAGCTTACTTTGAAACACAATCCGAATACCATTGCTTTTTTGGATATTAAATTAACACACGATAAGCAGAACATTTATACCACTAGCTACAGAAAACCCACAGCAGGGAATACGATTTTACACTACACTAGCTGTCACCCCGAACATGTTCCCCTACGGCGAATTCCTAAGAGCCAAAAGGAATTGTACATCTATCATAGAGTTTGAAAATCAAGCAGAGGAACTAAGGAAAAGGTTTGCAGACAGAGGTTATCCATCTAATATAGTTAACAAGGCATATATTAGAGCTAAACATAGAGATAGACATTCCCTTACTAGTACGAATGCAGTTAAAACTGACAGATGTAAAAATACAGTAATAAATTCTAATTGTGATGGAGATGCGTGGATCAAGGACAATAATACATCTGTTTCTTTCATTACGGATTTTAGTGCAGAATTCGAACAAGTTAAACGTATAGTTCAAAGCAAACGTCCCCTACTGAAGGCAGACAAGAAGCTGCGTAGTATTTTAAATGATAGCCTTGACATTAAATACGTATCCAGAAAATGCTCCCTACAAAACATGTTGTCTCCCAGTTATATAGTTGAGGACACTGTCCAACAGCAGGGATGTAGTTGGATTAAGACACAGGTTATGTACCCGTGTGCCTCGAAAAGATGTGCCTGTTGTAAATTTGTTAATATATCCAAAAGTTTTAAATCGACATCTAAACAAAACTAATTTAAAATGATGGATTACATCAATTGTAATACTAGTGGGGTTGTGTACCTTATCACATGTACGAAATGCAAAATCCAATATGTTGGTTGAACCAGCAGAAAACTTAGGATATGAATGAGGGAACATGTCTCTGATATAAGATGTAATGACAACAGGTCGCCCCTTAATCGACATTTTCAAGCCTGTGTGGGAGGAGATGTACAGTACTTCTCTTGCATGGGAATTGAAAAGTGAAAATTGGGACCACGAGGGGGAGACATAAAAACCCTTTTAGCCAAGAGGGAGGTTTTTGGGATTTTTAAATTGGGTACTAAATCTCCCACAGGTATTAATAGGGAATGGGAACTCAATTGCTATATTGAGTAGTTACTCCCTCCCCTTTTCTCCTTTTTTTTTTTTTTTCCCTGCAATCCAAAGAGCCTCCCTCTTGTCTTCTGATCGCATACACTTCTATTGATATCCATAATATTTGGGAATGTCTTTCATCTATACAATACATAAATCCTTGGACTGAATAAAAGCATATGCATGTTTTCATGCATATTTGATGCATTTCAATTTCATTGTTATTATATATTAAAAAAAATTACTGCTTAAGCTTGTATGTTATGCCATTTGTTTAAGTTTTGTTTATAGTTATATGCAACATAAACTAGAGAGATACTTATTATGAATATATGGCTACATGCAGGCTTGTATATGGATCATAGGAATAGATGTTCAATATTGGGAACGTGTAATTAATCTGTCACTATTTTACATGAATGTACTTTTCCTGTATCTTTAAACCAATGATGCAGTATTCATTTGTTTTTAACGAGATACACTTGTGAACAAAAGTTTTTAACCAATAGGAACACTTCAAAGGTGCTCCCAATAATGCTTTTAAGTTGTCTTTTTTGTAATACATGCCAGCCTATGATTAAGCCTCACGGCGAAACGCCAATAAAACTTCAAGATTTGTCTACACTAAGCCTGCCTACGTAAACCGACTTTATTTGCATGCTGAGAGGTGCACCGTCTGCTCAAAATTCTTTTCTCTAAATTATTCTCTTTGGTTCTTGCATAAAAAATAAAAAAGGAAATTGACTTTTACTCCGCTAGTGTGGGTAGTCCTGGTTTCTTTCAAACAGCAGTATTTTAACAAATTCATCTGAGTAAGTATTTTCTATTTTAAGCAATGCAAACACATTCCCAATTATTTTTTATTCCTTGCCAGTTTGGCCTTACATAATCAGTGCATTAGGTTTGTTAAAATTACATTTTTTTAAATATATAGATTTAAATAAAAATCTGAAAATAATTGTCAAAACATGGAGTCTGGCAATGTACTGCATGTTGCCGTAAGTGTAATAAACACATTTGGAAAAAATAAATATTTTCATCCTTTTTTGCATTTATTTCCTTAGGGTTTTGCATACATTACATATCTATTGGATGTTAAGGTCTTATAATAATATATCACCCTTTATTGTATGTGATCATTTAATTAAAGGTGTGTTTTAATACTTCCATCAAAAAAAGTTTATATTTCTTTTTCAGCATGTCATTTTGTGCCATCAGAATGCAGTTTATTTCATTTTTTTTTTTACCCTCCTTCACAATGTTCCCAGAACAACACTCCCCCAGGAAAACGCAATGGCCAAGATACGCCCCAGCTTTGATTTGATATCCTTGACTTTGTCTGTATCTCCCTCTGCTGCAAGAACCTCCTCCACCTGCTGATTTAGAGACACGAAGAAACGGAGAAGGCGACTGAATCGAAATAACAGAATAGGAAAGTAAGGGAATCAGGAAATTTAAGGAAGGATCAAAATAAATTAATATATTGGCATTAATAGGCAGTATCATTAAGCCAGTGAGAGTCTGTGTTAATAATTCTTTAGCCAGTTAAACTCTAAAGAGTCGAAAACTGATAGGGATGCCTCGTAGGGGACTAGGCCTCATCCTGCTTCTGCTCAGCACCACAATGCTCTTGCAAGGTAAGGTCCATCATTGGCACCACATAGAGATCTTGGCACTACATCCACTGTAGGCTATCTTTGCTGTGAAGCTCTGTCAACCTTTGTGACGGTAGAACTTCTTGGTGTTGTACTTACCTATGTATAACATAAGTACTTTTTTCCCCCCTTTAGTTGTTCATCCTGATGGCATCTTGTGTGCTATGTATCAGAACTCCTCCTTCCCTGTCAGGATACCTGTGACTGATTCTGGGGAGTTAAAGGAACCAGGAAAGATACATTGCAGAGACAGCAACTGTTGCATGGCCATTTGGAGCGTCCATGATGGGGAGTTTCAACTAGTCATATTAAGTAAGACCTACCTCCCAACATTTCAAATGGCAGAAGTGGGACACTTGTTTTCAGGGGAAGTGGATGACGGTATGGCTCTGGTGGGCAGGGCATTATTAGGTAACTTTGTATCAAATTGAGAGCTTTTTTATTAAATTTTGTAAGCAATTTAGGATTGAATAAGAACTGAGTAGACTAAAGACAACTGACCAGTCTATAGTAATGATTACAGCCATTTCTTTATATGCACTCCTATGTAAAATGCAGATGCTCACCCATTACCATGGCCTTGGCATCATATATAAGTTTCAGTAGGTATACTAGTGTCAAATTACATTTGCTAGGCATTATTGTGCACAGGCCCCAACATTGTACATTAAATTAGTTATGGCTGCTTTAGACATCGCCCATGTTTCCAGGGACACATTTTTGTTCCACATGCTGCAGAAAGAGCATGCAAAGTGTAGTCCGACAGTATGTAGGATGCATATACGCTCAGACACAATCCAATTATTAATCATGGTATGTCCTATGAGATCTCCACCATGATTAATTAATTGGATTGTGTCTGTGTGTATATTCATTCTACATACTGCCGTGCTGCACTTTGCATGCTCTTTCTGCATCATGTGGAACAAATATGTGTCCTTGGAAACATGGCCAATGTTGGCAGCTATAGTGTGTCAGTTCTTCTTTCCATTTTACCAATAATCATTCTGTACTCTGTGCGGCTGGCTCTCACTGATTCCTTTTGTACTCTGTGCGGCTGCTGGCTGGCTCTCACTGATTCCCTTTGTTTTGCTCTTTCTCTCTTAGATTGTTTTCCAAATAGTGCTGTGTGCAGGTCTGCCCGGTGTACCCCTGTGGTCAGGCAGTCTACGTACCACTGCTTGTGTTCCTCAGACATGTGCAATGCTAACATTACCCTTCACCAACACATCTCTCGTGAGTATGTCTATGAATGCAAGTGAGTGGCTGACATAGTGATTGCAAGACTTCTTACTGTTCCCCTGAACTCTGTATAATGTGTACCAAGGGAATGTGAATAAGAACTTTTATCCTCTCAATCCTTTTAACAGGACTTTAGGGTCTTCTCAGTAAAGAGAGGGAATTGAGATGGGAATTTCAAACTTTAGGCCAAAGTAGCCGAGTTGGATAAATTCACCAATGCAACTGAATAGGAGATTTCTTCCAACTCAATTACTTTGGCCTAAAGTTTGAATTCCCATCTGAATTCCCTGCAATTCCTTCTTTATTGAGTACACCCTTACTTGAATCAATCATTGTTTGTACTATGCATGTGCAGAATAACAAATATATACATGCTGTTAGAATAGTTGAAAGCAAATGCATAGCACAAGAGAAAAAATGATTTAAATATGTATGTGGCGTCTCCTGTTTATGACATCACCTTGTAAGTTTGTATGTAAATTAAAGGACAATTAAACTTTTTTTTTTTTAACCCTTGCTTTCGTTCAGGAAGCAAGGGTTAAAAAACATGTCCTGCTTCTCCGATGTAAACCCAACATGTAAACTTATTTTCAATGCCCTGTTAGCCAGTAAAGTAAAGGAGAAAGTGTGGCTTCTTTGTAATATAAGGTAACACCAGTGATGCAGAAGTCATACCTTCAATGGTTATCTGACAACACTTTGCAAACTTCAGACTTAAAAAATCCTTTCCTTTTATTTCATAAGAAGGCATTTTAAATACTAAGGATAGTAAATTAAGGCATCTATTTTAAAAATGCATTATTCAGAATTATTCTAGACAAAATGTAAGTGAGTTATATATTTTCAATGTAAAAGTGTATCAAGTTTCAGAGAGGGTTGCCATAATTTCTTCATAAAAAACAATAGCGTTAATGATGGCCTCAAGCCTATTTTTTTTTTACCGGCCTGCATGTAAAATACCAGCTGGGTCGCTGCCGTAAGAGCAGATATCTTGGGTCAAATGATTACATGTTTTACCCTTCTGCCACAAGATTCTAAAAAACATGTCCGCCACTTGGTAGAGCTTTACGAGCAGAGAGGGCTCCAAAAAGTCCAGAGTATATGCTACCTGCAGTGATTGCGAACTTCCAAGTTGCTCTGGCGTGATTAGTGCCAGTACGCCTAAAAGTGCGATTGGGTTAGTCGCCATTTCCAGTCCAAAAAAGTATGGAAGGAAACCAGTGCAATCAATAGCATTCCACCATTGTTCAGTCTACAGCAACTGCTGCTCCCATTATAAATGCCCCCCTTATATATATATATATATATATATATATATATATATTCTTTCATTGAGGTATTTCTATTTAAAATGCCTGTCTCTCCAACTCGGCTCTTACTGCCTGGTTATTGCAGTTCAATTGTCAGGCCATTAGTAATAAAGACACATATTTACATTTCAAAGGATTCATTTGAACTGAGTTTTAAACTGAGGAACATGTCACCCAAGAAAACAAACATGAAATTTGAGGGTAATGCTTTGGGAGACCATCCTTTCTACCATACACAATACTAACTGTGCACTATGGTAAGGTGATAACCCAGGGACTTTATTCATACCTGTAAAAAGTAAACAAACCCAGTTTATATTTCCCACCTATTATGCATGCCCTGTATTTAGTGTGTGTTTATGGTGTACACATAATATGTACTTATATTAGAGTACTGGATTTATTGTAGACCCTGTCTTTGGATTTTACCTAATCTGTTTTTTTTTTCCGGGGACATATTTGGCATGGGGACTGTCCCCTGAAATCACAGACATCTGGTAACCATACAATATGCGTTCTATTCAACGACCTGAACTAATTTATCTTCATTTTTAGAAAACTTTGAGTTAAAAACTAGTGCTAACTATGTGAAAATTCCAGTCATTAGATATACCTTTATCTCTGGGGAAGAACTGACCCTATCAAGGCTACAGATTATTATAACATACAAAAAAAGAATGGAAGGCAGAGGGTTCAAACACATTAACACAACTAATTTTTCCATTTCTTTGTATCCATTTCATGTAACCCTTTGAGTGTCACAGCAATGCACTTTTACCATTAAAACTCATATAATGATATCTTACCCGGGGGGAGCTGCTAGTGTTAATGCTGTTATCAGTTGCCTCTAGATGTGAGCACAGTGTCCTGAAAGTTTGCAAAGCTTTCTTTTTTTTGTATCACATGTGTTACATTGTGTTATAAAGGTGCTTCATTGTCAGATGCATGAGTCAGTAAATGTCTTTCATTGGGAGGATGTTACAGGAGAGATTTGGATATTAACATAATTTTGAATTAATTCCAGTTGGGTGACCACATTGTGTTGTATTTTTAGGAACCCTATGAAAAATACATACTCCAAGGCTGCATTAAGTAAACTCAAAACTACAGGTCAGTCTACATTTGACTAGTTACAGCCCTGGGGTATACATTTATCACAAGCTTCCCCAGTCACTACTGAGTTTTCATATCTATATTTTGTATTAAACAAAAAGCGAAGCACCAAATTCTAAACAAGCTGCTCTGTGGCAGGGTTCTAAAGGTGAAGCAAACAGCAGGGACATTCAGATGGTTTCTACGGTAACTGCTTCACTTTTAGAACCCATTGTATCCAGTGATCTCAGTTACTACCAGAATTCCAGCAGAAATTCCTGATCCTGAACAAATGCTGTATTCCCACGTCTTGGGCATAGACAATCTGATAGAGGAAGGAGGGAACACAGGTGGTGTTGGGGGAGGAAGCATGTTGCTCTGACTCGGTTTCTTATCAGCCATACAAGCTACGTTGGAGAGATGTCCTCATTGGAACCTGTCCTGTGATTGGACTGGAGCTGCGAGGGAGCAACTGAGGAATGCAAGCAGCTACAGACGTTAGTGTTGATGAATGAGATGTGTAACATCAAAGGACCCATGCCTTGCTTGGCATCAGTGTGTGAGGGATGCTACAATGGCTGGCTTAGAGTTAGTGACATCATCAACTTGATGCCAATAAAAGGCAGGGTATTGTGAGCTTTGAGTACTAACAGCAGTTCCAGTATGCTGACAATATGTATTTATTGCATTCTTAGCACTAGCAATGGGTAGCTATGTACTAATACCTAACTGTGTATTTCACCCCAATCTATGGTACACTATGACGTTGTAACCTCCCCATACAATCAAAATGATTATTCTTAACCTTATCGCTAAATAACACGAGAAGTTAAAATTATTCCTCTATTTGCTGAGTATTTGCAAGCTTTAAAAACAGCTTTGATCTGTGCATTTGGCATTTAATGCGACACGTATTTATGCATACCGAATGAAGGGGCACAAGTCATCTTAAAAGATTGCCCTTAAATTCTTAGCTAATAAAGGTATACTTCTAATTACAATTGTTTCCTGTGTTCCCATGGCTAGGAAAAGGCTAACCTTTTAAACTGTATCTGTCACCTAAATATTATTCATTTTCTTAATATGGAGAATAAAATAAACATAAAAAGATCTATAACTTGTGTGACATAAATTGGAAGTAAATGCATTAAGAGAAAAAGGGGGTTATGAATAAAAACTCTCACACTGCAAAGTGTTGGGAGTTTTATAAAAAGGCGCAATCGTGGTTATTATGTTAAACGGCGATTGCATTCTTTTGTACATTCTGACACTTCGCTGAATCTGGCACAATCTACGTGCACGATGTGATTATGCATGCCCCCCAAAGTGTTATAAATTGCCTGTGGTATCTCCTCTTTAAAACATACACTTGTGGCTTGACCTGCACGTGACCCACATTCATTGGGAAATATATAATGTGCATATCAAACTACAAGGTGTACATAAACAGGAGGCACCGGAGATCAATTTAAAACATAATCATTGATGCATCTGATCATTTTTTATGCTGTTTGTTCATGTTTAAGTAAGGGAGTCCCTTTCGACATAAATGCACACTTCTTTTTCCTTATCTGCCTCCTGCCACATTGGGGGCTATTCACTAAAAGGTCAACTAATAGCTGAGTTGGAAAGATAAGGCGAGATGAAGAACTGATTTTTACAGTTCCATTCATTTTTAGTGAATAGCAACTAATGCGTCAAAACAATGCCAGGATGTAAAAATGGAACTCCCACTAATTAATGGCTGTACCAACCAAGTTATTTTTCAGTGCAATTGGGTGCCTGTGTTAGAGTTACTATTTATCTTGATTCCAATGAATTGGAATAGATGGTGTTACTCGTTATGATTGTGATGTCATGTAATCCCCAGGTGCTTATTTGGCTGTTTACATGGCTCCAGTTATCCTCTTTCTGATTCTGTGTGCCCTAGTGTTCTTCAAAGGTATGGTGACATTAAGTTGAGGACACAAATCCCTGCACAAACGCTGGCCATGACTTCATGTGGTGTCCTCCTCTATTTTTATATCTTTGTTTAATGTTCCTGTTGGCTCAGTATTTAGGAAACTGAATCTCAGATGCCTGCTGATCAGAAAGGATGAGGTGCTGGAGCTTCAGGAGATGTTTATTCAGGATGAGGGTTCCCCACCGACGCTGCCAGTGGAGGGTCTAATCTTACGGCAGGTACATGCGGTAAATGTGTCGGACTGGTAACGCCTAGCTTTAATCCTGTGATTTCTAATTGCTCTGTTAATGGTGCATGTGATGTTAAGTATTGCTGGTGCAGTGCATCTAGATCAAAATTGCAAGATCCCACTTATACAGGGTTCCTGTCCTTCCAAAAATATATCCTCCCTTTTCATAATCTGCCTGTATTTGCACAGCTAGCACATGTCCATGGGTCTGGGTAGTTTTAGCATGTGTGTTTAAGCATAGTGTGCCTGGTGTAGTGATGTTGAGGTATGATTGACCTGATTAATCAGCCGTTGTCCCCACACTGGTAATCTCAATGATCATCTTGTACTGTTTTATTTAATCTCTGTAGTCGGACTTGACCTGACCACTCCAGACACAGCTACTCCGAGCACAAAATGCTAACCCTTCTGTAACTGGCTCCTCTGCTAGACAGGACCGTATCATAGTTATCCAAATAATTATAATAGTATGTTACATGATACATGTGCGGTGCTTGAGTACTGAAATCTTGAGTGTATTCTGCACAGTCATTATTGTGCCATGATGTTGGGATATGAGCTTGCTACTGATTTTACATCCCAAAATGTGGACATATGTAAATGTAGTGATGTTGTTGTTTATAGTGCATGTTGGGAGCAGTTAAGGTATGTCTGACGTTGCTTTAATCTAACAGTGGCATTCTTGTGTTCTCAGCCACTCAGAGAAGACCGGTTGGCAGCACATTTGTGGCTTGGTGTTCTTCATGGTAGAGGTGTAATCATAAAGAGCTTCCCACCGCCGCTCAATGAGTTGTACAGAGATGAATGGAGGATCCACAGCCTTCTAAGCCCTCTTCAGCATGAGAACATTGTACGTCTTCTGGCAGCTGGTGGTGGTGCAACCGGCAGCCTGGAGAACCATCATTTATTAGTTCTGCAGTATTATCCTGAGGTGGGCATCAATATTTTCCTAAAAAGCATGTCCCCACAAAACCGTCTTCCCATTATTTCACTGTAACTGGATTAAGGCTTGGCTAAATTTTAATATATATATAATAATCTGTACCATTATTATTTATGTGACACAGGGTTCTCTGAGAAACTATTTGACTGGTCGCACCACTGACTGGACCACAGCTTGCCGAATGGCTATTTCCCTGGCCCGAGGACTGGCGTTTCTTCATGCAGACATATGGAGAGAAGGTTTGAAGAATTTATTAAACATTTGAGATATTGATACAAAACAAAAATATAGACTACTGCGCCTATATGTGAAAGGGTATGCAGCACTAAGGCAATGCTAGTGTCTCACTTCTAGCAAAACAGATACAATACAAAGAAAAAAACGTGACCAGTGCGCTCCAACCAACACTACACACACTGTATATTTACCCTTTAGGCAAGTACAAATCTTGCAGTGTTGGGCAAAGGGAATATGAAAAATACAAATAAAAAACACAATATGGTGCAATAAATAAAAAAATATTGAAAAAAAAGTAAATGAATAGTGCCAAATGGCCACTCACATTAAGCTGAGCAACTACTTGCTCAGGGATATCAGCAACAAGGAGCCCAGGAGATGGGTTAATTATGACCAATCACCTCATCCACGATAACTCCAAGAATATGTCCATTTGAGATATTGGTGTTGACTTATAAACCACACCAAGAAAAGTGGCATAATGTGTTGGGAGAGCAGAGTCCATTAATCCATTATTGATTAGGTATTTAACTCAAAGTTTAGTGATTAGCCCGACTACCTTTAAATGTTAGCCTTAGGCGGAATAAATATCTCTGGGTTAAAGAATAAAAGGTTCAGCATGTTCCATTTTGCAATATTGTTTTCTGAATTAAAACGTATAACACCTTGAAGGAGTTAGAATACAAAACAATAGAACAGAGAGAAGACCAAATAAGATCATTTTCAAGGACACCAATAACTCCAACTGTGGAAAGGCAGATCTAAAACCCACAGGGGTGAGCCTGGTGCAAGCCATATTTTCAAAAATCTTGAAGTATATTGTAGAGACTGATATCCAGTAATGAGAGTGCCTGAGTTATCTGTGGCCTGTGAAAGCAGAGCAGGTCGTGAGAATCAATATACAAGGGAAGGTTCTATATAATGGTAATTTCTAGACCAAAGCCTAAATATTAATCTAATCAACAGGGGCATTCCATTGGTTCCATGGTGATTTGACCTCTTTAGAACTTTGCTGCATATTTTACATTTATACATGACCCATCAGTGGCGGATCCAGGGAGGGGAGGCAACAGGGCAATTCCAGTAGGGGGGAGAGAATACGGGGTAGGGGGGAGGAGAGCACACAGGGGAGAGGAGAGAAGGGGAGAGAGAGGAGAGATCGGGGGAGAGAGGAGAGAACACAGGGGAGAGAGAGGAGAAAACACGGGGGAGAGAGGAGAAAACACGGGGGAGAGAGAAGAGAGCATGGGAAGAGAGGAGAGAACATGGGGGAGGAGAGAGCAGGGTAAGAGAGAACATGGGGGGAGAGAGAGGAGAGAACAGGAGGATAGAGAGAAGAGAACACAGGGAGAGAGCCGAGAGAACGGGGGAAGAGAGGAGAAAACACAGGAGAGAAAGGAGAGATCTCGGTGGAGAGAGGAAAGAACACAGGGGAGAGAGGAAAGAACACGGGGGAGACAGGAAAGAACATGGGGGAGAGGAGAGAACACAGATGGGGGAGAAGAACACTTGACGGATGAGGGCAGAGGAGAGAACAGTGATGGGGGAGAGAACATTGACGGGGTAGGGAACACTGACTGGAGAGAGAACACTGATGGAGAGAGAACACTGATGGAGAGAGAACACAGATGGAGAGAGAACACAGATGGGGAGAGGAGGAAAAGAGACAGCTATGGGGAAGAGGAGTGAAAAAACCATGGGGAAGAGAAGAGACATACATGGGTATAGAGACAAATAGACAGTCATAGGAGGAGAGGAGTCAGATGGGGAGAGAGGAAGAATACGGACAGGGGAGAGGAGGAAAAGAGACAGCTATGGGGAAGAGGAGAGAGACAGACATGGGAAAGAAGTGAGACAGACATGGGAAGAAGAGGAGAGACAGACATGGGAAGGAGAAAGACAGATATGTGAAAAAGAGAATAGAGAGAGACATGGGAAGGGAGAGGAGAAAGACTGACACGGGACCATGTGAGCCCTCTGTGCAACGCGTTTCGCCTTCAGTGAGGCTTTTGCAAGTGTGCAAGATGTGTGTTCTTAGTCCTTCTTATATGCTTCCGTATAAGAGGTTCTCCAGTGTCCCATCCGATGACGTCTCCTGGAGGCCACTCCCCCCCCGTTGGAATTATGACGAACATACGTCCTACTCCACATAGCGTCTCCTTTCGGTTCTCTACATTGGTCGGCTATACCAAACTCCTCCCTGCTCTGTGTCCTCTGTTGTCTGCGTAACGGATCTCGGCAACTCGAAGGCATGATATCATTGCGGGGATATGGTAGAATTGCTGAAAATAGGGGGAAAACTATTTTAAAAAATGGAATAAAAATACAATATACAAATATAAAAAATACATATCTTATATGTACTATCCCCAGCACAAAACCTAAACCATATCTTTAAAAAGTATATTGGAACAACCAACTTAATCCACTCTGATGATGGATTTACATATCTTCAGGGTATGCAATCTCTCTCATCTAAAAAACATGCCGTCATACCAAAAAATACATAAAAATATATATATATATATATATCTTCTCCAAAAAAAAGAGCGCTTCATTTATGTCAATCTGAGCTGCAAAAATGAGAGCTAATTTTAAAGGAAATTAAACAGATCAAAGTCTGCATTTAAACCTTTGTGTGCCAGGTTTGTAATTTATATACTCATTTCATCTCCAGTTTTCCTAATTCCTTCCAAGAGTTTCCCCTTCTCCAGTATAATAAAACTTTATTCCTTAGGATTACTCATATGTTTAAGAAAATGTTTGGGGACACTGTGAGTTAAAAGTTTTTTCCGAATATGATTACAGTGTTCCCCCACCCTTGTTATAATTTTCCTTGTGGTGCGACCCACATATTGCAGCCTACACGGACATTCCAATCCAATACATAAATGACATCGCTTGTGTCACAATTCATAACATCTTTGATTGCATATTCTTTCCCTGTGATTTTAGAGACAAAATTCTGTATCTTTTTGGGTTGTTTTTTAGTTTGTTTGCAGGTGTTGCAGTTAGTGCATCTATAGAAGCCCGGGCTCTGACTTAAAAGGGTGCAGTCTCTTTTTTTGGTTTCCCTTGTATAACTTGTAGTTATAAATCATCTAATAGATGGAGCCCCTCAAAAGGTAATCCTTGATTTATCTGGAAGAATATCTTTCAACAGATCGTCCTTCTTAAGAATAAGCCAGTGTTATAGTATATATTTTTCATATGTCTATTCTTATTTTTATAGCCCAAAACTATAGGTAAAATAATATTTTTATCCTGTTTGTCCTTATATTCAAGGAGGGAGTCTCTCTCCATTCCATTCACCTCCTCAAAGGCTCTATCTATACCCTCTTCTGAATAATCTCTGTCTACAAGATGCTCCTTCAGAATTTGTAGTTGTTCTAAGCAAATAGAGTCATCTGTACTGTTACGTTTAATCCTCAGTGCTCAGTTTTTGGGAATGTTTTCTAACCATGGAGAGTCTTTACCAAAAACACTATTCATGTCTACTTTTTTGAAGAACGTTTTCGTTTTTATCATATTATTTTCTATGTAGATCTCAAGGTCCAAAAAATTTGGCCATCGTATTCTGTATTAAGTAATCAAATAAGGTGATGCGCTGAAAGAGAAAGGGACTTAAATTAAAAAAAAAAATATATATATATATACTTAACACAAGTTTTCAACAGTGTGTACATGTAAAAGACAATAAAGCAAGAAATGTGTAATACTGATAACACAAAATATAAAGACCAAGCAAATGACCATGGTTGCGCTTACATGTAACAGAGCCCTTAAACTTGGCTCTAGTTTTTAGGCTCTGGGATGTATCCCAAACTCCACTTTCTGGACTGAGGTAATAGGAGTGCAGATTGGGGAAGAAAATATATAACTCCTCCACTCAATAGATGACCTTTAAAAGGGGATCACAAGGAAAACGTGTATATATATCAATGATAGGAGACCAGGTTTGCCCCCCATTCTTGCCCTGACCATACAAACAGGTGGGGGAAAACCTGGTCCCCATCGCAGTTCCCTTTTTTTGCAGAAAGAACCTGTCATTGAACCAAAAATAGTTGTTCTGGAGGATCAAGTTGATTCCAGTGACCACAAAATCTGCATACATTTCTTCTAAAAAACACTCTTTTCAAGATGTTCTTAACTGCTTCACATCCTCTAGTATGTTCTATGATGGTGTAGAGTGATCTGACAATGCTTGTTACTTACCACATTCCCTCTCCCCACATCACTGTTTTAAAAATATTAAGGATCCTTGATGTGTCTTTGAGGTATGAGGTTACCTGTTTTACAAATGGTTGAAGGATGAGATCCAAATACTCCGAACGATCCTACCCCTGACACAATAGGCCTGCCCGGTGGAGTTTGGGTATTTTTGTAGATCTTGGGGAGGAAGTAGAACACTGGAATTATACTTTTTTTCCTTCATCCAAATAAGTTTTCTTTGTTCTGGGGTGGGGTCACCTTTTAATTTTACATATACTTGTTCGTCATTCAATTGTCAGTAGTCTTCTTTTAAATAATATTCCTTATCTGTAGGCTTAATGACCAAGCTTTCATCTTTGCTCAGTTCATCTAACGTTTTTCTTTCTGCTAATGAGAGATTGGAATTGTCATACTTGGAATTTTATATTTTTTCCACATCATTGATAACCATTTTTTCAGACACTTCCAAGGTTCCTGACTTATAAGCTGTAGGATAAATCGTTGAGTCTTTTTTTTTTTTTTAAAGTGTTATTAACATCCATGTTTTCTATATTAATATTTCTTTCAGTGCCCATATTTCTTTGTTGCTTACTCACAAAGAACCTTTTTAAAGTGGCTTTCCTAACAAATCTATTGATGTCAATATATGTGCTAAATTTGACCAGGGTTCATGTGGGGGCATATTTAAGGCACTTACTAAGGATGTTATTTTGTATGTCACTTAACTGGATTCCTGGTGTATTAAAAATGCCTGCTATGTCTATCTCCTGTTTAATCTCTCCCTTCTTCTTGTAATCCTCCTCTCTTGCCTCTATATCTGGTATGTTTCTCTGGTATGGATATCTTAGGGGTCTTGTTATCTTAGGGGTCTTGTTCAATTTTTTCCCTCCCAGGGTGATCTTTTGTTTATTCTCCATTGGGACCCCCTCCGATTCCAAAAAATCCCCAGACATAGGTCCTTTTTTCTCGAGAGACAGTACATCAAACCTATTATCTATATCGACAGGGATATTTTTATTTAATATTTGCTATCTTTTCTGTCTTGCCATTCTTTTAGATTTAACAATCTGCCACTTATCTTGACCATATCAGTCATTATCCTCCTTAGTAACTTCAGGGGATAGCTAGACCTTATCGAATTTCTTCCAAAAAGTTCTTGTTCTTCCATTTATGTAGTCTCCTTTATCCCTACGGTATTTTTTAATTTGTATTTTTCTTACTTCTTCTTCAATTTTATCGAGATGTCTCTTGATTTTCTCTGCGAAGTCCCCAAACTCAGGAAGTACTTCACAGGGCATCAAGGTCTTGCAGCATTGTTCTATCTTTTTTCTCAGTAAAAAAAAAATTGTACATAGCCACCTAGTCCTGCCCACTATCATACACAGGAGCCAGTAAGAGAGAGGGTAGTATCTTATGACATCATCATGCAGGCTTTGGCAACAGTTGTAAAGTGAGACTGGCTGGAAGATTTTGGACAATGTTGCATCATGGGAAATATTCACAAAATGGAGCCTGGACTTAAACACCTAATTTTATTTTTCCTTGTATATGCATTTAATGCAATCATATAAAAAAAACAAAACAGTGGGATATGATTTATATATGTGTTTGTTTTAAATGACCAGGTTATCTAGTTGCATCTTATGTAAGTGGCAGTGTCTCGTTAAATAGTTGCCACTACAGAAATGCTATGTATTATGCCTTGTTCACTGGTATATATATGTAAGTTGGGATAATAAATCCACAGACATATGTGGGGTAAGCAGAGGTAATTGGTCCTAAAGACGTTGCCACAATAAAATGTATAAAATTATATGTATATAAATAGTTATTGGAAAGCAAATGCACTATATGGACAGGAATTCTTTGCCCATTCATCCAGTAGAGCATTTGTGAGGTCAGGCACTGGTATTGGACAAGAAGGCCTGTCTCGCAATATCTATTCCAATTCATCCCAAAGGTGTTTGATGCGTTTGAGGTCAGGCCTTTGTGCAGGCCAGTCAAGTGATTTCATCCCAAACTCATCCAACCATGTCTTTATGGACCTTGCTGTGTGCAGTGGGGCACAGTCATGCTGGAGTAGAAAAGGGCCTTCCCCAAACTGCTCTGACAAAGTCGGAAGCCTATCATTGTCCAAAATGTCTTGGCATGCTGAAGAATGTTTTTTTCTGTACACTGGAAGTAAGGGGCCTAGCCCAACCCATGAAACACAGCCCCATACCATTCGTGAATTTATAACCACCAAATCCAGGATGATGTCCTAGGACGGAGGTAATACTCCGAACATGTGGGAGCAACTTCGGATACTTGGGGCTAAAGACTTCTTTAGTATCTATTCAGCACTCACATGACTAAGACTTGGGGCTTTAGCCCAGCTAGCTGATACACCCGCAGCAACACCATTCTACAATTAAAGGCATCTCTCGCCTGGGGGATAATAAAGTCAATTTTGGGGCTTGCAGGTTGCTGGGTAAGATAATGTCAATAAACATATGGCAATACCAGTAACAGACTAATGTGGGCAGCATACTCTGTATGCCTGTGTTTGTCAAATTGATTGTTTACTCACTGTAGATTTTATTGGTACTACATACATAATAATCATGCTTTGTATCTTTTCTTTAGATGCCTACAAACCAGCAATTGCTCACCGGGATCTTAGCAGTGACAACATACTGATAACTAATGATTCCTCTTGTGTAATCGCAGACTTTGGATTATCTGTGATCCTAGAAAGTTACCGGATGAAAAAAAATAAGGCACAAGACCCAGCTGTAATAAGCATGGTAAACAAAATGCACTGCGGCACTTTGATTGCTGATGGCAGCTGTGTAACATCGCAGCATTGCCGACCAGTATAATGAGGTGTATGAGAAGTAACATTTGGATATCACAGACAGGCACCCTGCGGTATATGTCCCCTGAGATGCTGGATGGCTTCTTAAATCTCATGTCCTGGGAAATGGCCCTGACACAAGCTGATGTTTACTCTCTTGGCCTTCTGCTGTGGGAGATATTCATTCGATGCAGAGAATTATATGAAGGTGAGCAGCATTAGGTAGGATTATATGTAGCATAACTGTAGCCTATGATAATCCCACTCTCCTCATAGAATAATGCTAATTATAGAAAAGCCCAAGTAGTTTGTTTCCCAGTTTGTTGATCCATTTGAAGCAGTAGAAATTAGGCCGTTGGAGAAATACAATACCCATACTAGGATATTTGAGGGCTTTTATTTTCAAAAGTCTTATCTCCTCTTGGCCTGGTGTTAAAGGTACACTCCCACCAAAAAATGAAAAGGGTTTATTTTTTTATTTTGCATTTTTGATTTAAGATATGTATTTTGTTTTTGTTATGTGAGTTATTTTATGAAATAAACAAGTGTGACTGGGCACAGCCATTTTGTGAAATATAGTGTTTTTGGGTGCCACTCCCCAAGTTAAATAGCGCAACTCTTCACCTTATAGCCATTAAATCCAGCAGAGTATATAAACAAAAAATGAAGTTTATTTAGACGTAGTTAAAAGGCAAACGAGAAGAACAGTCTCATGTGTTTCACTGGGAGGCTTAATCATAGACATAAACCACAAACACAATGTCTGCTTAAAAAGGGTTCCGGAAAGCCTCTCACCGTTATTAATTAGTTACCTGGAGACTTTCCACAACCATTAAAACCACTGAACATACAAATGAATTAACCTCCCTGTGGCAGATCAAAAAAGTAGCAGCATACAAGATACAAGGATAAAGGGATACGAAAATACAAACGTGCAAACATGTACAGATATAGGAGCCCAAAGATACATAGACAGATAAAAAGATAAAGCATTTACCATTGCAATGATAACATTTCTGTGATGACGTTTTCCAGTGATGCGCAATGTGTAATAAAAACAGAAATATTGGGGAAGGAGGAACATGTAAATGCAACATAGATAATGTTCATTCTATAAAACAGTTAAGTTCCCATGTGATCCAATTTCCATGTGATCAGTCGATTACCGCGATCACATGACCAGAAAACCAATTAGATCCAGGAACATTGCCTCCCAGAGTCCTGGACCCATTACACACTGGATGGCGGTGTGCATGGAGTGCACTGCCGTCTTATCTGCATGACGACTTAACTCATCATAAGGTCGCAAAGGGCTTAATCTATATATAAATAGTATGTTAGTTTGCCGGTTGCAGCTTGGATGAATCAGTCAAACACTGTACTTTTAAACATGACACTTCTTTGACAAGTATATGGTTGTGTTCTAGATTGTCAGGCTCCTGAGTTCCAGGTAGTGTTCTTTGAGGAGCTAGGTCCAAATCCAACTCTGGATCAGCTAAGATCTTTGGTGGTTGAGAAAAAGCAGCGTCCACAGCTCTCCAAACCCTGGAACCAGAACTTACAGGTAAGTTAAAGAAGGATTACAAAGAGGGATGCACAAATACTTACCGTTTATTCTGGTCCCAAAAAGCGGAACAGAGGTAGAGGACAGGGGGCTGCCTCCCAAAATCAGGACAGTCCCGCATAATGCATGACAGTTGGTAGTCATGTAATAGCGACCAGCGATGACCAGACTGGCTTAGTGAAGAAGCAGCTTTACATAATGATTTTGTTTTTCTTACAAAGTGTCTTTTGAATGATATTTGCAGAAGAACCCTTCAAAAATTAGATAAAATAGGGATACATATCTTATCATATATCAGGGGTGTCCAACATGCAGCCCGCGGGCCAAATGTGACCCGCCTGAGATGGAGGTGAGGCCCACCTGAGATTGATGTGGTAACCGCACCTCCATGGCATGCCTGCAGCGAGCAAATAGCAATGGGCACAGCGCGAGGGGTGCATGCTCTGCCCCCTCGCGCTCCAATACTGGGCGGAGCTCCGGGTGTACTTCGGAGCTCAGAAGATCAGAGTACCTGGTGCCCGAACTATCCCCCTCCCATAAAAGGTGAGTGAGCAGGAAGGGGGACAAACGGCATATGTAAAAAAGAAAAGAAAAGTGTGAGGGTGTCTGTGTTTGTAAGGTTGTCTGTGTAAGGGTGTGTGTGTGTGTGTGTAAGGGTGACTATTTGTGTATGAGAATTTGTATTAGTGTAAGTGTGTATATGTGACTGTGTATGTATGTGTATAAGTGTGACTGTGTTTGTAATTAATGTGAGGGTTTTTGTTTGCTGTGAATTTTATTGTGATATAAAAATGTGCAGTGTGAGTTGTATTGCCGTGGAGTCTGTAATACACTCACACAGTGGACATTAATGTGAATATTAAATATATGCGTGTGCGTGTATATATATATATGCAGGGCCGGACTGGGAAAAAAATTCGGCCCGGGCATTTTTTGATCACAGCGGCCCACTAAGAAGGGGGCGGGGCAGAGGAGGTGTGTTTTGTCATCACCAATGACAAACACGCTCCCTCTCAAAGTGAGCATATTGGTTCAATGCTCTTCCAGGGCAGACCATGCGCAGAGCTCTGCTGAAGAGCTCTAGCATGAGAAAAAAGCCCTGTATGTGTTCTGCACAGTGCAAGCAAATGTAATAACATGCTTGCACTGTGTTTCCTTGCAACTTGTCTCTGGTGTCTCTATAAATGGATACCAGGAGACAAAAATGCCAGGAAAGAGTATTGAGCATGTGTTTGAAGCCTGCTTGTGGGATTGCGTGTGTGTAGAGTAAGCTGATTGTGGTGTGGTATTGTGTAATAAGGTTCGGTTTTAGTTGTGTTGTGTTTGTGGTGTAATGTGATGCATATGTGGCTAGGGGCTGTAGAGAATGTGTGTATAGGGGATATAGCAAGTGTGTGCATACAGGCTATAGTGTGTGTGTGTGAATATATATATAGATTTAGTGTGTGTTTAGGGGTGTAGTATGTGTTTGCTTACAAGGAATCTAGTGTGTGTATATATACATATATATATATATGAGTCTAGTGTGTGTTTGAAGGACCCAGAATGTGTATAGGAGATCTAGTGAGTGTGTGTTTATAACGGTTTCAGAGTGTATATAGGGATCTAGTGTGTGTATGTGTGTAGATGATCCAGAGTTGGGTAAGGGATCTAGTGTGTGTCTGGAATGTAATGTGTTTAGGGGTGCAGTATGTGTGTGAGGGGTGCTGTGTGTATATATATATATGTAAGTATTGTGTATGTCTGTTGTGCAGTGTGTTGTGTTCTGTGTGTATGTGAGGGGTGCAGTATGTGTGTGTGAGGGGGGCGGTGTGTGAGAGTGATGTGTGTGAGTGCTGTGTATGATGTGTGTGATGGGTGTGAGAATGCTGTGAATGCTGTGTGTGATGGGTGTGAGAATGATGGGTGTGAGAATGCTGTGTGTGATGGGTGTGAGAGTGCTCTGTGTGAGAATGCTGTGTGTGATGGGTGTGAGTGCTGGGTGTGAGAGTGCTGTGTGTGTGAGAGTGCTGTGTGTGTGAGAGTGCTCTGTGTGAGAATGCTGTGTGTGATGGGTGAGAGTGCTGGGTGTGAGAGTGCTGTGTGTGAGAGTGCTGTGTGTGTGAGAATGCTGTGTGTGATGGGTGTGAGAATGCTGTGTGTGATGGGTGTGAGAGTGCTCTGTGTGAGAATGCTGTGTGTGATGGGTGTGAGTGCTGGGTGTGAGAGTGCTGTGTGTGTGAGAGTGCTCTGTGTGAGAATGCTGTGTGTGATGGGTGTGAGTGCTGGGTGTGAGAGTGCTCTGTGTGAGAATGCTGTGTGTGATGGGTGAGAGTGCTGGGGGTGAGAGTGCTGGGTGTGAGGGTGCTGTGTGTGAGGGTGCTGTGTGTGTGAGGGTGCTGTGTGTGTGAGGGTGCTGGGTGTGAGAGTGCTGTGTGTGATGGGTGAGAGTGCTGTGTGTGTGAGAGTGCTGGGTGTGAGGGTGCTGGGTGTGAGGGTGCTGTGTGTGAGGGTGCTGTGTGTGTGAGAGTGCTGGGTGTGAGGGTGCTGTGTGTGAGGGTGCTGTGTGTGAGGGTGCTGTGTGTGTGAGGGTGCTGGGTGTGTGAGGGTGCTGGGTGTGAGAGTGCTGTGTGTGATGGGTGAGAGTGCTGTGTGTGAGAGTGCTGTGTGTGATGGGTGTGTGAGTGCTGTGTGTGATGGGTGTGTGAGTGCTGTGTGTGATGGGTGTGTGAGTGCTGTGTGTGATGGGTGTGTGAGTGCTGTGTGTGATGGGTGTGAGAGTGCTGTGTGTGATGGGTGTGAGAGTGCTGTATAAATGTTAGAATGGATTGTGTGTGTGTGTGTGTGTGTGTAGGGGGGGGGGGTAAATAAACAAATAAAATAACAGGCATTATGGGGACATAATGCCTGTTATTTTATTTGTTTATTTACCTACCCCCCCCCTACACACACACACACACACACACACACAATCCATTCTAACATTTATACAGCACTCTCACACCCATCACACACAGCACTCTCACACCCATCACACACAGCACTCACACACCCATCACACACAGCACTCACACACCCATCACACACAGCACTCTCACACCCATCACACACAGCACACTCACACCCATCACACACAGCACTCTCACACCCATCACTCCTTTCTTACCTTTAGCCTGGGAGGGGGGGACCGGCACGCTGGTACCTGCGACTGGCGGTGGCAATGTTCCCTCGTGGTGAGAGGTTCAGTCTCGCGAGATCCGGTCGTTGCTATGGCAATGCTCCGGATCTCGCGAGAGGAACCCGGTGGAGCTGCAAGTTAGAGCTCCGCCGGGTCCTCTCTCCCTCTCTCCCCGCCGGCGGCCGTATTTGAAGGCATGTGGGCCGGTGATGGAGATCTTTGATGTCCTCACCGGCCCTTCATGTCAAACAGCGGGGCCGGCGCTCGGAGAGTGCCGGCCCTGCATAGACCGGCAGGGGAGATTCTGGGACCTCCCCTGCCGGCCTCGGCCCATGGCCACCGCGGCCCACCGGGCATTTGCCCGGTGTGCCCGATGGCCAGTCCGGGCCTGTATATATGCACATCATATAGAATTTTCCCTAAATGAAAAATGAATATGAACATTTCTGGTGAAGTGGCCCACTGAAAAAAAAAACTTGGACAGCCCTGTCATATATGAATAATATATTTGTGGATTTTCTCACTTTGTAACTGTGGGCAAGCGACCGTACGATAATGACAAATATAATAATATTTTCTATACATATAAACACGTATCTGTACAAATCATCATTATGACTGTAAAAGTATTTGCTCTATATAGTATTTGGCTTGATACTACTTCATTTCTAGAGTACTGAGAGGCTTTAATATATATTATTGGTGAAAATGATCCGTTATCCAAAATACTTCTTATGCCAAGTATTTTGCATAAGGGATACACAACCTGTAATTACTATCTGGCATGTGATTGTCTCCAACAACAGTATGTATTGCAAGTAGAATTCTTCATTAGAGAAATATATGTGTGTAAGGCTATTTGTTATTCTATTTCCTTGTACAGATCAGTTTGGCACTGTGGGAAACCCTGGAGGACTGCTGGGATCCTGACTCTGACGCTCGTCTGACAGCACAGTGTGTGGAACAGAGACTTTGTCACCTTTGTCCAGCCCGTTCTACTCTACTGCTAGAAGGCACACTCCCAGAAAGTACGAGACATTGCGCCATGCCCTAACAACTCACGTCACATCAACGTAACAGGGATGAGACCTGTTAATAGGAAGGCAGCTAACCTATCTTCTTTGCAGCTATATCATATCATGAGGACTTTGATTTAACATGTGTCTGTCTTTCCACATTGGCCTCAGAATCAAAAGAACTGAACTACACTTGACTTATGCTGATATACTATCGTTCAGTCAGTACATTCATTGGTGACAACATTTCTCATTTGCTTATGAAGAATTGAAGCAGGGATGCATCAAACAAAATCAGTGTTTAACCTCAGGGTGTGATTAGAATCTCAGGTAAATAGTCAGATTTCAAGAGTCATATATTCTACAAAAAGGATTTTTTTTTACATTGATTTGATCATACTGGTGTTGCTTAATTTATTTGCTGGTAGCTGGTAAATTATTGTGAAAAATCCCGTGGGTTAATACACCATCTGTAGAATCTATTCAAATTCAGGGTTGCAGGTTCAATTCCTGGCAGGGTTGACTCAGCCCTTCATCCTTCCAAGCTAGATAAAATGAAATTAGTCAGTGGTAACATCCCCTGAATGTAGGGCAAACGTAACATTGCCAGGATGTAAATCCGAGACTATCTGAATGAACCTTTCCTGGTTAAACAATGACTGAAATCAATTGTAGCAGATTTCAGACAGTATGATTACTGATTACTGATATTATTTGAAATTTAGTCAAATAAACATGTGTACAATACACTGAAGCAAAGTCATATATGCATGCAGACCTTTCCAAAGGGCAATGGTAGTTACCAATTAAAACATGCATGCGTTCTCAGTTATTCAATAAACTCAACTTGTTTCCTGTATTTTTTGTTTCCTGTGTTCCTGTAACTCAGTGCCATAATTTTACCTATTTTAAAAGGGGCAGATTGCATTGCCTGTATGAGGTTACAGTCTGATACTGTATGCATAGCAATTTGTAAGATATTCAGTATACCCTCTCATCCAGGGCTCTATTCTTTGAGGAATGTGTGCTGAATAAAACACAAAGACCAGGGTGACTGTATAGGTGATATTGATATTCAAATAGGTTATTGTCAATGGTTACACAAAATACACAGTACACATCATACACACAACCCATCCATAAGAATTACATGCACAGAATAGGGCATTATGTAGACATTTAAATGAGCATTCATATTGGGACAGTCTCATGTCTTCAGGACTCCAATGCAGTAATCCTCTTGGTCAACTAGCCTAGAATGCCTTACTTTCAGAGGCATACTGAGGGGTTGGTGAAACCCCTGATGGGAGCATAGCCCGAGGTGGGGGAGTTCCCCCCCCCTCTTAAGCCCTCTTTGGAGGACTAGCAGTCAATGTCTGGGCGCCACCCAGGTGCTGAGCATGAGTCAGTTGCTGGGCGGTGAGTCCTGGTTGTGATCTGGGCACTGGGTTATAATTTGAATGCAATATGGGTGCTGAGGATCAATTCTGTGTGCAATCTGGGTGCAGGGGCAAGTCCTGTGAGTGGAATTTGGGTGCAAGGGCAAGTCCTAGGTGTTGGGGTGACTCTTAGTTGCAATATGGGTGCTAGGGGAAATCCTGTGAGTGCAATCTGTGTGCTGGGACAAGTTCTGTGAGTTTAATCTGGGTGCTGGGGCAAGTCCTGGGTGCAATTTTGTTGCTGGGGTAAATCCTGTGAGTGCAATCTGGGTGCAGGGGGAAAGTCCTGTGAGTAAAATCTGGGTGCAGGGGCATGTCCTGTGAGTGCAAACTGGATGCAAGGACAAGTCCTGTGAGTGGAATCTGGGTGCTGGGCCAAGTCCTGTGAGTGGAATCTGGGTGCTGGTGCCAGTTTTAGGGGCATGGATGTTTTGAAACACTTTAAAATGTTGCTTTTTTCCCCCCAATCCCAGACTCCTAGCCAAATGAGTCAATAGAAGCTGCAAACCTGATATTAATCACTAAATTATAAATATTTAAAATACAGATTTTCACAATTTATTGAATGCATCCATTTTCAAGTCAGAGTGGTCCTTTAAGCCCCTCAGTCACTTTTGCTTGCTTTAAGTCATGGACAATTTCCTCTTTTATATTCTTCAATTAGAAGTCAACGCCAGCTTGTGTTGATTGACTGTTCCAAAATTATTACTATGATCACAATTTGTCTCAATCCCCAAATCCAACTATGAGAGCTGTTTTTTATAAAATGTAATATGAAGATCGTTGGAACAATTGTAGACATACACCAATCAGCCATAACATTATGACCACTGACAGGGGCATGCCGGCACAGACAGGGTGATGCATTGGCCAATGCCATTCATGTGGATGTTACTGCGACATGTACCACATGTAAGCATTGTTGCAGGCCATGTACACTTTTTCATGGAAATGGTATTCCCTAATGGAATCGGACTCTTTAAGCAGGATAATGCACCCTGCACAAAGGAAAAATGTTCGGGTACGGCGGGTTCGGCCGAACTTCGGAAAAAAGTCCGGGTTCGGGCTCGAACTTGACCCCGAACCCGAACCCCATTGAAGTCAATGGGGACCCGAACTTTTGGCCACTAAAATGCCTCTAAAAAAGTCCTGGAAAGGGCTAGAGGGCTGCAAAACGAAGTAAAATGGGGGTAAGAGTAGGACAAGTGCCCTGCAAACAAATATGGATAGGGAAATAACTTCAAATAACATAAAATACATACAAATTAAAAATACAGCTGAGCCATAAAAAAGCACTAGATGGAATCTTTGATTTTAGTTTTGGAAGAACATAAATCTAAATCTAAAGCATGGCTGCCAGGAGGATCAACAGAATTATCCATTTGAGAGAGGGTTGGAGTTCATGGCATTCTCTTTCAGTTTATACTAAGTGACCCATAGTTTGAGGAGGCGGTGACCGTGGCGGTGTAGGTGGAAGCGGCGCTGGAGGAGGAGGAGGAGGAAGCCAGAATTTTTCAAAGTGCGCTGTAAGCACAGTTTTGGACTGTTCTATTTGACTCTCAGATATGAAGTGCACCGCAAGACGCAAATGTACTATTTAGCACCCAAAACAATTAGAATTTTTCAAAGTGCGCTGTAAGCACAGTATTTGACGGTTCTATTTGACTCTCAGATATGAAGTGCACCGCAAGACGCAAATGTACTATTTACCACCCAAAACTATTCAAATTTTTCAAAGTGCGCTGTAAGCACAGTATTTGACGGTTCTATTTCACTCTCAGATGTAATACATGTAATGCTATTGCTATTCTATAAACCAAAATAGAGTCCCCATTCATACGAATAGGTCATTTGACCTATTCGTATGAATGGGGACTCTATTTCGGTTTATAGACCGAAAGTTTATAAACCGAAAGACATTCGGTTTATAGACTTTTGGTTTATAGAATAGCAATAGCATTACATGTATTCCATAAACCGAAAGTCTATAAACCGAATGTCTTTCGGTTTATAGACTTTCGGTTTATGGAATACATGTAATGCTATTGGCTTTCTATAAACCGAAATAGAGTCCCCATTCAAAAGAAATTCTTATGAATGGGGACTCTATTTCGGTTTATAGAAAGCCTATAGCTTTACATACAATGTAATTGCCGAACCCCCAACTCCAACACGAACATACAGTGGAATGTCCGTGTTCGGATCCGGGGTGCAAAAACCGTAATGTTTGGTACGAACCCGAACAGTGCGGTTCGGGTTCGCTCAACACTATTCAGGAATGGTTTGAGGAGCACAACAATGAGTTCAATGTGTTGACTTGGTGTCACAAGTCAGCCTGCATGCAGGCTCATCCAGACTGGATCCAGACATTTATGTATCCTTTTGGTTTTCCTGCTTTGCTCGCTTGTTTATAGTCTATGCTGGTCCCTGTCTGTTCTTTGTATCTGCGTATCCTTGTGTTTTACTTTATATTCGGCCACTTGGCGGAGCAGAGCAGCTGGAGAGGGGAGATTTTTGGATCTCTCCAGCCAGCACCAATGCCAGTAAGCTTTTTTTATTTTAAGGGGGACCCCCAGGGTTGCCAGGCTTGTAACAGGTGTATTGCCTGTCTGGAGTAAGCGCCTCTGACAACACCACCTGCATGACTATGCTTGAGTTGTGACTGGCATTAACCTGGATGCATCATACTGGTGTTGCCCATCCTGGTGAAGCAATATGATTCTTTCATAGCACACAGGAACACGGTCTAAACCGTGCCACAAGTATGCTTTTACATCTTTAATTCGCGGCTCTCACAAGCATTTACGGAAACTGTTTCAAGGTTGCATTTTAAGAACGTGTTGCTGTTAGAAGTGCATTGTTAAGTTTTTCCCCGTTGGACTGCTGGCTCTCTTCCCGCCACTGAGGTGCTCTAACCCAAGCTGGCTCTCTTACCATCACTGAGGTGCTCTAACCCAAGCTGGCTGTCTTACCACCACTGAGGTGCTCTAACCTAAGCTGGCTCTCTTACTGCCACAGAGGTGCTCTAACCCAAGCTGGCTCTCTTACTGCCACTGAGGTGCTCTAACCCAAGCTGGCTCTCTTACTGCCACAGAGGTGCTCTAACCCAAGCTGGCTCTCTTACTGCCACAGAGGTGCTCTAACCCAAGCTGGCTCTCTTACTGCCACTGAGGTGCTCTAACCCAAGCTGGCTCTCTTACCGCCACTGAGGTGCTCTAACCCAAGCTGGCTCTCTTACCGCCACTGAGGTGCTCTAACCCAAGCTGGCTCTCTTACTGCCACTGAGGTGCTCCAACCTAAGCTGGCTCTCTTACCGCCACTGAGGTGCTCTAACCCAAGCTGGCTCTCTTACTGCCACTGAGGTGCTGTAACCTAAGATAAGTGGTGCGAACCTGGAGTTAGAGCACCTTTTTTGACTGGTACCTTGTTTTCTTTGCTGTGCTTTAATGCCGTTGGTGGTCTGTCCCCCCTGTGGTTTATGCCTTTTCTTTCTCCTCTTTCTCCCCCACCTTTGTTTCTCTAATTCACTGTTAACTGATTTTCTCCCTTTTTTTTTTTTTTTAAATCTTTCTTTCACTTCGCTGTTCCCTGACAGACTCTATCCTTCACTCTTTTTCTGTTAAATTCTTGTATACCTAATTATATGATACCCAATATAACTAGGGTTTTCCACCTGGCCGGTATTGGCATCAGGCCAATGTTAATGTTTGTCTACGGAGACAGTACCAAGGCGGATATTTTTTTGAAGAAAAGGTGGCAACACTAACTATGACTGCTATGTTTATTAATATTGCTTTTCATAAACTTGTTTGAATTTTATGGATAATATGTTATTATTGTGAAAAACCAATAAAAACTTATTTACAAAAAGAAGATTTTTGCCCTTAACTGTCCCAAGCCCTTTTTTTGCTGTTAGATAATAAACCTTGACCTTTGTAGACTGGGTCCCAATTGAAAAGTATTCTTTAACTGACAGCAAAGGAGAGTTAGCAACATGACCATTCAAAGCTGTGCCAAGGCAGTTCTGAGTTACAATTCTGGAACATTCAGGATTTAGACAGATACAATCCTGTGTGATTGTGTATACTTCAAATAAGGTTTCAAAACTCCCCAAAATCCCCCCTCCCACCCCTACGCCCTTGGATCCTGTCTAACTAGAAGACTCAAAGCGTTTACTTACCAAATGTCATATACACACTCACATAACGCATGCTAATACACACTCACAAAACATTCACTAATACACACTCTAATACACTCACTTTCTGGCACTAATAAATATTGATAACACTCGCTAATACACACTCACACTAATACATACTCTCATACACTCACTAATACATACTGACACTAATAAATACTCATAACACTCACTAATACATTGACACTAATAAATACTCATAACACTCACTAATACATACTGACACTAATAAATATTCATAACACTAATACACACTCACACTAATATATACTCTCATACACTCACTAATACATACTGACACTAATAAATACTCATAACACTCACTAATACATTGACACTAATAAATACTCATAACACTCACTAATACATACTGACACTAATAAATACTCATAACACTCACTAAAACATACAGACACTAATAACATAACACTCACTAAGACTCGCTAATACATACTGACACTAATAAATATCCAGCACTCACAAAAACTCACTAATACATACTCACACTAATACACACTCACATACACACACTCACTTTTTTTTTTATACTATATATCTTTATTTGGAATGATTATGTTATAAACTTATCTTCTAAATATTACATTGTGGCAATGTGTCATTTATAAAATTGTTTATCAGTGAGTATGTATGTGTATGTTTATTAGTGAGTATGTATTTATGTATCTAAATACATACTCACTAGTGCACACTCTCCTAACACTTGTGAACACTCACATAACATGCAATTAACACATGCTCACACTAATACACACAAACTCACACTAATACACACTCGCTGAAACACAGACATAAACACACACTCATATAATGCTGGCTAAAGGTACCTCACATAATACACACACACATACAGTGGCGTAAGTACAGTGGACGCTATTGACACTGTGGAGGTATGGCACATGGTGGTTTCACTTGCTTGTCTGGTAGTGTTTGGGGGGCCTTGTGGAAACTTTGGACCAGGGGGACAGTATTTTCTAGTTATGCTTCTGCCCATACCAACTGTTAAGACAGTTCATCTAGTTTCTTGACCTGAGGTTAAAGGGCAATTGTGAACACGTAATAGCTAGTGTGTATGCTGCGGATTCTCTGAGAAACCATTGTCTCTGATAAATGCTCGTGCCAACCAATGCATGACACCAGCACTTCACAGAGGCCCCGCATCACCTCAGATTTAAAATTTGGAAAACTGTGGATGTTTAGCTCATCCTGACAAACAAATAAAGTAAAATCCCAAATTACCAAAAGGAAGGAATGCAACACTGTAATAAGGTGGAACTGAAACAGTTTAATGAACAAATATGTAAGAGTACTGTACCCTGGAGTAACTGAATCCCCCCCCCAAAAAAATAACAGATAATAATCCTAGTATATAATAAAAATCTAGCCAGCTTTACTGTAACAGGAGAAAAGACAAAATGAGAGTTAGGTACATTCCTACAAGAAGAACTCTATTAAGTGTCCAACATTAACTAGGATTAGGTACCTTTTTGTTGTTTTTGGAAATCTGGTTTATAATCCAGTCTTCTAATGTAGCACTAATGTTTGTTTGTAGATCCTGTCTGGATAATCGGTTGCAATCTAGAAACCAGGGAGGGAGGGATGTTCGCTGTTGCTAGGTGGTTATCCCTAGGACTTATCTCTAGGACAAACATAGTTTGCGGATCATAAATTCCTGCAAACTCTATTTTGACCCTCTGTGAGGCATAAACACCTAGCAACAGTTAGTGGGTACAATAGCTCCCACCTGGTGGTAGCCTTCTGAAATTGAAGTATTCAGATGTGCCGACTGCAGTAATTCCATACATTAGGTGATCCTCTGGCAAGGTACCTTATCCCAAGCATGCTGGGATAAAGTTGGGAATGCTTGGGATGAGGTACCTTGCCAGGGGATCACCTAAGGGCATGTGACTAGTTGGAGTGGAAATAATGCATTTGTACATTGTTTCATAATCAGTATTTAACTATGTATGGAATTAGTACACTCAGAACACGAACTAATATTTATTTTTTACCTAAATTTAATTATTATCATAACAAATATTGCATTTTAAGCTTAGAGATCTGTATTGCTGGGAAACACATCAAATATATCCAGCTCTTAGAAACAGGGAAACGAGGACCTGGGTCAAGGAGAGGAGCAGACCCTCATAAAATAGGGTCAGTTGTGATGTATTGGTTAACGCTATTGTATGTGAGAATATTGTTGCAAGGGTGTGTAAGTTAGAGCTCAATCTTTTATAATAAAAAATATTCTATCTTTATTAGGGATTTGTACTATTAAAAACAAGATATTAATAACGATATTCATTTTTATAAATGTGAAAGTGTGAAAAAAAAAATAGAAACTCAACTGTGCATGACACCAACATCATCAACCATGGGATTTATTTAAAAAAAAAATTAAGTATTGAAAACAAAACAGCTGGCCCGAGATGTTAAGTAAATTTGGGATGAAAGGTTCTTAACACATAAATCATGGAAGTAGAAACGAACAAGGGGCGCCCAAAACCTGATTGTCCAGAAATGGAGAAGGTTAGCAACAGTATGGGATTAGGAGAAGCAGTTAGTGACACTGCGGTGTTTGCTGGGTGTGTCAGGCATGGAGAGTATGTGCAGGGAGAGGAGAGTGGGCGTGGCTTTCCGGCTGGTATCCAGTCAGCTATCAGGAGTAAGGCACATTGTCCAGTGACAGCAGCGGGATGTGTGGGCGGAGCCTGGATAGAAAAAAAAAGTCCAAAGTCTCCCGGAAGAAGCCAATATCATCATCCAGAGTGCAGCAACTCACAGGTAACTATCATGCGTTTCACTCGCTCCAACCTCCACGTCTATATGTATTTGAATTTACATCTTATGGCGACCTGGGACCCAACGGTCTCTGTAACGCTACAGCATCCATAACATTAGCACTCCGGGTTTCGTGAAATACACTTCCCATGATGCTCAGCCTACCATTTATTTAATGCACGTCGCATACGCCCACCCATTGGATGTTGAAGCATCATGGGTTTTGTGGTCTACGACAGATAAGGAGTTGGCTTGTCATGCTTGCTTTATAGATTGGGCCACTGAGAATGCTGGAAGTTATACTGGGCAGCTGATTACCTGTCAGGAGTCACCACACACCGGATCCCAAGTCTTGGCAAACCATAGAAACCAAGGAGACACGCCTGGCTTGTTTGATTGCTTGCCATAGTGCTCCTATGGAAGTACTGTTTATCTGAAAATAGTCAGATTTAATTTGTCTGTTTAGTCCCTAAGGTATATTGATATTTGTCAAGCCCTTCCATGACCTTTAGTACTCGCTATGTCCTACCGTTATTGATCTGAATACCAAAGTGCCCCACCCTTGCATACCATGTACAAGCACATTATTACATTTTAGCTTATATTATTATTTGGTGTGATACTCTATGTTCCTTTTCCTATCAAAATATGTTCTGATAAAATCTAGGTGCAGGGAGAATAACCCTTTGTATTGCCTAGAAATACATTATGCATTATATGCACCTGTCTGCTTTTAGATCACTGATGGAGGTGTAACAGCCACATTTAATGAGATGTATACAGGTCTCCCCAATAGTCCTTTTTGCTACAGGACTGTCCACTGGGGTCTATCTTATTCTATTAAATGCTGAGCTGACAACTGAAGTGCAAAAATCAGGCATTTTCCAACTCTGCTATTGTAGACCTTGCTTTGTAAATTAATTTTTAGGTGCCATTCACTACAAACTTAACGACATTTGAACTGCAATAATTGGACATTAATAGTGGAGTATGGAAAATTGTTCAACTTGCCCATCTTTCCAATGATGGGGGGGGGGGGGGTTGGGGAAACTCCAATAGTTTCCATGGTGACTGGAACACTGTTAGAATCATAACTAACTTTTTATACATCACCCTGAAAGTTATAAAAGTGATCTTTGCCCCATAGTTAAATATTATAAATTCCCCCATGCAGTTTTGTCACACAAACCGTCCTTACCTAACAGCAAGTGTTAGGGACTACAGGTTTTGCAGAGAAGCTATAGATAAAATACAAATCATCTATAAATGTATACAACTATATTTACAGTCTACAAAAGTGTGTGTACATGTATACATAATGTAGCCTCTACAAAATACAAAAACATTTTTAAGTTTAAATGTATGCTTTTGTTTTCCCCTATACTATGTGTACTTCCTTGTTTGTATAATATACTCTACCTATTTTGCACAGTCATTTCCCTTATTGAGTTCCCTATCTATGTTATCAGTGAGCTACAGGCTATCGAGTTTGCCTTTTTGATTCTGACCAGTTAGCTGCAGCGACACAGACTGTGCTGCTGAGGTGTGTAAGATGGGCTTGGCTCATTAGATGCATAATGTATGATGTAGATACATACTGGAAACTCTCTGTAGAAATCCTTTGAGTAATTTACCCACAGTAAACAAACACATACACCTCTGTGCAAACTAAAGACCATGCACAGCACTTGCTCCAGGCAAACAAATGATTCCATTGATTTTGGCAATGAATATCCATCCGGCTGAAAGCTAACCTCTCAGTTCGTGGGAGGCAGTGTATAGTCATATTGAGTTGTAATGTTTATACTTTTATTCTATTTAGAAGTACTTCTAACTCCTGGGTCAAGAAAAGAGGAAACAGAATGTGGAATCCTAATGTACCAGGTAGGTAACTATTGAGACAGATGTTGTCTAACCAGACAGCCTCCAAAATACTTTTTTACAACATCTGATTGGTGGTAGTATACATTGTTACTCCCCTGTTCTCTTATTGGCTCCTGTGTATCATAGTGGGCAGGACTAGGTGGCTGTGTACAACTTTTTTTAATCTGCCTTCCAACACAAAGAGAGGACATTAACATGATCAAACAGGATCATAACTCCGCCCACTTGTGATGTAATAGTTACATTACCCTCCCATTCAATGCACGTCTATGATCAGAATTCTGTCTTATAGATAGAGTTGTAGCGGACACCTGGATGTTCGGGTTCGGCCGAACTTTGGAAAAAAGTCCGGGTTCGGGCTCGAACTTGACCCCGAACCCCAATGAAGTCAATGGGGACACAAACTTTTGGGCACTAAAATGCTTCTAAAAAAGTCCTGGAAAGGTCTAGAGGGCTGCAAAAGGAATTAAAATGTGGGTAAGAGTAGGACAAGTGCCCTGCAAACAAATATGGATATGGAAATAACTTCAAAAAACATAAAATACATACAAATTAAAAATACTGTACTATTTAGCACCCAAAACGATTAGAATTTTTCAAAGTGCGCTGTAAGCACAGTATTTGACGGTTCTATTTGACTCTCAGATGTAATACATGTAATGCTATTGCTATTCTATAAACCGAAATAGAGTCCCCATTCATAAGAATAGGTCAATTGACCTATTCTTATGAATGGGGACTCTATTTCGGTTTATAGAATAGCAATAGCATTACATGTATTCTATAAACCGAGAACTCCAATCCTTACAAAGCAACATAGAGACACAGGATTAGTATCGCTTAAAAAAAGCACCCTTTACAAATGCTAATTATATTCGAAGAATTGTCTGCATTGTGATAAAGTGTACATGTCGTGTAAAAATGACGAGGAATCACTTTTTAAAGAGGATAAAGAAAAAGCTAAACATTGTATTAGGCAAATTGTTAGCAAATGTGTAGGGGGTCTATGACAGCGCTTACAATCAGAGTAACCCCCATATAAATTACACCCCACCGGAACCCTAACCCTCGTAAGCCCTAATACTAATAATACTTACCTTGTATGCGACCCCGCAATGAACTCTCTGCGATGTCCTCTCACTCCATAAACTGGCCTTTGCGTGAGAGTTTGCGGTGAAGCGGCTGCACGAAGAAGTGTCCTCTCCCCATGTGTAGGCCCTCTACATTGAAAGCATGGTGTTAGGAAAACTGTATTTAATCTTAATTTACGTTGCCCGTAGTTGCTCTCTATAAATAAATAATGTAGTTGTAGCTATATTATAAAAATGTATCTTAAACAGATTATCTGAGGATGTGGGCTATACATGAGATCTCAGTCTTGTTTGTGTGTCACTGTTTAATGGTTCTATATTAGCATTAAGCTATACCTATATAGGAGCAGTACTTCTGACATGGTGCCTCATTCTCCAGTGGATTATGCTATGCTTCTTTTGACAATTTTGTTTGTTTTCTGACAGGCCAGCCTGCCTACCCCCCGAACCCAGGATGCCCGCCCACCACTAACCCAGCTTACCCACCAGGCACAATACCTGGTGGTCAATACCCAGGCCAGCCTGCATACCCCCCTGGGCAACCTGTTTACCCCCCTGGACAACCTGTTTACCCCCCCGGACAGACTGTATATCCTCCAGGACAACCTGGTTACCCTGGCCCACAACCTGGTTACCCTGTCCTACAGCCTGGTTATCCACCACACTCTGGTCATTACCAACCTGGCATGCCAGGACATGTAATGCCAGGAGTACCACTTATGCCTGGGCAGTATATGGATAAAAAAATGAGGAAGAAGATGAAGAAAGCCAATAAACACCACAAACACGGGCATGGAAGGGTGAGGAACAAATGTTATGAAGAAATGAGCAATAAATATGTATATACTATATTACCAATGTATAATATAAGAAGTACCAGCAGTGTTATGTACACTAGGCCGTTGTTATAGTTATTTTTTAATTCATGAGCCCAGGCAGGTTTTTTCACCTTCAGATTTCCTCCCTGCTTATGTCTTGCTTTCCATAACTTTTTGTTTTTATTTTGATGGGGTGGGAAGTTGTATATTATACATGGATTTAACCCTTTAAGGACCAGGGATTTTCCTGGGCCAAGGACCAGAGCGTTTTTAATACGCGGTTTTTGAAACATAATTTTCCTCTCTCTCATTTAACGTACCCATACAAGTTATATGTTGTTTTTTAAAGGACAGTTAGAGCTTTCTTTTGATACCCTATACATAAAAATGATTTACATTTTAGTATTAAAAAATACATATAGTTTTTCCCCATTATTTTCCCAATAATAAGCTACACAACTAGTGCAACACTAACCCACTTATCCCCCCTAATTAACTAACTAATAAAAAATAAAAATATTGGTTCCCAAACCCCCTAAACAAAAAAGACAGAAAAAAAAACTCTGAAGAGTGCGATGTCAGATCTGTAAAAATCATGCAACAGGCATGCAGGGGTTAAATTTTATTAAATAAATATATTAAAATTACCTTTATTTATTAAAAAAACAATTTTATAAATTGTAAAAATAAAAAAATCTGTTAAAAAAAATAAATGAGGGCCATAAAGTGGAAGGAAACTGATCACAGTTAAAAACTGTGATCAGCAATGAAACGGTTAATTTTTAAAAAAAATTTTTTTTTTTACCTCTGTGTATGTTATTTAATTTATTTTTACTTACAGGTCACTCTCTGTGCTGCACTATAAGAACGTGAAGCACAGAGAGTGAATTAGAGGCAAAGTCAGTGTGTGAACACACTGACTTTGCATCTAATTTGCATGTTATCGCGGTGATCACTCAATCACCGCGATCACATGCCCGGAAATGCACCGATCGGGTACAGAAGCTTTGCCTCGGGTGCGAGGCTTATTCCTGGACCCGTTGCAGACTAGCTGGCGGTGCCCACGCAGCGCACCGCCGGCTAGACTGCATGACGAGTTAACTCGTCATAAGGTCGCTAATGTGGCGGCTCTTATGACGAGTTAACTCGTCATAAGGTCGGGAAGGGGTTAAAGCACTAACAGGGGAGTTATGTGGGAGGCTTGCATTTTTAAGCCAACATAATGTTAAGCAAGAGCAATGTCAAGATTTTAAAGTGTTTATTAAAAATGAAATTGTTATGCTGATTTCACTTATTATAATAAAGCAGGGCTTGACAAATCTCAGGAGCCATGAAATTTACCCTGCTGGCTCCTAACTTTTTTGATTGTTTTACATAGAACTGTATAGAAGTGCCAAATAACTAGGCTGAATCCTGAATTAGTCTGCCTGTTTCTTAAAGTCTACAAATATCAGATATTTCTTTCCTGAAGTCTGCTATTGGACATGGCACACACATTTGATGTATGCATTCGTCTCTAGGAAGAAGCATGGGCATATACTGTTCGTGCGCATTACACTGCTTATAAATGGCACATGCTTCCATTTTAGGGATCACTGGGCAAATGAGATTCCGAGCATACAGCTGTACAGTCAAAATCTTTTAAAATACAGGAAAGTGGTGAATAATGACTAACATTTTTGCATATTTAAGCATGCAAAAAAAAATGGTAAGCCTTATTGGAACACATGCAATCAAATGGACACACAAAAAAACAGTAGAAGATGGAGCTTTTTAAAATAAATCATACCAACCTATTGCTTTGTAATATCTTTAGATCTTACAGATTACTAGTATGGATTAGGAGAGAGTGGAAACTTATAGGAAAAAAATATTGAGTATACTAGAATTGCAAGGCTTTGATGAATGACCGACACCATATAAGATCCATTTACTGACAGTCTTTTCCTTCCTCTTCTGCAGCGGTCATCTTCCTCCTCTTCCTCCAGCAGTGACTAAGCCAATGACATCTCCATATGGAAATCTGGGTAACGCTCTCGTGCAGAGGTGCAGCATGTACCCCTTATGTTCTTCAAGAGGAACTACTTTTCAAACAGATATTGATGCTTTGTGTCTGTCTCTGCAAGAGAGGCAGTGATGGGCCCTGGATTGCATTCCTACTGCAAAAGCAATGATAACAATTCAGGCTACTATGTATTATTATTGTACATTTAACAGCAGTAATGTTGAATTTCTTACCTTGCTTGCAAAAATTAAATTTAATTTGCTACTTTGGCAGGTTTTTTTTGTGTGAAAACAATTCTTTACATACAACTATATTGTAATTTAATTATTTTCACTCCAGCCAAGCTAAAGTACAGTTGCCAATAGTTCTGGATTTCATGGAACCATCTTGCTTTTTGTCATCCAGTCCCATCAAATTTGAGTTCGTCCTGGTATGACTGCTGCCTGTGCACAAGCGACATTACATTTAAAGGGACACTACAACTTACATAAGCTGTAACTAGATTAACTGCATTTAAAACAAACACATATATAAGACATGTTTGGGTTTTTTTTATGTTTGAATTACTTGCATATAAAAGTAAAAATAAAATTAGGTGTCTATCTCCAGCATCCATTTTGTGAATTTTACCCATGATGCAACATTTTTCAAAATCTGCATGATGATGTCATAAGATACACCCATGCTCTCTTATTGGCTCTTGTATATCACTAGTTGGCAGGACTAAGTGGCTGGTGTACACTTTTTTTTTTTTTTTTTTTTTTTTTTTTTTTACCTGCCTTCCAACACAGAAAAATACATCTTTCTGGAAGAGAGAAGAGATTGACCTTAACAGGATCATAGCCCTGCCCCCTTGTGATGTAATAGTTACATTACCCTCCCATTCAATGCAAGTTTATGGTTAGAATTCTGACTTACAGACTGCATTCTGTGTCCCAGGCCCCAAAGTGAGATACTAGTGCTGTAAAGTCACTGTGGGGTGGCCGCCAAAAACACTATTTCACAAAATGGAGGCGCCCAGTTTCACACTTGTTTAGTAAAATATTTATTAAATAAACTCACGTAACAAAAACAAGACATGAAATCAACAATGTAAATTAAAACCTTTTAATTTTTGGGTGGGAGTGTCCCTTTAAGCACACAAGGCTGACATGCTATAACGTGAGCTCCAGACACCAAGAATCTACAAATCTCGCGTGACATGTTGGCAAGGGCTGCACATCCCAGGATCGGTGCCTTGATTTTAGCAGGTGTTATAGGACGTGAGGGTATAATTAATGATTAGTAAGAAGGCTGCATGATTTCTGTATGTGAATATGGCTGCCATATCATTGCATCACAGCTTTTAAATCTTTGGAAATGGATAAAGGTGGGGGGTAGGGGACAAGACAACAGATCTGCTGCCAACACACTCAGAACGTGGTATTTTCTGCATTCACCTAAATTCTGCATCCGCATTCCTCTGCAGAAATTTGGGGAGAAAATAAATTTTGACATTTTTACCATGGTGCAGACACACAAGTTATGTTCTACAGCAGGGGTCCTCAAACTACGGCCCGCGGGCCACATGCGGCCCGCCGAGCACATTTGTCCGGCCCGCGGGGGGTGCTGCCGGCACCCCCCGCTCCCCACCTTTTTTTTTTTTCTTTCTTGCAGCCGCAGAAGATGCGGCTGCAGGAAAACGAAAAAAAAAAAAAAATCACCGCGACCGGATGTGACGTTTCGTCACATCCGGACCCGGTAACTGTTTCCCTCCTCCGTGCAGGGAGGAGGGAACACTGCGCGAGACGTCCGGCCCGGGGACACAGCAGCTGGAGGTAAGTGATGGGGGAGGAGGGAGGTATAACGAGCACTGTAATATTCCTGGGCATCTGACTGGCATAATTTTCTTGGGCTGTGACTGGCATAATAATCCTGGGCATTTGACTGGCATAATTTTCTTGGGCTGTGACTGGCATAATATTCCTGGGCATCTGACTGGCATAATATTACTGGGCTCTTACTGGCACTCTATTCCTGGGCATCTGAATGGCATAATATTCCTGGGCATCTGACTGGCATAATATTCCTGGGCATCTGACTGGCATAATATTCCTGGGCATCTGACTGGCACACTATTCCTGGGCATCTGTATGGCATAATATTCCTGGGCATCTGACAGGCACACTATTCCTAGGCATCTGACTGGCACACTATTCCTGGGCATCTGACTGGCACACTATTCCGGGGCTCTGACTGGCACACTTTTCCTGGGCATCTGAATGGCATAATATTCCTGGGCATCTGTCTGGCACACTATTCCTGGGCTCTGACTGGCACACTATTCCTGGGCATCTGACTGGCACACTATTCCTGGGCATCTGAATGGCATAATATTCCTGGGCATCTGACAGGCACACTATTCCTGGGCATCTGACTGGCATAATATTCCTGGGCATCTGACTGGCACACTATTCCTGGGCATCTGACTGGCACACTATTCCTGGGCATCTGAATGGCATAATATTCCTGGGCATCTGACAGGCACACTATTCCTGAGCATCTGACTGGCATAATATTCCTGGGCATCTGACTGGCACACTATTCCTGGGCATTTGACTGGCACACTATTCCTGGGCATCTGAATGGCATAATATTCCTGGGCATCTGACAGGCACACTATTCCTGAGCATCTGACTGGCATAATATTCCTGGGCATCTGACTGGCACACTATTCCTGGGCTCTGACTGGCACACTATTCCTGGGCATCTGAATGGCATAATATTCCTAGGCATCTGACTGGCACACTATTCCTGGGCATCTGACTGGCACACTATTCCTGGGCATCTGACTGGCATAATTTTCTTGGGCTCTGACTGGCATAATATTCCTGGGCATCTGACTGGCATAATATTCCTGGGCTCTTACTGGCACTCTATTCCTGGGCATCTGAATGGCATAATATTCCTGGGCATCTGAATGGCATAATATTCCTGGGCATCTGACTGGCACACTATTCCTGGGCATCTGAATGCCATAATATTCCTGGGCATCTGAATGGCATAATATTCCTGGGCATCTGACAGGCACACTATTCCTGGGCTCTGACTGGCATAATATTCCTGGGCATCTGACTGGCATAATATTCCTGGGCATCTGACTGGCATAATATTCCTGGGAATCTAACTGGCATAATATTCCTGGGCTCTGACTGGCATAATATTCCTGGGCTCTGACTGGCATAATATTCCTGGGCTCTGAATGGCATAATATTACTGGGCATCTGACTGGCATAATATTCCTGGGCATCTGACTGGCATAATATTCCTGGAAATCTAACTGGCATAATATTCCTGGGCTCTGACTGGCATAATATTCCTGGGCTCTGACTGGCATAATATTCCTGGGCTCTGACTGGCATAATATCCCTGGGCATCTGACTGGCACACTATTCCCATTGAAATACTGGTAAGTTTGTTGATTTAACTTTACTTCATTTTAAATATTGTATTTGTTCCCGTTTTGTTTCTTCACTTCAAAATAAGATATATGCAGTGTGCATAGGAATTTGTTCATAGTTTTTGTTTTTACTATAGTCCGGCCCTCCAACGGTCTGAGGGACAGTGAACTGGCCCCCTGTTTAAAAAGTTTGAGGACCCCTGTTCTACAGAATAGATGGGTGCTATAAATGACACAATGGCATATTGTTTGGTTATTAAATTTGCATTTTTGTATCAATCTTCGAATATAAATGAGAAAGGATTGGGATCTTGAAACCCCCCCAAAATGCAAGATCTTACTGATTTTAAACTGTCTGGTGCCCAAAATGCATCTTCCAAATGTTGATGCATATTAATGTGCTTTCAAAGTAGTTTAAAATGCATATTTTACATTTTGCATTGCTTAAAATATAATATACAGCTAGATAAAATTGTGAGATTACAGCGGTTTGCAAGAAACCAGGACTGCCCACACTAGCTGAGTCCATTCCCTTTTTTTCCCTGCAGGAACCAAAAGAAAAGTTTAATTGAAATGAATGGAATTTACTGTCAATCTAGTGATGTCATCAGACAATTTTGAGATCGTACTGTGTACAAATGCAAGGTTACTTATCTTCCACACAATGTATTCTATTCCAGCAGCACAGGAGTGACTAAATGAAACACCTTTATGTGCTTAGTGTCTATATATTCAGTGCAACCGCACCTGTAGTAAATAGACATGTGCATTCGTTTTCGGACGAAAAATAGCATTTTCGTCCTTTCGTCCGAATAACGAAAATGATAAACTAACGAAATCCGAATGAATGAATGCTAAATAAACGAAAATCATTTGTCCATTCGTTCATTCAGATGCTGACAGCCATTCTGATATGTTGAATCTGTATTTCGTCTCAATTTCGGCTTAAGTTATTGTTAAGTATTGTTACTGGCATTCCATAAACCGAAATAGAGGTGAAATAGGTCAATTAGTATGAATTTATCCGTTTTCTTCTGCATAGATGTAATGCTATTGGTATTCCATAAACTGAAATAGAGCTGAAATAGGTAAATTCGTATGAATTTCAACTCTATTTCGGTTTATAGAATGCCAATAGCATTACATACATAGTAAATATAAACCAAAATTTTCGTCTTACAGCAATTCCCATGTACTCCATTCATAAATTTATCAATGAATTCGGTTGAAGTTAAACCGAAATAGATAGCTGAAGCTATCTATTTTATTAATATTATTTTAATCTCACGTTTGGGTTTACATCTACACCACAAAAATTTGACTCTCTATGTTGCTATCTGTTTGATTTCAAAAAAATGATGTCCATAAGGTTCTGTATCCGAATTTCCCAACCACTTAGAGCCAAATTTCAACAGCTCAATAGCATAAGGTAGGGGATGAATGAAATTTGTATTAACTTCGTATGACATTCGTATGAACTTCGTGTGAAATTCGGATTAATGAGACTCTTCGAACCAAATTCTCCATAGGTGAATTATTTTCCATTCGTACGAATTAATATAACGTAACGAAAATAATGAACGAATTTCGTCTGAAACGAATGCAGCAATGAACGAAATTAATATTGGACTAAATAAATAACATTTTCGTCCGAATGGACAAAAATGAAATGAAAATTTTCGTTTTGCCCATCTCTAGTAGTAAACATGCAGAGTAATCACTGGAGAAGGGTAGTGTTGAGCTAAACCGAACCGCACTGTTCGGGTTCGTTCTGAACATTACGGTTTTTGGACCCCGGACCCACATTTTACTTCATTTTGCAGCCCTCTAGCCCTTTCCAGGACTTTTTTAGAGGCATTTTAGTGGCCAAAAGTAAAGAAATTCTTATGAATGGGGACTCTATTTCGGTTTATATAAAGCCAATAGCATTACATGTATTCCATAAACCGAAAGACATTTGGTTTATAGACTTTCGGTTTATAGAATAACAATAGCATTACATGTATTCCATAAACCGAAAGTCTTTAAACCGAATGGCTTTCTATAAACCGAAATAGAGTCCCCATTCATAAGAATAGGTCAATTGACCTATTTGTATGAATGGGGACACTCACCCACATTTTACTTCATTTTGCAGCCCTCTATCCCTTTCCAGGACTTTTTTAGAGGCATTTTAGTGGCCAAAGGTTTGTGTCCCCATTGACTTCAATGGGGTTCGGGTTCGGGGTCAAGTTCGAGCACGGACCCGGACATTTCGAAGTTCAGCCGAACCTGCTGAACCCGAACATCCAGGTGTCCGCTCAACTCTAGAGGAGGGCTTCAGTCAAATATTTAAAAAATGTGATTTATGCAGAATGCCTGCATCAAATCACACTGGGAAAAAGCCTGTGCATTATACAAGCAGTAATTTTCATTTACCACCAAAGTGACTTTGGGGACTAGACTGTAAGCTCTCTATTATTTATTTGCACAGGTCTATCCTTTTATATAAGAAATTGTTCAACTTCATCATAAACTAACACATGCACTCTGATTCCGTTCATACATTGCTGCTAGAATTAGGATGAGCACATCATCAATTTATTCAGTGACATGTGGAAAATACATACTTCAGGGCTGCATAGGCTAATATAAAGACTGGCCTATACATGTATCTTAAACATACCTGAATAAAATAGTGATGTAATGCACGGGGTCCAGGTGGTAAAGGGACCCTGAGTGGCCGAGATCAGGAGCTACGTTGCAGGGTGGAGTCACAGGACCTGGTGCTGGGTAACTGAAATCGCTTGGAGGTTTGGGACCCCAAGTTTTTGCAGCCACAACCAGGCCCTGTGAAGCAGCTGCTGTATCCAGGTCCCAGGGCTAAAGAGGAAATGAACAAAATGACAGCCAAGCAGAGCTAAAACAGAAAAGTGACTGAGGGAGAGCAGGACTAAAATACAGTGCAATTTGAGAGGTGCCTTTTGGTTTTCCAACTTGCCCATGTCCCATCTAGGAACTTTTTGAAGCCAGCCAGTGTGTTTTACCCCACAAAACCATATATTTTTGAAAACTAGACACCCTAGGGTATTTCAGATGGTGGTATTTTAACACTTTCCATGCACTAATTCTACCACCAGCCTATGTCAAAGTTTTGGTTAGTATTTTTTTATGTTTTGTTTCCACATGCATTGTATTTCGGGCATGAATTTACAGATCCTGTTCTTTGTCACTGCCAAACAACACCTCAATATGTGTTCAGCAACATCTCCTGAGTACAGGGATACCACCCATGCATAGGTTTGTTGGGTTGTTTGGGGACTAAAAGGCCACATTTGGGAGGTGCCCATTTCCAACTTGGAATTTTGACATGTAGTCAGCCTGCACCCAGGGGCGTTGCTAGGTCTCCAAAAGACCCGGGTCTGGAGCCCGTGATAGATTTGATAGAAGTGGAGTAAATAAGCTCACCTTCTTAGGCGGCATACAGACTGATATATATGGGTATATATCAGACAAACAAAAGGGGAAAACAAGCCGGCTCCACCGTTGGCAGTAAACATACCTCCTATATGTCTTGGGAAGATGGGTGCTCCGTCCGTGCTGCAGCAAAAGCACCATAAGCGAAAATAGAAAAAATTGTGGACAAAGGACGCATGCACTCCAAACTCCAATATGATTGTAAAACTTCCGATTTATTCCAAAAAATTAAAATGGATCACAGGGACAATGAATACAAAGACAGGGAAAGGACGAATGCCTTACATGTTTCGCGTGCTCACACGCTTAATCATAGGCTCAACAGGTATATATCAGGGCTCAACAAATCCTGGGCACCAGGAAATCATACGTGGCGCCTGGTTATTGTTGTCCCTGCATGGTGCCCTTGCCGCTCAGCAGGGCTAGAAACAACAGCAGGGCACAGACCAGGCTAGAATGAGGTATAGCAGCCAGGAGGGGGACATATTGATAGATGCACTTTTTTTTTTATCGTAAACAACAACAAAATTGCTGACTTGTGTATAAGTGTATGTGACTGACAGTGTGTGTGTGTGTATGACTGACTGCATGTGTGTGTGACTGATTGTGTGTTTATGTGACTGACTGTGTGTATGTCTGCCTGTGATCAACTGTATGTGTCTGTGACTGACTGTATGTGTTTGTCTGTCTGTTACTGACTATATGTGTGTGTGTCTCTCTGTCTGTGACTGACTGTATGTCTGCCTTTGACCGACTGTATGTGTGTGTCTGTATGTGTGTGTGTCTGTCTGTGACTGACCCCACAGCAATAAAACTCACAGTAATGTGCAGTGTGTGAGTATATCAATGTGCACATTACTGTACCACAGCGCAAAAAAATCTCACATTACTCAAAGTTACACTTTTACACATAAATACACAGCCACAAATACACACACATACACATGCAGCCACACATACACACACACCCTTACACACAATCCCACTTACACACACCAACTTACATCACTTACACACTTATATGTGAGCAAATTCCCATGATTTCAAAATAACTGAGCATGCAACATTTTGTGTACATTGCATACACCATATACCAGACTTTGAGAAAAAAAAAGTAGACCAACAGTCTCATAATATGCCATAATATAGGGAATATCACACACACCCCACACAGACACCCACCCTTACACCCCCCACATAGATACCCTTACATAGACAACCTTACACTCACACACCTTCTTACACACACACACACACACACATCCAGACAACCTTACACACAGACACCCTTATACACACAGATATTCTGCCACTCAGACACGTGTGTAAACCTGCAACTCTCACACGCACATCATAATTTTTATTTTATTTTTTTAATAAAAAGGGGTCAAAACCTGGGGAGAATAGGCTGAGGTATGAAGGTATGCTCCTTCTAAAAACCTCATAAAAGAGAGAAGTGCAGGGAACTGAGATGGGAATTCAACTGAATGGGAGAATTTTTCTCTGCACCTTTAGCCTTCAGTTTGAAGTTCCCATCTCACTTCCCTGCAATTCTCTCTTTCGTGACTAAAGCCCATAATAAAATGAGCAGCACATTCATTCATAATGTATGGGTTTAATACTATAACCAGGTACATAGGATGTTTAATGCCATGTGTATGGACTTTCATTGTCATCAATATAAACACTATATATAAAGATGACTCACTATTATTCATATTGATGGTGATAATCAAGTGTGAAAATAAAAATAATATGAGTTGACAGCATTGTTTCACATTTGATTATCACATTCAATATGAATAATAGTAATTAATCACATTTTCTCCTAGTAATCTCACTGGGATTCACACTCTCACTTTCACTCTCACACACTTACACTTTGCCACTCACATATCCTCATAACTCTGCTGCTCATGCTTACACTCACTCACACACACTTACTCTCTTCCAAACACTCACACCCACTTACACTCTGCCACTCACACCCACTTACACTCTGCCACTCACATATATACATAGGGTTGCCACCTGGCCAGAATTTTACCGGCAGGCCAGTAAAAAATTGGCATTAGACCAATGTTAAGTCTATGGAGACAGTACCAGTATTTTTTTGAAGAAAAGGTGGCAACCCTTTATATACACTCACACACACACACTCTCTTCCAAACACTCAAACTCTGCCACTCACATCCACTTACACTCTGCCACTCACACCCACTTACATACATACACATGCACACTCATAAATCTGCCACTCAAACCAACTTACACACAGTCTGCCACTCATATGCATACACATGCACACTCATAACTCTTCCACTCACCCCCACTTACATACATACACATGCACACTCATAACTCTGCCACTCACACCCACTTACACTCTGCCACTTACACACATACACATGCACACTCAGAACTCTGCCACTCTCACTTTCAAAGCGTGAGGGGGCGGAGTTAAGCGTGACGGGCGGAGCTAAGCATAAGGGGGGGAAACTGGTGCTGTCCAGCATCCAGATTGCAGCATGTAGGGGGCGGATCGAACGTGAGGGGGCGGGGTTTATCGCGAGTGGGCGTAGCCAGAGTCTCGATCCGGGGCTATGGAGGGGAGATCCGGGGCTTCAGCCCCAGTAGCCCCCCCTAGCTACGCCACTGCCTGCACCCATGTTTCATTTGGAACATTTTTGAAGCCGGCCAATGTATTTTACCCCATTAAACCATACATTTTTGGAAACTAGACATCTAAGGTATTTCAAATGGTGGTATTATAATACTTTACATGTACTGATTCTACCACCAGCCTTTGTCAAATTTTGGTTAGTAATTTTTTGGAGTTTTGTTTCCACATATTTTGTACTTTAGGCATGAATTCACAGATTCTGGTATATGTCACTGCCAAACAACACACCAATATGTGTTCAGCAAAATCTCCTGAGTACAACGATATCTTCCATGTATAGGTTTGTTGTGGTTTTTTTTGGGGGTAGTAGGCCAAATTTGTGAGGTACGCATCTCAGTGTTCTAAAATGGAATTTTGACATGTAGTCAACCTGCATCCATGTCCTTTTTGTGATATATCTTTGAAGCTAGCCAATGTAATTTACCCCCACCAAATCAGAAAGCTGACCTGAGTTAGCAGCCTCAGAATCAGTGCCTAAGCAGTGATCTACGGCAAAGAAGGGGTTAATAGCTCTTAGAAGAGCCTATGTAGTACTGTAATACATTAGAGTACAAAGAAATTAATCCCTAAAAAAATGCAGGCAGCAAAAAATTGTTTCTGTCCAAGATTACTGCTTATACAGTGATCAATGGCAGGTAAGGGGTTACTACACAGAGAATTCATAAAACTTGCCAATTTTATAAAATTTTATTTTAACACTAATACTGATCTGTCTCTCTCCCTCACAAAAAAAGTAAGTGAGGAGAGGGAGGCAGATCCAAATTGGTCAGATCAATATTCATAAATATTGATCTGAGCAGGGGAATGGTGATGCTCATCTGAGCAATCACCAAAACACATTTTCCCATAATGTGCTATTACTGATCACTATATTAAACAGCTTAAAAAAAAATAAATATATATATATATATATATATATATATATATATATATATATATATATTTACTTTATACGTAACCCCTAGCAGGTGTAAAAAAAAAAATTTAAATTATCAAAAAATATGGAGACAGATAAAAATTGTTTTGGCATCACTATCATTGCATAAGCAGTGATCTACAGCAAGGAAGGGCTTAATAGCTCTTAGAAAAGCCTTTGAAGTACTGTAATAAATTACAGTACAAAAAAATGAACCTCTAAAAAATGCACAAACAGCAAAAAATGTGCTGATGTGCAAGATCACTGCTTACGCATGATCAATGGCAGGGAAAGTGTAAACACAGGTAATGGCTTTTATAAAAGCCATTGGGTCTCAATTTTTAATTTTTTAAAATTATTTTATGTTACATTGATCTGTCTCTCTCCCTCACTAAAAGCAATATGAGAGGAGGGAGGCATATCCAAAGTGGTCTGACCAGGCAGTGGGGATGCTCATCCTGCTTCCTGTGTTCTTCCCCTTAGAAGGGGAAACACTTACAGAGCCATTTAATATTCCAGTATTTTGCCATTTAATATGCAAGTATTTTGCCATCCAATATGCCATTCTTTTTCATTTAATATGCCAGTATTTTGCCCCTCAATGTGCCATTCTTTTGCCATTTAATATGCCAGTGTTTTGCTCCTCAATATGCGATTATTTTGCCATTTAATATGCCATTCTTTTGCCACCTAATATGCCAGTACTTAGCCACTCAATATGCCATTATTTTGCTATTTGATATGCCAATATTTTGCCCCTCAATATGCCATTTAAAATGCCAGTATTTTGCACCTGAATATGCCAGCCTTATGCTCGTTATTTGCACCCTTCCCCAGTACTTACCTCCTTGCTGCTCTGTCTCCCGGTGCTCTGCTCTGTTTGGCCGGTCCGCGGCTGTGAGGGAAGCGTTCTGCGCTCCCCCTCCAGCCACGCGGCTTCAATAAAGTTGAAGGAGGAGACCCCGGTCGCATTTTTTTTACAGGAAATGTAAGAGATAGTATTTATGATTTTATTAAATGCAATACTTTTTTTTTACACCTTCTTGTCTTTTATACTTGCAAAATTTCATTGCTGCCACTGATGAGTAACCCTTTGAAGGAAAATCACCGGTTTTGTCATGAGCATTATATCTGGGAAGTATATCTTTGAACGCTTGTTTTCTCTTCACTTTATATTTTTCATTCCTGGGATAACAGTGGAGTTTTAGCCCTGAAATAAAGTGGGAGTCTTTCTTAAAGGAACATTAAATGTTGTTTAACCCTGGCTTAAAAAATTCATGTCCGGGTACAATTAAGTAAACCCAACGTGTATCTTAATAGATACACGCAGGTTTACTAAGAGCTGTGTCTCACATGCAAGACACAGCAGTCCCTGGTTGACTGCATGCGCACAGCCAATCAGAGTGGGGGCTCGCCCCGCTCTGACAGCTGAATGCGAGAAACCCTCGTTTTTTGCATGGAAACAGCTTGGGGGACCTAGTTAAGTTCCCCCCCTGCTGATCCCATGCAAGAACGAGGGTCGCCGACCAGAAGGCTGCCTCCTTCCTATGGAAGCATGGCAGCTGTCAGTCAGAGGATAAACTGGCGTGTACTATCAAAAGTACACTCCAGTTTATCCTCATACTAGGGACAACGTTTCACTTGTGCTTCCATATTAGAAGATTGAGAAAGAGGTTGTCTTTTCCTCTTTTTTCTCCCACTCTTTCCTTTACATGATAAGGACCAATATATTTTAGCAGTTCTTTAGGATAGTGGGGAGGATAGAATCAATCTATATTTTTTTATTTCTTCAAATTTGTGACTCTTTTTCTATACGGCAGCGTTGGACTTATTTTCAGCAGGCTCTGAGGAAGTACAGGAGGCTCAGCTATGCACACCGACGGTGGCAATTAACCCTGACAACACTCCCAACACTAAAGGGCAACCTCAAAAAATAAGCCCTCTGATCTTGTTATCCTCCACAATTGTAATAGTGTATTTGTTTGATTTGGGATGAAATGTCTGTTGTAGCAGGCATATTCACTGGATTAGGCTGTGGGGGTTGTGCTTGATTTGATCCAGAAGCTTTGGATATGCTCTATGAGACGGACGGCAAAAGGTTCATGTGTGCTGCACCAGACTGTGGCAGCTTAATAAGTTAGGTATCAATTGCAGGCGAGTGGTATGTTGATGATCACGGAACATAGCCTATTTGTTTGCTGTTTTGGAGGGTATTGTGTGCAACTGTGGACGTCTTCACTTGCTTGCTCTAGTCTAGGGCTGGGCTTTAATCTTTGCAAGTGGTGAACACCAAGTATTTCTGGATCCTCAGGCCCTGCTCATATGATAACAAAATGGATTGCAATAACTTTAAGCCAGAGACGAGGGCTGCTGGCTGCTAGGCCTCAAAACAGCAGTCTACCCGAAGTAGAATATGCGGGTCAAGTTCTTATGAACAGATTAGTTGCGTGACCTTCTAAGTCAGTGGTAGTCAAACTTTTTCTACCTACCGCCCACTAATGCATCTTTCTTGATGGAAAAATTTCCTTACCGCCCACCAGTTTTCGCGCAAGCGCGGAATATTTTTTAGAAAGGAGGGTGTTTTAAAAAAAATAAATGTACGTACATTTATCTTTTTATTTCTACTTAATGCATGTTTATAATGTTTTTAACTTTATAAAGTTTAATTAGAAAACAATAAAGTAAATTGAAAGCTTTACTAGTGAGATCCTTGAGGCTGATGCTGCAAGACTAAATATTTGAAATCTGGTTCGATTTTCGTAAGGAACAAACGAAGGTCTCCTCTTTCAGTGATATTCAGACGGTTTCTCTGTTTGCTCATAATATGATTAACAGCACTAAAGCCTGATTCTACAAGATATGTGGTAGGGAAAGGTATCAATAAATTGAACATAATTTTCCACATATTTGGATATAACGCAGGCATTTTTTTATTTTGCCAGAGTTTTTGGTATCCACCACTGCCAAAATTACATTTACCCCTTTTATTACTAACACCAAAAACAATGCTGTATTAGGTGCCAATTTTTAATAATGTCACCATCAAAAGAAATTCCTTTTCCTGCCTGCTTCTTTACCTTCCTTATAGTATATCACTATATTAAGGATCTCTTTTTCCTTTTTTTTTTATTTTCTCCTTCCCTTACTTATATTTTATTTTATAAGATAACAAAACTTAATTTATGAGCCAGACTAAACACTGCTTACTCTCCTCCTTTATTTTATCCCCTTTTCTCTATTTTTCTTCCTTTTTTTGTTATTATTTTTTTTTTTATCTTTTCCTTTTTATCTCCTTTCTTTTACCTTCCTGAGCGACAAAAGTAAGGCTGAGCTAGTTAGCCCACTTATTATTATTAGCCAACAATTCTCTTTCTCCTGCCTATAACTTTTCTTTTGCAACTGCTCTGCTCCGTTTCTGCCTGCTTCTGCCTGTCCCTGCTATCAGTTTCCACTCCTCCCCTTCCTCTTCCCACGTGTTTGCGTGCGCTCGTTCCCGCCCGTCCCCTTCTTGCACAGAAGGAGGTTGATTGATGTGTGCGCTCGCGCCCGCCTGCTCCGCCCGCCCACTCGCTCAAAAGGAGGTTTTAACTTTCGAAAATCCTACCGCACGCATTCTCGCGCACGTTGGTTTCTTGATGTGTGCGCTCGCGTGCGCCCGCTCGCTCACTCAAAAGGAGGTTTTAACCTCCAAAGTCCCTACCGCCCACCTGGAATCCCAAAACGCCCACTAGTGGGCGGTAGGGACCAGGTTGACGACCCATGTTCTAAGTAGTCAAGGACGCTGCAGAATCTTATCAAGATGGCCACCGACTCGAACCCCCCAGCTCCTCTTCTGCCATCTTTAGTGCCACCCGCAGAAAGCAAAGGCCAGTATTATCCTTCCCCTGACCAGTTGTTGCTTTACTACAGTTCTTATGATGTAAAGACATTATTTTAGCATACTCTGTATCATGGGAGCTGTATTACTGCAACACTTTAAGGCTCAGATCTAAAGAACTTACTTACATCTTCTGGGCCAGTTTCTTGGACAGGAATAAGAACACAAAGCAACAGCCATCTGCATGAACCAACAGCACAGAGAAGAGGTCTGATCCGAGCAATGGTTTTCATCTCCTCCATTATCAGTGTTCCTGTAGTCACTATAACTAGTTTTTCTTATCAAGCTATGTCTTCTGAGATTCATATCACTTGTTGTACTGTACCATTATGTTTGTAAAGAATCTGCTAGCTTGCAGGCTTATGCTTACCATCCAACATTAAACGACCTGTTGCTGACTAGCGTGCTGATCAGTGGTTACAAAAACAGTCCTTGCGGAACCCGTCCAATGGAATGCCCCATTGTGTTTAAATGAGAATATCTACAAAACTTAAGACTGCTTGGGCAACCACTGATGGAGACACTATTGGATTTATGTATAGAAAGTGCGGTACATAAAAGTGTCGGTAAGATAACAAAAAGGTGCAATCACCATTGATTTATTTATAATAGTGTGCATCTTGACAATGTTGTGTGGGGAGACATAATGCTTCCACCAAAATGGAATTAGCACAGATTTTTTTTGCTCTAATTCTTGTATATCTTTTATACATTTTTTGTAGTGTTGAAAATTATGCTGCATTTGGTGAATTTGCACATTTGTGGTGCCAATATTTGCACACCTGTGGGCTTTATACCCCATTTCTGCTTTTTAGACCATGCGTAAAATGTTTAAAAAACACCACATTACATATTATAATATTACAACAAGATATAAACATTTCAGGCCAAATCTGAATACAACATTGCTATTTTAGTTCTTTATGGACTTTACAGTAATGGATAATCAGTAGAATGTATGGTCATTAGCATCCTCTAATATCAATTACCAGGCTGTGGATTAATGTAAATTACACTACATACACCGCTTGGGGCATAAAATAATGAGTAGTATTCTCCCTGTACAAACACATCACAGAGTGACACTTGATCTTCAAAGGCAGCCGTACTTGTAACCTTCTCTATTCAGTTCCAAGGACAGTAATCCCCTGGGTAGCAGTACGCATTATTCTGCACTTCTACCAGGTATATGTTGCTGTCCTTTCAATGAACCTAAACACTGTATAACCTAATATTTCCTTACATTAAATTGCTGAGCAATTGCTCTCTGCTTGGAGCAACTTCATCCAAGGAGTTGGTCAAATGTGGTTCAGTCCTTAGTAAGCTGAAATTGCTTGTCATCTATCACTGGTGGTTTATTATTAATAAACAGATATGTGAAAGCTTTGAATGAATAATTCATCTCTTTATATATTTTCTCTTATCATGTTAAAATCTTAAACAATCCTCTCTTCTAAAACCTGTATTATTACAGGTGCAATAATGCAGCCAAAATATATACAACATAAGACTGGAGCGCTAGTTATTAAATATTAAGTCAAAAAATTCTGTATATATACTATAAAGAAAGCCAGCTAGCATTATATAAAATACAGGGTAGGAAGAAGGAATTGTGCATGAGAGTTTGTAATCTAAAAGACTAATCCATCCTGACAAATGCACAATCCAATGCAGTTTATTTCTTATTACACAGTGTAGGCTTACTATATGTCTGACGTTCACATCTGCTTCCCCTACATATTAATTGTTTTTGGATATAAATCCTTGTATAGTTTATTGATTATTGTGATTCCACTGGTGAGACACTAGTAGTGGAGCAACTTTTTGTAACATATGAGCATTGGACAGGAACAATAGGAGCACAACCATTCAAGGCGATCAAAGGGGAGCAGGGCCGGACTGGGAGAAAAATTCGGCCCGGGCATTTTTTGATCACAGCGGCCCACTAAGAAGGGGGCGGGGCAGAGGAGGTGTGTTTTGTCATCACCAATGACAAACACGCTCCCTCTCAAAGTGAGCATATTGGTTCAATGCTCTTCCAGGGCAGACCATGCGCAGAGCTCTGCTGAAGAGCTCTAGCATGAGAAAAAAGCCCTGTATGTGTTCTGCACAGTGCAAGCAAATGTAATAACATGCTTGCACTGTGTTTCCTTGCAACTTGTCTCTGGTGTCTCTATAAATGGATACCAGGAGACAAAAATGCCAGGAAAGAGTATTGAGCATGTGTTTGAAGCCTGCTTGTGGGATTGCGTGTGTGTAGAGTAAGCTGATTGTGGTGTGGTATTGTGTAATAAGGTTCGGTTTTAGTTGTGTTGTGTTTGTGGTGTAATGTGATGCATATGTGGCTAGGGGCTGTAGAGAATGTGTGTATAGGGGATATAGCAAGTGTGTGCATACAGGCTATAGTGTGTGTGTGTGTGAATATATATATAGATTTAGTGTGTGTTTAGGTGTGTAGTATGTGTTTGCTTACAAGGAATCTAGTGTGTGTATATATACATATATATATATATGAGTCTAGTGTGTGTTTGAAGGACCCAGAATGTGTATAGGAGATCTAGTGAGTGTGTGTTTATAACGGTTTCAGAGTGTATATAGGGATCTAGTGTGTGTATGTGTGTAGATGATCCAGAGTTGGGTAAGGGATCTAGTGTGTGTCTGGAATGTAATGTGTTTAGGGGTGCAGTATGTGTGTGAGGGGTGCTGTGTGTATATATATAAATGTAAGTATTGTGTATGTCTGTTGTGCAGTGTGTTGTGTTCTGTGTGTATGTGAGGGGTGCAGTATGTGTGTGTGAGGGGGCGGTGTGTGAGAGTGATGTGTGTGAGTGCTGTGTATGATGTGTGTGAGAGTGCTGTGTGTGATGGGTGTGAGAATGCTGTGAATGCTGTGTGTGATGGGTGTGAGAATGATGGGTGTGAGAATGCTGTGTGTGATGGGTGTGAGAGTGCTCTGTGTGAGAATGCTGTGTGTGATGGGTGTGAGTGCTGGGTGTGAGAGTGCTGTGTGTGTGAGAGTGCTGTGTGTGTGAGAGTGCTCTGTGTGAGAATGCTGTGTGTGATGGGTGAGAGTGCTGTGTGTGAGAGTGCTGTGTGCGAGAGTGCTGTGTGTGTGAGAATGCTGTGTGTGATGGGTGTGAGAATGCTGTGTGTGATGGGTGTGAGAGTGCTCTGTGTGAGAATGCTGTGTGTGATGGGTGTGAGTGCTGGGTGTGAGAGTGCTGTGTGTGTGAGAGTGCTCTGTGTGAGAATGCTGTGTGTGATGGGTGTGAGTGCTGGGTGTGAGAGTGCTGTGTGTGTGAGAGTGCTCTGTGTGAGAATGCTGTGTGTGATGGGTGAGAGTGCTGGGTGTGAGAGTGCTGTGTGTGAGGGTGCTGTGTGTGAGGGTGCTGTGTGTGTGAGGGTGCTGTGTGTGTGAGGGTGCTGGGTGTGAGAGTGCTGTGTGTGATGGGTGAGAGTGCTGTGTGTGTGAGAGTGCTGGGTGTGAGGGTGCTGGGTGTGAGGGTGCTGTGTGTGAGGGTGCTGTGTGTGTGAGAGTGCTGTGTGTGAGGGTGCTGTGTGTGAGGGTGCTGTGTGTGTGAGGGTGCTGGGTGTGTGAGGGTGCTGGGTGTGAGAGTGCTGTGTGTGATGGGTGAGAGTGCTGTGTGTGAGAGTGCTGTGTGTGATGGGTGTGTGAGTGCTGTGTGTGATGGGTGTGTGAGTGCTGTGTGTGATGGGTGTGTGAGTGCTGTGTGTGATGGGTGTGAGAGTGCTGTGTGTGATGGGTGTGAGAGTGCTGTGTGTGATGGGTGTGAGAGTGCTGTATAAATGTTAGAATGGATTGTGTGTGTGTGTGTGTGTGTGTGTAGGGGGGGGGGGGGGTAAATAAACAAATAAAATAACAGGCATTATGGGGACATAATGCCTGTTATTTTATTTGTTTATTTACCTACCCCCCCCCCCCTACACACACACACATACACACAATCCATTCTAACATTTATACAGCACTCTCACACCCATCACACACAGCACTCTCACACCCATCACACACAGCACTCACACACCCATCACACACAGCACTCACACACCCATCACACACAGCACTCTCACACCCATCACTCCTTTCTTACCTTTAGCCTGGGAGGGGGGGACCGGCACGCTGGTACCTGCGACTGGCGGTGGCAATGTTCCCTCGTGGTGAGAGGTTCACTCTCGCGAGATCCGGTCGTTGCTATGGCAATGCTCCGGATCTCGCGAGAGGAACCCGGTGGAGCTGCAAGTTAGAGCTCCGCCGGCGGCCCTATTTGAAGGCATGTGGGCCGGTGAGGGAGATCTTTGATGTCCTCACCGGCCCTTCATGTCAAACAGCGGGGCCGGCGCTCGGAGAGTGCCGGCCCTGCATAGACCGGCAGGGGAGATTCTGGGACCTCCCCTGTCGGCCTCGGCCCATGGCCACCGCGGCCCACCGGGCATTTGCCCGGTGTGCCCGATGGCCAGTCCGGGCCTGAAGGGGAGTACAAATGGTGTAAACAGCCACTGGTTTGTGAAGTTAGGTTCCAAATGTGGCCACTCCGCTCCCACACAATCTGTAACCGGACAAAATGTTCAGGATAAATGGGCTGTCAGAAGAAATAGAACCTTTTATGAAAAGGCCTACGGCTAAGTTCATACTCTGAACGAAACACATTGGGTGTTGGAGTCTAGGACAGTTCAGTGCGGCTGAATTACCGCTGACAGTCCAGCGCGGCAGTTTGAACGCTGAACTGTACCGCAATGACCTCTCGTGCGATGAACTGGCCATGAAGCATGAAGCAGCTGCATTAATGCAGCCGCAATGAACTGTCCCATACCCTGGGTGTTGTGCTTGAGCGTTATTAATTGTGGATTTTGTCCGAGAGGTTTCGGTTCTGAGCCAGAAGATAAAATAAAGACATATTTTTTATTTTACTGGGATCCAGCCTGCGGTGAGCTTTATTCATATTCTCATCAAAGGTTCTATTTCTTTTGACGACTCATTTATCTTGGACATATGAGCACTGTGCACGTTTGTTTCTTTTATATTGTTTAAATGTGTTTTTCTCATCGTGGGAATGACACCACCAGAAATCGTTTTACAGCTGATTGGATTAGGGTCTAAAACAATTACCATGTGTTCAGTTTCTATGTTATCCCTCTCACAAGATGCCAATAAATGTTAATGTAATGTAATCAACAACCAGTATGACAGAAAATAGATTATAAAATAATACAACAGTGCTATAAACAAATGCAGAGTAGTCCACAACCACTACTCTGAATTCCCCCCTTTATCGGAGCAACATGTTCATTATTACTCCCCGCACTTTCTACAATCTCAGATCTAGCCCCAGCCCCTTAAGAGCTGTGCCTCACTTCAAAAAAGGAAGATACCTACTGTAACGGGACGCCAAGAGCTATGATATCTCTTGTCTGTTGTTTGTTCCTGTCGGATTATTAATAACCATAAAAATATGAATATGAGTTATTAATTATGAATCATAAAAAAATACGAAAATTGATGATTCATATATATGGGTCCGACTAAAAATACCCATATCAAGAATTCGTTATGTATGTGAGAGTTTGGATGACGTTTTTACAAAAGTAAATGCAATGCAACAATTATTAATAAAATAATAATTAATTTATTGAACATAGAATAAAGATCAAACGGTAAGCAAAATAGCATAACAACAAAATACAGCATCAATAGATGTTAATCATAATTTACATGTATGACTTATAACATAAGTAGGACAAAGCATGAATTATGCAGCTATGTACCTATATCAACATGCATGTAGAATACTTTACTATGCAGTACGTTTCTGACCATAAGATGGCCATGCATTTTATTTAGATACAACTTACAATGTTAATGATTAGTATTTAAAATGGTTAATGATAGTACACCATAATTACCTACAAATTACCAACATATACTCTGCTTAGGTAAGGTAATATTACTAAATCAATCACTACTCAAGGTGGCTATTTCTTAATCTGCTCGGTAAATGATAATGTATGTATCCTAGCTCAGACTTTAAGAATGAGAATCTTAGATAATCTCTGGAGATTAGATATGACATATTTGGGTAAATAGCTAGACTATAAGAACGTATGGTTCTTTTGTTAATATCTATAGGATATTCCTCTGGCTTCCTTCTGCAGAAAGGATGACAGATAAACACCAGGCTAAAACATATAGATCCCAGAAAGTGTGGGATTTAAGTTTAATTTACCCAAATATATATATTAATGACATCCATAAAAAATGAGATTATGCTAGAAACAAATTACCACATTTATACATTACCGGCAGAGGTTGGTTTGCAGTTGGGACTCCTTCAATTGAAGAAATGAGTGATGGGAGTTACTCCTGGGACTTAGCTCAATACTATGGGTATGGAGATTTCTATTGTTATAGTGAACATGTGCTATTAAAAGCCTCATATTCCTGAGTTCTCCCCAAAAGGAGAGAGACTCAGCCTGTTTCTAAAACATTCCCATCTCTCACCCAACTAGTGGCATCTCTCCCAAAATCAGTCTCCCCCAGTCTTTCAGTTATCGCCGGTCCTTTTTTCTCTACACCCCCAGTATCAACTTATCAACCAAACCTTATCTCAGATTCACACCCTGTTTCTGTGACTTCTAGCCAATTGAATGGATGGGTGTGTTAATGTAAATGAGATGATGTCATGATTTATAGCTATACCTGGATTGTGAGTATAATGTAATACAATATATATGTTGCAATATATAGAAGTGTTAATACAATTTCAAATTATAGTAAATATTTATCATATTCTTATCATTGCACATTACATAAAAATGTATAATAAAATGTATACCACACTAATAAAACAATAAAAACAATATTCTAATTAATATGTAGGATTAATTATACTTTACATATTTATTAGTGAAGGTGTGATATCATTATATATTTTAATGGGTGATTTGAATCAACTAGGTTTATTTATAATAACCCTTATTAGATTCTACAAGTCAAAAATCCCAATAATCTCAGTGTGTCTGTGTTTGTAAGTTTCTGCCAGTTTGGGTGGGCTAGCAAGTTGCAGAGAAGCCCCCCTTCTCCTCTAATATGTATATAGACACAGCTGTGTCTTTAGAAATACAATGAGAGTCATAAACGACTAACAATGCCCACCTTATCTGTTCCAGTGATACTAGATAACAGAGTTAGGAATGTGGAGGACTTTCTTTTAGCTTCAGGGACACAGAATAAGATTTGAACACACAGAAGGATTTCCAAAAACTGACACAAAATGGAGGCTGCTGGCATCCATCTTGTTATCCTTTTCTTCTGCTTTATTCATATGTACCAGTCCCAAGATTACTTTTCAATACCTCTGACATTCCACAAGATGCTTCCTCAGGTCCCGGTAAGCACAAAGTCTCTCAAACGGGCTATAATCACTCTCAGCCCCGCTCAGTATTCCCCCAACATAATGGATGAGACCGGTCTGGTTAGGTTAAACAAAATGAGCACAATTTATTTAGTAACACACATACAGTATTTATACATTACAAGATAAGATACAAATAGATTGAACAATGACATTTAAACAGTTTAACTCATTGACAATAGAAAACATAATTGAAATTGGTGCCAGAATATCTGTCTGTTAACCCCTTAGTGGCATGACCTTTTGACCTTGTCTTTCCCTTGGTGACAAGGGCTGTTTTCTGGGTTCTGGGTTGTTTGTGTTTAGCTGTTATTTTCTTCTTTCTCACATACTGTACTCACACAAATTATATATTGTTTTTATCGCCATTTTTTATCGCAAGAAGGGCTTTCCTTAGATACCATTATATTCATCATATCTTTTAATTTACTACAAAAAAATCATAATCATAAAACCCCCCGCTTTTAAAAATTTGGACCTAAAAAATAATTTACACAAATACAATCATTAACCCCTTAGTGACAGAGTGCTTTGCTGCATTTGATGTGCCTTGAAGACCAGAATTCCATTATTTTTGTCATACGTTTACTGAACTGTGAATTTCTTTCTTTGTGTTCAGTCCACCCACACAAATTATATATCACTTTTTAAAGGACGGATAATGATTTCATTTGATACTATTATTTTCATCATATGGTATCATTTACTATTAAAAAAATATAAAATATGATGAAATTATGCCATAAAAAACATTTTTTCTAACTTTGACCTGATTTTTTTTTTTTTACACAATTACAAATGGTAAAAAAGACCCCGTCTATATATTTCTAATATTTGTCCTGAGTTTAGTAATATCAATGTTTCCTTGTTTGTCTATGTTTTATTTCAAGTAATAGGGCAATACACAATATTAGTGTTTTTTTTTGTTTTCTAACCATTTTCTTCTACAGTGACTTTTTAACCCCAACCCTAAATTTACCCCAACTCTAAATTTACCCTAACCCTAAATCTACCCCCACCCCTTACTCTAACGCTTGTAATCACCCGAACCCCCCTGTAACCCTAATTATGACCCTAACCCTAGATCTAGGTTCAGTAGATCTAGGGTTAGCTTTTTCCATTTATTTATTTATTTTATTCATTTTCTATATTTAACTGTAATATACTTAACTGCCTGTAGGGGCAGTCAAGTAGCAGTTTCAGATCGACGGAAGAGATTTTTTTTCTCTCTCTTCCGTCGCTCTCCTCTGGGCACGCTGTATTGGAGGAGCATGCTTCTCCCGCGATGATGCCCAGAAGGAGTTGCATAATGCCTCAATCGAGGCATCATTGCAGCACTTTAACACACATAGGCAATGATCAGCTTTCACTGCCTATGTGTGTATCGTGCATACGATCACATTCACGTGATCGTATGTGCGAGGGGGGGGGGGCTGATGGCACTCTCAGAGGCTGCTTCGGATCCAAAGCAGCCTCTGGGAATAGCTATAGACATGTAGCGTTGTGCTCCACTACATGAAAACGAAGGACGTATATATCCTAAAGGACCATGCTTTTCAGGACGTATATATACGTCCACATGCGTTAAGGGGTTAAAAAAAGACCCCATCTAAATAGTTTCAAAATTTTGTCCCAAGTTTAGAAATATGCTTGTTTCCATGTTTTTCTGCAGTTTTTTGCGAGTTATATATATAAAAAATAAAAAAGAAATAGTGTTTTTTTCCCTACAATGATCTTTTGACCCCAACCTGAACCCTAAATTTAACCCTAACCCTTCATTTATTGAAATTTTAATCTCATTGTAACCCTAACCGTCAATGTTTAGCTAATTAAGTTTTTCTTTCTTTTTTTTTACATTGAAATGTTGCTTACTGCCTCTAGAGGCACTCTTGCAACAGCATCAGAATGATGGAAGTGAAATTGTTTTCACTTCCGACGCTCTACCCACAAGAGGGCAGCAGCCATATTGGAGGAGCATGCTGCTCTCCAATATGGCGCCTGCGAATCGCTCTGTGGTGCGACCGCAGGTGCCCTGGGCACCGGATTTCGGTGATGCTTTATGCCTCAATTTCAAGGCATTAAAGCATCACCGTTAGACCGCAGGACAGACTACGTCCGTCCAATGTCGGCAAGGGGTTAAGGGAAGTCTGTTAAGGGGCTTCTGACATTGACAAGGTCTCTAGGCCGGAGGTTGGCCCCTCTCCGTCAGGAGTAAGAGTCACGGTGGGTACCGTGACACCTACTCTTACAGAGCTTCTCATATGTAGGACAGCCCTCCAGATCCTGTGGGCCATTCCCAAGCGGGTGCACCACGCCCAGGGAGCAGAGCAGAAAGGGAGTGGCAGAGTGTGCAGTGGGAGAATTGTGCATGTGCATGTTTAATTAATTAGTATTTTAATATTTTTTAAACTTCGGACCATTTAAGGGAGGACTTCGGCTGTAGCCATTTACTTCTAGTGGAGAACTTCATCTATTTCCATAATAGCCAAAGTCCTCCCAAAGTGGCCCTGAAATAAACTGAAGTTCTTCCCATAGAAGTCTATGGGGAGGACTGAAACTTTGGGGATGAATGTCAAAAAGAAAATCAGCCACATTGGTAAAAAAAAAAATTCTGAATTGAAGCCACATCGGTGGTTTCTGAGTAGCCAAAATTTAAAGGCCATTTGGATCACCAATATGATTCAAAGTGGTCCGAAACTCGGAACTCTGCTTTTCATTTTGAGTATCGGAGCTACCTGAGTAGACCCTTAGGTAAATGAGGACTTCCAGCTCAGTGAACAGTATTGAGACAGCAATAGAGTTTGGTGTGTGCAAATTTCAAACATGTTCATCTCCTGCCCCACTGAAGGTGTGTTTGGCGTCATGGATACCACACACTAACCATGACTGCCAGCTCATGAGCAGCAACCCTTCAACATGGAAGTCTCAAGGAGACTTTGAAGATAAACCGCTTCTGAACAGTGCTCCTTAAGAGTGGCCTCCTGTCTAATTAGTCCTTCTTAAACTCATACTTTTAATCTTTGAATCTTCTCCTTACTCTTCACGCATTAATAATAAAAAGGAAGCTTCTTCTGATCTTATTAGAGTTATTCATAAAGATCAGTTGTAGGGCTAAAAGTGGAGCAATCTGAAGGGATGTTCAATTGAGTTCCATGGTGATTGCTGGACTTTTCACATTTTGCCACAGATTTGACCTTTATAAATAACCCTCTGTGTGTAATGCCAACTACTGGCTCAAGTTTCTACCGCCTTTGGCTTCCATATCTTGCCTTTAGTAGGATTGTAAATTTTTGGAATGATAATTCTCTCCTTGGCCTTTTCCAAGTTGGCTTCACTCTGCTCATTCCAATGAAACATCACTAGCATTTATAAGAAATGCAAAAGGACAAACAACATTACTCCCTGTTCATGCCGCTTTCATATAGTAGACACACGTCACAAAACCTTCACACGCTTGGCACTTGTTGTGACACTTCGTTCGTTCCCTGGTGGCTAGTGGGGGCAGCTGGGGGATGTCTGCACGATACGTGCAGACATCCTCCATGCTGCCCGACACGGCAGTCTATTATGACGGAGAGCTGGTCCGTCATAATAGACTGCCGTGTCGGGCAGCATGGAGGATGTCTTCACGTGTCGTGCAGACATCCCTCAGCTGCCCGATTCTCCCTGGTGCCTAGTGGGGCAGCAGAGGATGTCTGCGAGATGAGCGCAGACCTCCCCTGCTGCCGCCCGGCACGATCGCCGGGACTTCTGTGACGAAAGCGGAAGTACCCGGCTTCTTCATAGAAGCCCCGGCGGTCGTGCCGGGCTGAAGCAGGGGAGTCTGCGCTCATCGCGCAGACATCCCCTGCTGTAAGAGAGGGGGATCCAGGTCCCCTGCAGCTCTGCTACGGACCTGGATCACAGTTTTATAGTCTGACCTCAATTTGAGGTCAGATTATAAGACGACCTCGAATGTAAGACGAGGATTTTTCAGAGCATTTGCTCTGAAAAAAACCTCGTCTTATATACGAGCAAATACGGTAATCTTCATTTCATTCCTACTTACCTCTCTTCTGTCTCTGCACCATAAAGATTTGGCATCTGTTACAATCCCTTTGTTTGACAGATATGAGTTATCTCAGGTGAAACTGTATTATACACCAGTCTCACCTGCTGTTCTCGGCACCTAAAATGATAAGATATTACCATTTGCCCTTGCTTCTCAGTTCATCTTATCTATTGTTTTCCAGGGTACAACCCTTACCTTGAACTATGGGGGCTCGTCACATAAAGTGAACTGACAAGTGAACTGCAAAAAGAAAGAAATATAGGCAAACTGGAGATTTTTTATTGCACCCAAGCTATTTATGCCAGAATTTTGCAGTTCACTCATATTGAATAGTCTCCTCTGATGGATCTGCCTCAATTTTCTAACTCACTTCCTACCACATGCCACTCATAATCACAGAATAAATAACAAATGCTGAATATTACAGTATGTTATTTCCCAGATACTCTTCTGCAAGTGGGATAACTTGGTTAAGTTCTCCAATTGCAGTACCTGTTGAAACCTCCTGGTTATTACCCAGATTCATGACAATGTCATTCCTTCCTTTTAGTCTACTGAGGATGATAAATTGAATACCATTCATTTGCATAATAATAACATCTATTATCAACTGTAAATGTATACTCTTATGTGTTTTGAGTCTTCTCGGGCAAAAAGCTAGAAATTCAGCACCACAATATGCTGCATTTTGAGTCTGATTCGGCTATTTGTGTTTACGGGTATCAGCACCAAATACAATTCAGATTCGGACATGATTGCCGCATTAGGGACATTGCCTATTCTGAACAGGAGAATTGAACTTCAAACGTTAAATAAAAATAATAATAAAAAAAAGTCTTCCCCCCTGGGGCCAGCAGACTTCCAGTCAGCCAATCAGATGCCCCTTCTTCAAATGAAACCCCTGCTCTCGAATCCGTCCCCCGTGCAGGAACTCGCACACACACAAAAAAAAAAGAGTAGGTGGATTATTTTTTTGGAGGGCCCAAAGTTATTGTATGTGGGGCAGGCCAAGCAGTCCAGGCCCACAATGTATTTTTTAGGCGGCTGGGAGCACTTGACAAGTCCTATTCTAAGGTTGACCAGCTTCTCATTGAAGCTGATCCCAGCATATGCTTAGTGCAAGGTGACCAACTCAACGGAATGAGACCTCTATTGAGATGGATGACTAAGGACTTACTGCAAGTACAGAAATATCCCTGTACTTAATTTGATGTCTGGAGTGCCCCTTTAATGAATCTCTCATATAGATAGAACTTATTTCCTAGGTAAATGTATAAAGTGCTCTTTCAGTTAATTTTCACACCCTACTGTGATGATGTATTCAGCACACAATAGGTGAACTTTGAAATTATGAAAGCTGTGTATACAGTGTTATCTAAAGAACCATCCTGCTATAATCATTAAACGTCAGTCTAAAAGTGAAGTCCTGAAACAGCAAAAATTATTCACCAACCTTTTATAAACTGAATACCAATGATAAACTTTTCTTTAGTCTTTATTTATTGTATTGCAGTTATTTAAATATGTGCCCTATGCGATTTAGTACACAGGGCAAATTAAAAAAGTAGATGGAGCCAGTAGTATTTGTAAATGGTTCAGGAGTTTCTAACATGAGTTATGCTTCCTAATCTAGAAAAGTATGATACAGTTTTCAAGGTTGATGCCCTTTAAAAAAAAAAAGTGTGTATTCAGGGCTTAGATCAGTTTGCATTGAGGTAAGAGGCCATGTATTACTAAGGTGCGATGAATAACCTCAACTGGTTTACAAATTCTACTGCCCAGGTCTGTTCTACTGGCACAAATGTTGGTGCATGGTTTGAAGCTGAGCTACACCAAGGGCTTTAAGCTCCTTGTTAACAAACTGTGCATGAATAAATCTTTATATAAAGACATTTTATACAATTGCCCAACTCATCAATGTAATTTTAATCTAAACTAATCTGAAAACTGATGCAGAGTTCTGAAGAAATAATATTATAGGTTTGTTGACAATCTTTGCTTCAAAAAAGTACACAAAATCTTGTTTTTGGTACTAAATGATGGTACAAAGACAATTTATAATGACAACGGCACCAGGGACAGAGTAGTGCAAATGCGCAGTGCTGGTAAGTAGAGTGACAGTGCCACCACGCATGCACAGTAGCCTGGTCAGCTTGAGTAACAACACTACCACATATACGCAGTGTCCCGTCACTCTAGCTCCACCACCCAGCGTCCCAATTTGCCAGGGGAAAATGTTGGGAGGTATGACATTGTCACAATCTGCTTGTGGGTTTGCTGGTACCTGCTCTTACTCTGCACAGCACTTTCAGCTTTTGTTGTCTGCCTGTTTTTTTTCTATCTCCTGGTGCTCAAGTGATCATCATTGCTGTGGTAGCCTATATAAAAATTCTCAGTTCGCTTGCAGCTACTGCTAGTGATAGAGTTTGCTCTTGCTAGTCTGTAAGTGTTGGCAGTCCCACACCCCCACCATGTCATTGCATGCATATATTGCACGTATATATGTGTATATAATGATCTTTAATGGACAACTGTTAATTTGAAAATACAATTATTATTTAATAAAAGTATTATTTGTAATGTGTAAATGTAAGCAGGGATACTTGTGTCCATGTCAAGGTCTGTGAAGGTCCATAAAACACCATTAAATTGTTCATCACCATGTCCAGTAAATATCGACCGTGAACAGTGTTGGTGCTTTTATTTCATTGTTTTATATTTTCTATCTTATCATGAAAGTTGTCATTAATTAAAGTATGAGGCATTGTCCTTTTACAGCTAAGCTACACTAAGTACAAACTGATGGACTGCAGTAGGTTTCAGGTCCACCTCTGCCACTATTGTTGTTCCCCTTATGGTTTGACTTTTATAGTTACTGGCTAGTCACTAGAAGGAGGTGACTCTGACATTTTAAAGTGACACAAAAGCAAATTTGTTTTGCTTCACTAATAGAAAGTCAAATCCTTTCCACTGTTCCTAAGTAAACCTCCATGTATATTTTCAGATACATGTGGATTTACTCTGAGCTCAGTAACTGCCCTGCCACTTGGTAGACATTTGAAATAGAAATGCTTTAATAAAAGAATACACATTAAGTACTGAGTCCGCTTTGCTTGTATAGCTCTATCAGGGGGCGGGCGTTGTTTAGAATCTTGATGAAGGAACCTCTGATCTATCTGACTTAAATGTTCTGCCCCTTGATAGCGCTATGGAAGTGGAGAGGGATTAATAAGGTACTTGTATTCTTTCATTAACACGTTTTTAGTTAAAATGCCTACACCTGATGCATTTAAAACATGTTTTTTGGCCGACAGTTGTCCTGTAATGGTACTGATGAAAGAGCTAAGTCCCTTAAGGGAAGGGGTTTCCTTCTACAAAAATATTCATCTATTAATATCTTTTAACATACATACAATTTTGTTGATAAAACAGGCATGCCTTATCTTTAGTTTCAATTTTGCAGTCCTACCATACATAAGTACAGTTTGAACTGTGTGTGCGCAAAAATGTTTGAGTAGAATAGAGAAACAGCTGACTTTGCCTAGTATAGAGAGAGAGAAAAAAAAATAGAATTACTTATACAAGCCAAAAGAAAAAGACGGTTCTCAGCACACCTTCAAAAACAAATATAGACAAATGGACATGACCGTGCTGTAAAAAGAGAGGGATAAGATATCTAGAGGAAACAGAATAGGAAAAAAACCTATTCATCAAAAGAATGTATTAATATCAGCTTTTTGCTGCTCTTGATTCTTCTTCCTCTAGATTTCTTTGATCCTTCTCTGTACAGTCTATTTGACTATGTGCCAGAAATTGGCCTACTGAAGAAGATAGAGTGAATCAATGGGCATGTGTGATGTAAAGAGATGTGGAGACCCCTTTTTTTTTCAAGAAGCGGATTTGTCATCATGGGAGGCTCGATCATTGGGAGATGACCTGCAAATGGTATGTTCTTAAGGATTTTTTTTTTCAGTTGGTCAATATGCCCGTATTTTGCCACTCAAAAAGCCAGTATTTAGCCACTCAATATTGCAGTATTTAGCCACTCAAAAAGCCAGTATTTAGCCACTCAAAAAGCCAGTATTTAGCCACTCAAAAAGCCAGTATTTAGCCACTCAATAAGCCAGTATTTTGCCACTCAATAAGCCAGTATTTTGCCACTCAATAAGCCAGTATTTTGCCACTCAATAAGCCAGTATTTTGCCATTGAGCATGCCAGTATTTTGCCATACAATATGCCACTGCTGGGCCGTGGCCCGGAGGTTGGGAACTCCTCCTAAACATCATATCTACAGTCAATAGAGAGAATAAAATGATATAAAAACGATAATAAATTGTGTTAGCATGATTACAAGCAAATCCAAAAATGTGGCTATTTATCATCAATGGGAAACGTTTTATTTCCATCAAGCAGCAGGTGCCAGAACAGACATTTAAAACATATTTCTCTTAGCAAAACTGCAAACATATGCAGAAATTAACAAAATGTACTGATCATTTTTCTTTAAATTATTATTTTCTATATAGGTGGCACAGTCCCTTTAATTAATGCATGTGCTGTATTTAAAAAGAAATGGAATTTGCCATTCACACTTTTGTAAATGATGTGACCAATTTAAACCTTACTATTGGATTGGAGTAAAATAATTTTACATGGAATTTTGATTTCCATTCACTAAAAAAAGGATTAAAACTGAGGACTGTCTGTGACCTACATGCCTCCCAACATTTCCAATGGCCAAAGAGGGACACTTTTATTTTTATGAGAGTGACTGAAGTGTGGCCAAGGGTGGGGCAATAGTCAAACAGTTCAGTGAATTTATTGTTAATTTGTAACTAATTATGTAATTTGATAAGTCAATTAGAATAACGTATTTTATTTACACAAACTAATGTAATTTATATTTATTGTGAATTTTATTGCTCTAGAGCATGGGCGTCCAATGTGCGGCCCGCTTGAGAGTCGCAGCGGTAGCCACACCAACAAAGTGTGCACAGAGATGTCACTGAGCATGAGGGGGTGGAGCTTTCTCCCCTTGCACAGGGGAGAGAGCTCCACTCTCTCGCACTCAGACTGTGTTGGAGCAGCAGGTGTCAGTAACATCCCGGTGCTCAGATGGAACAACCCCCCTCCCATGGATCAATCCCCCTCTCTGCAGCTAAAAGTTAAATGAGCAGGGAGGTGGAACAAACAAAATATTGTGTTTTTTTGTTTCTTAAAAAAAAAAGAAAAGCAATGTCTATGTGTGTATAAGTCAGTGTGTGTGTCTGTAAATGTGACTGTGTGTGTATTTAAGTGTGTGTGTGTATGTAAGTGTAACTGTGTGTGGAAGTGTGACCGTGTGTGGAAGAGTGATGGTGTATGTGTGTCTGTGTATACATGTGTAAATGTGTGTGCATTTAATGTGAGGTTTTTATTGCTGCTGTTTTATTGCTGGGAAAGCTGTGATATTCTCACACACTGCACATTACTGTGATATATATATATATATATTAATATATATATATATATATATATATATATATATATTGCATTTTCTTCCAATGAAACATGAATGCGGCCCATGCACAAATACATTTAGGGTAAAGTGGCCCACAGCAGAACAAACTTGGATGACCCTGCTCGAGCGCGATGTGGTATACAGTTCTGCAAACCAAAAATTCGAAGCTTCTAGGAAAGAGGAAAAGGGGAATTCAAATGCAAAATAGGGGCTGTCCTATCTAGATGGTTTAATAAACATAATGTTTTATATGGAAAGTTTGCTTGGGACACTTGTTTTTGAAGAGAGTGGCTAAACATGTGAGGGTATTTTTAGGTGACAAGATGGGGGCTCATACATATAAAATCCTAAGTTGGTATGAAAACAGGACAACCTTCTGGAGAATTCCCACAGCGAATATGAGATCACCAAAGTACAGGATGAGAAAAGCTGGCATAAGGTGCAACAAATCAAAACAACCCTATACATCCGAAGTCGAACTGTTACAATTAAGAGGGGCGTTACTACCTCAAATGTCCTACTTTAGACAAATCAACACTTGTCAAACAACGTGAGGCGTCATTTCGCCATTGTTTTGGTGGATTTCTACTTTATAGAAAGTCCAATAGTCCAGAATACATAATAGTCAGAAATTGAGAGGACTGTTTAATATGATAATCTGTTGCAAATGCAGACACAAAAAGAATGTTGCATGATACCCATGTAGGTCCTCCATTAATACACAGCAAAAAGATTTAACATTTTACCACCAAGGGGAAGCACTTGGTAACTAATGCCACAAACAGAACCGCCAAAGTGTTTCAGAGAAAATGTAAATTATATTACTCTAAATCCATCCTTTTGTGAAGCAGAATTAACACAGTGAAGGCATAATACAAATATATATATATATATATATATATATATATATATATATATATAGATGCAAATAAAAATTAAAAAAACAACCTCATAATGAACAAATACAAATAATAATCATGATAATGAAAATAATAAAAAGCAATTAAAATAAGAAATAATAATATAACACACCATATTGAATTAATGCATTTAATCCTCGTGGTTGCAAGGATTTAAGGCAAAGTATCCAAAATACCTCTCTTCGGTCTAGATTTTTCTTATGGTCTCCACCTCTCCTATTAATTTCCTCATGTTCAGTGCCAGGGAACCTTATTTTCCTTAAGTGCAATGCATAGGTACTGTAATTGACTTTCTGAAATTCAGCCTTCATCACCTTCTGTCTCCGAAAATATGCCCTGGTGGCCCAATTATACATTAGCGAAACAAAACATATTTTTCAGGATCTTAGTAATAAATGATGGCAATTGGATTATAGATTATCCACGTATGACATGTCATCATTGTATATGGTGATTAAACATGACTTAGGTATTATGGCAGTCCAAAGGGTGTTGAGAGAAGATTCTGTGGGGTTCGAGGCATTGGGAGATTTTCTAGTGCAGGGGGGTTTCGTAAATCATGGCTGGGTGGTGAACCTGGTCCTACAGTGAAGATATATTGACAATATTTTGATAATTTGGAAGGGTTCACAATCTGATTTAGAGGGTTTCACTAAATGTATTAATGTTAATAATTTTTATTTAAGGTTTGTCCCCGTATTTACCTTGGACACCATGGATTTCACAGACCTCGCACTCTCCTTCTAACATAATAATATATGCTCCAAGACCTTTTTCAAGCCCCTAGATGTGTATGGGTTTCAACATAGGAATAGTAATCACCATCCCCATTGGTTGAAGGGGATCCCAATTTACCCTTCTTAAGAGGAATTGTAGCAAATGGGAAGATTTTGTTTAGACAAGCTAATATTTTAATGGTCAAGTTTTCGGACAAGAAGTATCCAGAGGTGGCAGTTGATGCAGCCCTGTAGGCTGTGGGTCAGAGTATTATTAATAGATTGAGTAAACAATGTGACACAGAATAAAACATTTGAGCATGCATTTTTATCCATGTATAACGACCAGTCATTCAAAATGTAACGTAATGCTGAGTGTAGATGAAGGTTGAACACGGTGCAGAGTAGGACTGAGGTACTGGAAAGTATAACACACAGCCACCCGGAAGCAGAATGATGGTCTTCACCTCAACAGTTCTCAAAAAACATTGGCCCATTTTACTAGATAATGAGATTCCAAGTAGACCACAACCAGGGGCGTATCCTGCCCGTTAATAATAAGTGTGCGCCACAGCCCACCAATATGAAATAGAGCCAAGAAGCTAACGGCAGCAGCAAATTCAGCATCAGAGTCACTCACTATATGTTTATATACTCATTAAATGCATATATAATTATTTTTTTTATTTCACTCATATATTTATCTCCTAAGCTTCTGTTAAAACCATCAGAGCCTATATTCAGACGAGGCCAGCTCTGTGTGATGCTTAAGCTTAGTGGTTAATTGGATCTGGGTAGGGAAGATGGTTGAATATGGAAATTTGACATATATACACTTGCTTCTTTTCCTTTATATTTGTGTTATATTGCCAAGTATGACTAAAAAGAGATTAGAGAAAATGATTTTTTTTTTTATATGCGGGGTCCAACAGTTCCTGAATTTTACCAGTGCAATTACATTCCCTGCCTCTATGCAACATTTTCGATTTGGGGAGATTGGAGACACCTTGGGGGCATATATAAATTAATCCTGAGGGGAGTACAAAATTAAAATAAGGATTGTACACTTTAGTTATGTGAATTTTTGGTCAAGCAAGAGTGGTTTATGTAAATAGGGACTGTTGGGAGGGCTGTCATTCTCTGAATTTGAGGGTATTAGTGTTTAAACATGAATTATAAACGTATTTTCAATATAAAACTATGGTGGTAAAAATATGCTTATTACAGAACATATTTTGTTGGATGGATAAATATTGCACAAAGTACAAAATAGGTAAAAACAATACTACATGCAGATTTTGTTTTCCAAACTACCATGCTTAATGTGGATTTAGCTGCATTATTGCAATAAACAAAAGTGCGCCATACGTGCATTCCCATAATGCATCAGAAGCTCTCGCCATCTTGAACCACACTCTCATAAACATCACCCGACACCGGAAATGTAATCACGGCCATTTTGTCTTAATCGGCGCGTTCACCCTCCTAAGCGCCTCCCGACAGCCATCTTAGTGCTTAAAAAGGATAGGGATCATTTAAAGCCCTGTATTCAACATTAGCCAGTTCTATTAAAAACCAATCACCGTAGCCTATCAATAATTGTAACATCTACCGGTTTCTTTCAGCCAAATGTCGAAATTTGTAAGCGCGTCATTAGTGTCGCCACCATCTTTGTACTACCAGTGTTGGCTTATCTACGCCATTTGCCAACCTGAAGAAAAGTGGGTGTATCAAAATGGCGCAGTAGTGACTGTTTATAGATAGTAGTCCAATGCAACACGACTTCAGTGGATATTACACATTTACATTTTAAATTCACCGCGCTACAGTTTGTCTAGTTACTACCCTACCCAGCATCTGCCACTGTACTGTAATTACCCTCACTAATTAACTGGCTGACGCTAAAGGAAATTGTGGACCTGCGTGAAGTCATGTTTTCACTCCTAATGCTCTGTAGCCAGTAATGGGAAAGCTTCGGCAAGCTTCGTTCAACAAGCCTGTGCCTGAACGAGTGTTGTATGAACTGTTGCTCACATCAGTTGGAGTGCTGGCTGAAAGTCCTGAGACCATCGTCTACATCACCTGACCTAAATGCTAGCCATGACTTGCATAGCCTGTCTGTCATCAATTCAATCCTCTGACAGGCGCCCCCTAGGTGTCAGTACTCCAGGGTGATGACTTCCGGTGGGGGCGGGTTGATAGCATCCAGCGCCTCCTATCCCCCTCCCAGACCAGCAGAGGTAGCAGCAGCAGAAGCCGCAACAGCTCCCGCCAGCCCCTCCCGCCGTCGCCATTCCTCGCCTCGCCCGGCTCTCTCCTTCCCTCCCTCCCCGGGGCCCCTCGCCTCCGGATCGCTCCTTCCTCCCCATTCCTCCCCTGTTTTTCCTTTCCCCCTTCACCATCCCTTCCCCGTCTCTCTCTGTCTTTTTCCCGCCCTCCCTCCTCGCACCACACGGCGGTCACCTCTCGTCCTTTGTAACTTGGCAGGTAAGCGGCGGGTTTCCGGGCGCTATAATCTCTCTCGTGCTGTGCGCTATCGCGGTCAGCGTAATTTCTGTGCGATAATGTAATCTATAGGAAAGTAGGCCGCGGAAGTGAGGCTGGAGTCAGGCTTTGTTATGGGAATGGCAGGCTAGGCCCGGTCTCATTGTAGTGAACACACCATGTGGGGCGGTCATCTTCACATGGCTGTCCGTTAACCATCGCATGCCCACAGCACTGCAAGCTTATAATCTTCATGACACTCCCATATGAAACTAAGCTTCGCTTGTTAAATACACCATCGAACACAAACTATAGTATGCGAATCTGTAATGAATTGTGCGTTCTGAGGCTTCACGTGACACTTTTCATTTATTGCTGCACATGCCTCAATCACGCCCCTGTGTGGCTGTGATTAATGCGGGATTTAACTGTACGGAGATGGTTTTATATATGTGAACGTGTAGAATTAGCATTTTGTTTGCTACTTTTAATGATGCCAGGGTAGTCTTGCTCATTATTCAAAATTTCACTTTAATTTTAGTATACGCAGTGACTGTATTCTCCAAATGACCTTCTTGATTTGTAGTAGCCTCCCAGCATGTAGGCCCCTTTTTATCTGGCTTGGTTTTTGTATGAGAAATACTCGGATACTTCGTATATTATTGATTCTAAAAGTTGACATTTGTTTCATTGTTCACTTTTTTATTAAATTATCAGAGTATAATTTAATTAAAGTCTTCACCTGCACTATACTGGGAAAGGATTATTGGATGATGATGATTCACTGGCTGCTTCTTTTCCAACCCATATCTTGTCTCATGATGATTTTAACAGGATTTAGGAGTGTTAAAAATGTATATTTTAATGTTATTACTGTATGAAACTGCTAATTTCAAATTATGTCTATCATAGCCATCTGTGTTATGCACTGGTGTATGGAGTTCTTGTAAAAGAAAACATTGAGGTATATAGCCTTCCAGTGAACATAGTAGAGGTAAACACAGTGAAGGAGTTTAAGCATGCGTAGGATAGGCACAAGGCCATCAAAGACATAAGGGCCCGGGACTAATAAAAGTATTTAGAAAATAGGGATGACTTGATGGGCCAAATGGTTATCTGCCTACACATTGTATGTTTCTATATGGTTGATTTCAAGGTAGGATGGGGGAAGGGTGTCTTAGAGCAGCTGTTGAGTACTGCCAGTTGGTGCACATTTTAACTGTCTCTGCAATACTGATTTTTGGTGTTTAAGGTTCCTTGCATTTCCTTCTCTAAATTGAATGGTTATTTATTCCACGCTTCATGATTTTCTACATTTTTTTTTTTTTTTTAGATTTATTGAACCTAATTCTCAGCAAGAGTAATAGATCTAGTCTTATTTTAACGAAGTGATGTACTAAAGTGAGCTGATTATCAAATCCAGAGCTAGTTTCAGTGTAGTTACGGTACTTCCTATTTTTGACAGCTAGGAAGGTCAAGTAGCTTTATTAGTAGGCATTCTGTGGAATGGATTTGACAATGTCAATAAAGTAATCTTGACATTACTCCTTTATCGCACTTATTCACCGCATGGGTTAAATCACTATCTTGGAATATCTTGCATTCATGTGTGCAGTCTATATTGAAGATGGTACATGTACTGTAGCATCTTGTGTTTTGGAAGGGAATAATGGTAGCATTGACAACTGTAACGTGCTTACTTGGCTGATCAGATATAGTAAATGCCCCAACTAGACTAAAGTTATGCTTGTCAACTAATCAGCCTCTAGAATGGCTTATGATTGGCCATTTGGTGGAAGTCTATCTTTTGGGAAAGACAACCCTCTGTTCCCAGTACAAATCTACATCAATCTAACTGGTTTGATCTAGAACTATAGTTACCAAATCCATGTTTTCTTAATCAGGAACTGCTTGTTTATGCATCAGATTACCACAATGAGTAGGTGTTATTAAAGGGGGCAATACATATCTCATCTACTGATCTGTAGTGTAGAGTTCAAACTCTCCCATTTCCACTGCATACGCTTCATTTTAGGTCCCAGTTCTTTCAATTCAGGCAGGAAAGAAACATTAGAAGCATCTTGAAAGTCTCTATCCTGTAATTGCAATTACCTGGAATTGAAAAATCTTTGTACTGTAGAAACCAAGTAGACCAACTAGGGTGCTATCCTAATTTACTCTAGAGACATGGCACTTTACTACCATAGAGTTCCAGTGAACCATAAATCAGAGAACAGATGCCATCATATTAAAAATCACTTTGGATTTGTCTGTGCAGTTGTGTTAACACATTGTGATTTCAAAAACCAATGGAAGCACATTTACCAGCAATACATTTTATTTACAGACTTGTTCTGCTAGACCTACAATTATGATGGACCAGTAAACTTATTATATTTATATAATTTTATTTTGGCATTGTGTGCTCATGTTCAATGCTGAACTCTGGCACCATAGTGAATTTGGTATTTATACCCTTGGATGTGTGCAGAGTCCCCCTGCTAATACCATGCAAAAACAAGGGTCTTTCTTGCGCTAGAAGTGAGACTCCACATTCTGCAAATCTCAGTCTGAAGGGTTGGCCGTGTGCGCAGTGACACTGCCAGCGTGTGACAGTGTGGATCTACTGTTTTGGCTGTGAGACACAGCAGAGAGTAAACCCACAAGTATCAAGATACAGGTCAGGTTTTCTCCTGACCAGCAGGACATCTTCTTTTTTTTTTCTTTTTAACCCTTCAAAGAAGAAAGGGGTAAAAAACAGTTTAGTTATCCTTTAATGCAAAGTCCAGCTATTTTAATGGAGAGTCATCGTGGTGTAGAAAGATTTCAGAAAATTAGAGGTCACAGTTACTCTTCAAGCCTCAAATTCCCAGATCTATGAAACATTTTAAGCCGCCCCCCTTCCTAAAACTGGTGCAGTTTGAACAAACGTCCATTCATAACACTTTACAGATTTGCCTAGTTTTAATCTGATTAAACTCCATTGTGCTACGTTGCTACAGCCATTGATTTGTGAGATGTTCTAGTCCTGTGACACTCTCATGGCTGCTAACTCTTTCCAGCAGAGAGTAGTGCAATCTATTTAGAGAGGTGGGTTAAAGGGATTTCTATGTGAAATATTAGGATCCAGCTGGAACGTCTTGAGCATCTAAGCATTGGTAGACAATATGCAAGATGGTAAAAATACATCTTGGGTGGGATAGGAGAATATGTTGTGCTACAAATAGATTATGCCTATGTCTTAAAGTGAAGATGCATACAATTTTTCGTTTTTTTTTTTTTTGATCTTTGTAGTGCTGTCTTCGGACACTATTCCATTTGTCTTTCCTGTTTGGAAGCCGCTGTATTTTGAGTAATTTTAAAGTCTTCTTGCTTTTAAATGACCCAGTTAAGTCATGTAAAAGGATCTCGGCATGCAGTTACCATCTCTAAAGTACAGTTCCCAGGGTACCTATCTCACTGGTGCAAATAGATGCTGTTGCAGATTCGGCATAATGAGACATAGATAACCTAATGCACTGTGTTCTGGTGATATCAAATCCAAAAAAGGAAAACTTACTTCATAATGAAGGTCATCAAAATTTTCTATTGTGGTTACACAGTACAAGACAGATGAAGGGGGGGGGGGGGGAGGTTGGGTGCGTGCCTAAAGGACACTACCACTTACATAAGATGTAACTAGATTACTTTTGCATTTAAAACGAACATATATAATACATGTCACTTTTTTCTATGTTTGAATTAATTGCTTATAAAATTAGGTGTCTTATCTCCAGCATCCATTTTGAGAATCTTGCCCATGATGCAACATTCTCCAAAATCTTCCAACAAGTCTCACTGTACAACTGTGACCAGAGCCTGCATGATCTCATAAGATACACCCCTTACTGGATCCCATGTATCCTGGTGGGCAGGACTAGCTGGCTGTGTACATTTTTTATTTTTTTTTTCTTGTCTTCCAACACAAAGAGATGAGATTAACCTGATCAAACAGGGTGATAACTTTGCCACCTTGTGATGTAATCGTTACATTACCCTCCCATTCAGTGCAAGTCTGTGATCAGCATTCTGTCCCCAGCCTTAACATAAGATATTAGTGCTGGGGGGATGGCACTCAAAAACACTATTTCACAAAATGGTGGCTCCCAGTCACACTTGTTTAGTAAAATATACTCTCATAACAAAAACAAGACAAATCTTAAACAAATAATGCAAAGTAAAAAAAAAAAAAAAAACTTTCAGCCCAGCGGTAATTCTTGCTCAAATCACTATAGATCAAAATGTTAGTAATATGACAGCAATATTTTATTTTTAGGTAAAGAAAGTGTGTGTGTGTGTCAATAATTACCCCCCTGCAGCCCTGAGGGTTTAATATATTCTACAGATGGTGCATTAGCTCACTGAGCTGTTTAGTTGTAATTAGAATTTGAAGATATTATGCATGGGACCATCCTGGCTGTGCTTCGCATGTCCTCTACCATTTTAAACTGGTAGTTCCACCCACAGTGTCTGCGAATACTTTTAGATATTTACTGTGCTATGTAAATTCAATAAAAAAAAACATTCTCATTGTCCCCTGTATATAAATGTATTGCTGTTGCCATTTCACACCTGTGTATTTTCAATGAAGGACTATTAATTGTTTTAAAGTAAAAACAGATTTCACATATAACAACCTTTTTTTAAAGAAATACTCTGAGTAATGACCTACCTTGTTTTCATGCTTATTAAAGTGTAATTATGACTGTTAATCAATTTGTTGTCTGAAACCTATATATTTTTTAAAATTGTATTCACAAACGTCAGGTTAGTACCTTTTAAGTGATCCTCCCACTGATTTGTACAGTATTTGGCTGGAGTCTGGCAGGGAATTTTTTTTTTAAAGGACACCCAATTAAGATTGCATTTAGTGGATGTTTTCAAATAAAAAGGATAACTGAAAGTACTTTATTTGTATTTTTCATTAACTTAATTTTGTGCAGACAGTTGGCCTTCTATAGCAGGGCTTGACAAATTTTGTAGCATTTATGGTACTGCCATAGATTTCTTTCAAACAATCGAAGCTAGAACTCCCAACAGCAGGGATGATGAGTTCTGTATCCTGCAGTGTTTCACAGTCCACTTGTGGTTAAAAAGAAACCATTTCTGCTGCATAGTGGACATCCTGAAAGACTAAGCATACAACCCTGGAGCTTCCATAATATTTACCTATATATTTGAGCAAAATATAAGAAGGTTTTTGTATTTTATGTCCCACCTACTGGGTTAAATTTTTTTTTTTTAAATTGGTGCCCAGCACTCAGGGAAACCATTAACTTTGTGGCATGTAACATAGAGAAGTAACTACTTGTATTTAATTTTTTCCTTCTAGTATCGTCTTATCCTGTGACCAAAGATCTGACTACGTCATATTCTGAATATTGTCCTGACTCATCAGAACTCTTCTCACCATGGACACTGGTGTTATTGAAGGAGGCCTAAATGTCACCCTCACAATTAGGCTGCTTATGCATGGCAAGGCAAGTGCATATCGTTATAAGAAAGGTCTTCTATATGGGCTGAAAGTCATATGGTATATTTTCATATGTAAATGTCCTCCACATTAATGAATTTCCAAGAAAATTTGAGCTTTCACATGTAAGCTTTGATGTTTTGTTCAGGATAAAGGGTGCCAAATTCTGAAAGTAAAACAAAGTACACACATACAGGTAAAAGTGTTTAATTTGAATTGTTTTATATATTTTTTTTGATTGCAGGAGGTTGGAAGTATCATTGGGAAGAAAGGGGAATCTGTCAAAAAGATGCGTGAAGAGGTAGGTTTTTGTTTCCTCTTTTTGTGTAGAATGTGCAGGATATCAATTTGGTCTCAATTGCTATAGGCACTCTTATAAGTGTTGGAATTCAATCCAACAAAAATCTTTTTATTTTTTTTTACCCCCGAACTGTTTAATACTTAAGCCCTCACTTGCAATTGTGATTATTACTTCATATTTTCTGCCAGTATGCTCCATCAAAGCTAGGAATCAGTTTATTTCTCCCATCCTGCTAAACGGTATCTCTTTCATTTTCAGAGTGGGGCCCGGATCAACATCTCAGAAGGGAATTGCCCTGAGCGAATAATCACCCTTGCGGGTCCCACAAATGCAATCTTCAAGGCTTTTTCTATGATAATTGATAAACTGGAAGAGGTGAGCTTAACTATTTCCCCACCTTCCATAGGGATTTTGGCAGTCAAACAGTATAATTATTTGCTGAGTATTATATGGGCAACACATTTTTTTTTTCTTTGTGTAGGATATTAGCAGCTCCATGACAAACAGTACTGCATCCAGCAAACCTCCTGTGACCCTGCGCCTGGTAGTTCCTGCAAGTCAATGTGGATCACTCATCGGAAAAGGAGGTTGCAAAATAAAGGAAATCCGAGAGGTTTGTTTTATTGTATTTTTGGGCATTAGTCCATCTTATCCTAAGAAGACTTCTGTTGGAGAAATAAAAATGCTTTGATTTGTATTGTTTTCAGAGCACAGGGGCTCAAGTCCAAGTGGCAGGAGACATGCTTCCGAATTCCACAGAGCGTGCGATCACCATAGCGGGCATTCCCCAGTCCATCATAGAATGTGTCAAGCAGATCTGTGTTGTAATGCTGGAGGTGAGTTTTGGCAATACATGTAAAGGTCTCTTTACTTGCTCAGTGCAGGCAGATGTATATCCCTTGTCCTTTCAGAATGCCAGTCTGTGTCACTATTTCATGAAATCCATTTTTTTGACCAAACATTATTTTTATATCAACTTTTTTGTTTCATTTCTCCCGTAGTGGAGATAAAGTATTTGGCCTTTAAGCATTTTGAACTGGGTTCTAAAACTGAAAGTCTTATTTATAAAGCCCACTTAAAATATATTAATTGTATAGCATGTACTTGTTGTAACACTACTGTGATTTATAAGTGAAATCCTTTTGATTTAAAACTGGTTTGAATTGTCCCTTTTTTATTTTTTCCCCCTTCTGGTGTAGTCTCCTCCAAAGGGTGTCACCATCCCATACAGACCTAAACCTTCCAGCTCTCCTGTAATCTTTGCGGGTGGTCAGGTAAGGTTCGTTTTAGGTGGATTGCATGTTTGTATTGGTTTCCTATTCTAATTTTATATGGCTTGCACTTGATCTGTGACAGCCTTTCTCTAATTTTTTTTGTAGATGCACTTGATTTAATGACTTATCAAATACTGCTTTTATAAATGTTGTAACTAAAGGTGTGCATTTTGACCTTTTTCTCAAGGTGTGTGACCTTGCTAATTTACTGCAACAAGGCATATTGCTGTAACCTCATTCATTCTTGAATCCGAGTAAAAATACGGACCCTTTTTAAATTGTGCTGCATCATAACCTACACATGGGATGTCCCCGCTATGTAAAGCCTGTCTGTTCTTTTTACCTTTCCCCATTTTGTCCAGAGATTCAAGAAACGAGCATTGAAAACTGAAGTTTGTGAATGATATACATATTCCCAAGATCCATTGTTACTTGAGATTACTTTTTTTTGGGCAATTTCCTTCACTGCCTATCTAGCTCCTTCTCCTTGATCAGGCTTTTGACATTCCATATCTGATAGTTTTAGGCTTTCAACTTCTAAAAAAAAATGTGCATGGATTCTAAAATTGTTTCCTAATTATAAGAAATTGGTCCATCACCTTTTTGAACAAAGTGTAAGTGTCTCTGATGGAAGTGCCTGCCTTAAAGTCTTCATTCTATTTATGTATATATATATTTTTACCAAAGGTTGCATTCATGGATCCAAAATGATTCAGTGGTTCATGAGTTCACCACTTAGAGACGGAGCATTAGTGAAGTGCTGTGTACTGGAGTTAGAAGATAGATGATAGAAAGTTTTATCTTGGAATAAATGTGTTCAATATTTTTGTTTATAAATGCAGTGAGATTCAGTTGAATGGGCTGTGAGACACTTGCTTTGTGGTGCAGTAATTCCTTGTAAAACAATGTGTTTGCAATCCCTAAATGTCTTCCTTACACTACATGTTCCATTCTGCATGTGATTCATACAGTTTCTATTCCTTTAAAGGACCCTGGCAGGTTCTGATCCCCAGGCCAAAGCTACTATTTGCACTCCCCTAGCGTTTTTTTTTTTTTTTTTAAATATAAATCCCTGTCTTATATTCTCCCATCCTCCACGATTCTCTCTGTAGCACATGGACCTTATGTGTAAACACTTTCTTCTCAGTACAATTTTTGACCTTGTTTACAAAGCGCAAGTTTAAAGTCTCAGTTGTTTCAGAACAGTGTTTGAGAGTCTGATGCCTTAGAAATGTAAACTTTTTTTTTTTTTTTTAGTAATAAGCTTTTATAACTTGCTTTTTTGTTTTGCAGAAAACATAGCACATTTATAATATTGGCATTGTGTGTCTGAATTTCTTTAATACAACTTTAGCCTAACCTGGCTGAGCACTGTAATATAAACTTCAGTCATAATCTTTTATGTCAGTAAGATTTTAAATAGGCAGTTCATGGTCTCCCAAAATAGAACCCAGTGAAGGTGTTGGGGAAGGAAGAGCATTTATTCTATGGTCTCATTTTGGATCCATGATAATTCTCCTTTCACATGCTATAGAAGGTATGATGGTGGGATTCTTTTAACCAATGAGGACTGAGGCTATTACTTTTATCAGAGATGACTGAACCCTTTTTCGCTTTGTTCAACAGGTGTCGCGCCAAGCCGGAGGGCACGCATGTGAGACTGACCTGTGGGAGGGACGAAGGTCCCACACAGGGGGTGTCTCCCTAGATGCTGTGGATCTCCATGGGGTAGGTCCTGATGTATTTTTCTCACTCTCTTGACTTTTTCTTCTACTCTGGTAGTACAAATCTTCTAACCCCTTTTGGGTTTTCTTACATTAAATAATTTATCTACAATATATTCCATTCACTTTAAATGCTGATCACAGATCATGTGCATTCTTCTGAAAAAAAAAAAAAGTATCAGAATCAGTGACTCTTAAATGTCTGTGGCTCTGCTGATGTGTTTAAAACCCTTTTTCTAAATTCTTACGATCATGCTTCAGTTTAGATGATGTCGCTAAGCAGGAATGAACCAAATCCTTGGAAACTTGCTTCCTGGAGTCATTGTGTCTGTGAAAATCTAGCAAACAACGGAGCTCTTGTTAAACAATATTTGGTGTGACAAACCAATAATTGAGCATCTCCACATACCATGTCCACATGTAGAAACCAGAAGCGTTGTTGGTGCTTTATTTTACTTAATACATGATCCTTGAGGTCCACAAAGAAAAACCCAAATTTAAAATAAATGGATAAGTCAAACAGGGCTATTGACTTATCAGTAATTGTTTTCAATCTATATTAAGACTTTGCGTTGAAGCGTTTCTTATTGTGATAGTCAAGTGGCATGTACAGTTGAACATGGTGCATGTACATTTAACTTCATTTTTTGCATAACTGCTTAATGTGGGTTTAAAAGTTAATACATAAAAAAAAAAAATTCTGTAACCTCCCTAAAGGAATTTAAAGTGGCAGTTCTGCGTACAGTCAAAGCACTATATAGACGTGCTACATGTGAAGTAAAGTAGAAGCAGAACCTGAACTGTTCACTTCTGATCTCCTAAAAAAACTGAATAGTATTTATTTGTGTTATAACAGCCTGCCTATCTCTCCAAGGCCCCATCATTGGATGCCATTGAATTTAGTGGCTGGGTGACTGTAAATAACTGCATCCTCCTATTAAATGCAAGCACATCATACAGGAAATAAACTGGTTGAAACTGTCCCTTTTTTAAAAGCCTAACATATCTCTACCTTTTTTGTTGTGAATGTGTAAAGGTTTGATTGTGAACAACTTGGTTTCTCATTTTGCAGTATTCAACTGTAATAATGTACTCGTAAGTAAGGAATAAGCTAATCAATACATATGAGCCATACATCTAAATTGTAGTTTAACTGGAGCTTCATTGTGAAAGTGACATGATTGCTTTATAAGGTCTGTTTAATGTTATATATATATATATATATATATATATATATATATCTCTATATCACAAAGCTCTTAGTGATGAAGTGAACTTATTTGTGAAAACAAATTGGTAAGTTATTGTCTATGATTCTAAGTTACAATGCCTAAATCACAATGTTTCCTATGAAATCCTTTGTTTTAAAGATTTCATTAGGAAGTAATATATGTATATAGCTTTAGAGAAATGGGGATTTAATTCAAGGTTCATCACAATGGTTTTCCAATTTTGGTGTATCTGTTTCTGGAGTCTTCAATGCAAGATGGCTTTTGAGTCTGCACCAATAAATACTGCACTTGTCCCTTCATTTGTCCTGCTTGCCTCTATGCAGTCTGTTAATGGAAATGTATTTGTGCTTGGCTGTCACCTGAACAGTGTCTTGGTCTAGCTGTCTGCAACAGGTTTAATAGTACTCCTTTTTCTCCTTTTTATATAGGCCTACACCATTCAAGGACAGTATGCCATTCCTCAGCCTGATGTAAGTTTGCTTTTTCCGTTTTATAGAAGCTCATGGTGGAAGAGGTCAATGAATGTTTTGACCTTGCCTGCTTCACTCTTTGAAGCACTGCACTTTTCCTGTCCACTCTAGCTTTGTGCATGATTTCTTAATGTTATCCTAAACTATTTAGGAAAACATGCAATTACCTGGTTTTTCTATAAAATCCAGTACCAGTTATTGGTTTTGGCACATTTGTCTAACTGTACCCTTGCACACCATTCTAATCCATTGCCCTCTTAAGTATTCTGTTAGTATTTTATGGTGTTTTTGTAATGCTTCCTTTAAAACTTAATGTTTCTTCCATAGCTGACCAAGTTGCACCAACTGGCAATGCAGCAGTCTCACTTTCCCATGTCCCATAGTGGCAACACCGGATTCAGTGGTAAGTTTAGGGTATTGTTAAAAGCAAATTACACGTGGTCAATAAAATTGGGATGTTCTGCATTTAGCAAGGAGTGCAAAGTACTCTATGCCCAGCACCCATGATTTTTTTTTTTTTTTTTTTTTTTTTAATTTGGCCCCAAGTTTTGGGAATTAATAAATGCAATCACTGACCTCTAATTTAGCGATAACAAATTGTGCAACCTTTAACTGTGTTTCTCATTCTCTCTGAGCTGTTTATTGAGATGCGTTCTATGAAATGCAGTTTGTCTGTCTAATTTACCAATGAATAGACATATATTTTTTAAACTGCACAGTATGAGTGGTGGTCAAAATGGTCTAATGTTGCAGTCTTCCTGGTTCAACTTTTTTTTTTTTTTTTTTTTTTTTTTTTTACTTGGCTACATTGGGAATGTGTGAAGTGTGAGCATGCATCCAGTTTTCAATTAGCAGAACAAGATTAGTATGGAACTTGTTGCTTGGCACTTTTTATTTACTTAGGTACTGGAACAAATTTCATTCTGACAGTTTATGCAATATAAGGTGTTACGTTATCTAACTTTCAGTCTTTTTCCTATTGCAAGCTGTACTCTAATATTACGGTCTTTTACAGGCGGCATTGATGCTACAGCTCAAACCACTTCTCATGAACTTACCATTCCAAATGATGTAAGTATTATTTATACTTCAATATTTTCTTTAGCATGTCACAGGCAGCTCTGCTTACAAAGCTACATTTGATCCTATATACATTTTAATAAAGAATTTTGTTCAATGAATCATGTATGACCTTGTGATAGATGAATATGCCTATAGAAACATAGAATGTGTTGGGAGATAACCTTTTGGCCCATTTAGTCTGCTGTCCTTATCTTCTATCTAGCATAGCCTTATACCTATTCCACGCAAGCTTAAACTCCATTGTATTTACCTCTACCTCTTCTGCTTGAAGACTATACTGTGCATCCATGGTATGTCATGATGCCTTGATATTGAGAAATCTTAGCTACACATTCAAAGCATAGGCAGCAACGGTTGATTGCTGCCTATGCGGCATTTACCGCATAACTTGCCAGGCACCTGCATTGTCATCAAGTACATGGCTTTGTGGGATGTGCCTGCCACCTCATGTGTTGGGAAGGGGTTAAAAACTCTGAATTTAGAATATATATATATATATATAGTTACCCCCACGGTTATTTGCTACATTCTTTTTTGCCTCTACCTGATGAAACCTTTCTGCCAGATCTGCTTTCATTTAGTGTTTTTTTTTTGTTTTTGTTTCAGCTCATTGGTTGCATCATTGGACGCCAAGGAGCCAAAATAAATGAGATTCGCCAGATGTCTGGGGCGCAGATTAAAATAGCTAATCCTGTGGAGGGTTCCACTGATCGACAAGTGACCATCACTGGATCCACAGCCAGCATCAGCTTGGCCCAATACCTTATTAATGTCAGGTAAGAATTGTTCTATAGCTATAGAATGTATTCAGTCCGGTGTGTGATCGGTTGGTATTGCTATCAATTACATTGCTTTAGCTACTTGAGGTTTTTGGTAACTTTTGATAAAGTAGGAATTTATTGTGTGACCCGTCTGCCTTTTTGTTGAATATTGTATGCTTTTTATAAAGTAGGCCAGCGCTTTACTTGAATTTATCTGTCATAAAGACACAGACAGCAGTTGACCCAATAATTACAAGACAATATGCAAACTTTTTCCCAGTCGTTTTAGTCCTGTGGGGCAGCCGAGCCTACTTTATTAATCTGCAGGAGCAATTTTAACTATTTGTAGTGCTATTAGACAGCTGGATAGTTGAACAGACTTTCCTCATTTTAAAGAATCTCACAAATATTAACACAAATATATGCTTGTATTACAACTAATTGTACTGCCCCATGCTGTGACTCAGACTGTGAGCAGGAATCTAAGCAATCCACCACTTGTTATGCTTCTAAAGAGTATAATGCCAATTTACAAGAATCATTGCCACAAGGCAAATCTAATGTATCCTCTTATGTTTAGATATAATGGTAACGTGAATAAACCTCTAAAATGTTATAATAATCAGATTCTGGATTCAGTGTGTATCATCAGTTTACTGGTGTCTGAGCATGGTGGCAAAGTTAATTCACGACAGTCATTGCTATAGCCCAAACTATACAGCCATCCTCAAAACACGCTGATACCAGAATATCTCAAATCTGGTTTTGCACAATGAATTGTGCATCTCCTTCATTTGGGTAGCATTGAGAAATACAAGCTAAACAGATGGCAGATATAGCTTTACAAATAAAACCTGACTTGTACTGCATTCAAGAGTTTAAACAGTCTAAAAGCCCCCAATTCTTAAAATATAATATATTCATACTCCAGTGGTCTGAGCCCAGGTATGATAAATGCTTAGTTTGAAATTTTGACCACTTTTGTTGTCAATGAGTTACTTCTGAATAATGATAGATGTAAATTAGTGTTGGTCTTAGAGGCATTCTACCATGTATCACATGACAAGTCCCAAGTTAATAAATTCCTAACATCCGCTATAGCCGCCTTGTGGTTAGCAATATGAGTTTTTATTTTACTATAAATCCTGATTTCCTGTTCTAGTTCTCCTGGTGCATGGTGTACCTGCACGCTCACCGGCATGCTTTGTGCACTGGCGATAACCCAAACCGCAGGAGAACCAGAAAGAAATGAGTAGGAGTTAGTCAATACATCTGCTAACCATGCAGGTAGCAAATTAAATGGCTTAGCAGTTATATTAAATTGGAACTTTTTCATGTGCTCACTGAGTTTACCTCCTGGGTTAGAACATGTGACACTTCTGGTGTTGAATATAAATTGAAGTCTATTTAAAATTACCCTTGTGTAGAAGCTTAACATCTATATAAGGTTAATATGGACCCATTCTACAATGACATTCTCAATTTGGATTAAAATGGTAATCCATGGAGCATCCACTTTAACAGTGCTTATGGCATTTCTCTAGGCATACAGTATGTAGTGCATTATGGATGCTCAGTACCACTTTGCTTGCACACAGCTTCCATTGTTATCCTCCTGTGCTCCTTCGTTTGTTCCTACCCTCCCACCCACCCGGTTTTGTTTTTGTTCCCTTTTTTTCTTTTTTTCCTCTGTTACAGTCTAGAAACCGCTAAACCCTCCTCCTCCCAGAGTGCCACGACCCCTGACCTTCTCAGCATCTCTCAACCCTCCACCCCTTCCTCCTCCAACGCCGCCCCCATCTCTCTGCTGGCTGCCACCACAGCGGGAGGTGGTGAACCCACCTCAGCCTCCACTTCCTCTTCCTCCTCCTCGGAAACACCTCCCAATCCCTCGACTGCCCCCTGTGTCTCCAATCTGCTTGACATGAAACCCGTCCCGCTCCTGGCTCTAAATGTCGTGTCCACCGCCTCCTCTACCTCATCCTCCTCTGCTGTTCCTGCCTCTGCAGCCCAGATGTACTCTAAAGTGAAATCGGAAAAGCAGCGCTTCTCTCCCTACTGAGTTGCCTGTCGTATGAGTTATCATGATCATTGACAAGCACCTACATGTTCATTATTAACTAATCTGTCCTGATATAATTTGTTTATGCTGTTGCATCCACTGTAATTCCTTCAGAGATGGAGATCAGAAGGTTTTGTGTTCTCATTTTTATTTGTCCACCACCTTTTGAAACAGGCTATTGTATAAGATGGTGGTACTGATTGGGGAGGATAGCTAGCTGCCTGCCTCTCTACTAAATTTGTAAACTTATCAGTAGTGATTAGCTGTGTTTTTATTGCTTCAATCAACAATTTAAATGTGTTTAGCATTTATCGTGAGGTGTTTAATAAAAACAGCCTTGGTTTGTTAACCACACACAGACTCTAGTTGCAATGATTGGGTGGGTGTGTCATTTGCATTTTATTGTAAACTGTGCAAAGGATTTTTATATCTGTTGGTTATTGCACTGTACCAATTTACACAGTCATATTCAACACCTGGGTTAAGAGGGTCATTTATACAAAAGTCTACATACAACTCTCTAGAAACAGATCTACAAAAACATTGACCCGGATATAAATTTTTATTTTTCTAAATTGCCCTTAATTTGTATAGCCTCCTATATAAAATGAGCTTACAATTGGTATCTGTTGCTTTTTATAAACATTAGCAAAGCTGTGGACAAACAGTAGTTGTATGAGCTGTGGCAGTTTCTAGCTCTTGGTATCTGGCGTTTATGTGTATTGTATGAGTGTTTAAACTGCCTGGCTATACATCTCTCCTTTTATGCATGCAGAGTCAAGACATTTTACCCCACAAATGTAGTGGGTTTTTTTTTTGTTTTTTTACTGTATTTCCTATACAATTTCACTAATTCCTTACTATAAATCACTTTTTTTACAATAAATCCTATGAAGGCACCATTCTAAGGAGTCATTAGATATTTGTACAATACTTTTTAAGTAACTGTTCTGTGACACACAATGGTTGGTAATCATTACTAGCTATATATTATTGTGGATGCTATGTCTAAAACTAGTGCAGAGCAAAGTGTTAAAGATGTGCACTAAGGACTTGTGTAAAAGAAATTGCACTTTTTTATTTTTATTTTTTATTTTTAAGTGAAGTTCACTGCAGTTAAGTACTGTGACCAAGTTCCACCTAGTGCTTCTAACACACAACTTTTGTTGGTAGTTGGCTTCTACATTGGTTCATGTGAATGTTATGCAATGATTTAGTTGCTTTTGGTGTATACGATTATTTTTATTCATATGACCTATTATGTGAAAACTGGTTTCTATAGTAAATTCTATATTGTACTACAGGTATAATGAAAAGGAAAATGAGAACTAATGTTTCACAAGATGTGTTAAAAGTAAAACGGTTACAGCAACATTCACATGCTGTTTATTAAACATTATAGAAACCTAGAATGTGTCGGCAGATAAGAACCATTCGGTCCATCTAGTCTGCCCAATTTTTATTATTCTTGATAAAAGTGCACCTGTCGTGCAAAAAATTCTAAATTTCTTTTTAATGAGGTAAGTCTCCAACAGTAAGCTATGCTAGCTGATCTTTCAGTAACTGTGGTTGAAAAGTTAGTCGGATTTGTTCTTGCAGTTTGTATCGTCGTGTCTACAGTATACTGATGAACTGCACAACCTTCTAAAATATTCAGTGTTCAGACAGTGGAGATAACTACACTGTAACATTGCAGTAACTAAATGTATAGATTTGCTTACTGCTTCATCTGCAAATCTACAGACTATTGCATTATCTACCTGAAGATAGGTAATGTCGCTGTCCCCATTTTGCCTTAATGCAAACTCTAATATTGTGAATATCCTTTCAAAAGGTTGGTTTTTGAAAGCGTAAAATATAAAGTGGACCGAAATATGGTGTAAACATGGTCAAGTTGTATGACTATTGTAACGGGACATGTTTTTATTTATTTTTTTAATGGTGGATGTGTATATGTATATTGCGTGTATGTGACGACTGTTGTGCTGATTAAAACCAATAAAACTGGCCTTTAGAATCAATTTTTCCCCCCCCTAACTTTGTCAACAAAGTGACTGTATTTTCATTTTGCAACTCATTTTAATGTTTGTTTTTTATCGGAAAAAAGTGACATTTCTAAGTGACCCCAAATTGAATACTTTTTTTGTTGTGATATTCAAATTTTTATTATTTTTTACAAGCGGTCTCCTGTGGGTTGAACCAGCACACCATAATCTGTGACACATGCGAAATGGTCCCTCAGAATCTTCTGGGATCCAATTGGTGGTCACTCCATGTTTATTGCATATATCACACAACTGTTCTGCCCCTCCAGTCAAAACAAAGAAGAATGGCATGACGTTTGTTACATGCACTGAACTGAAATCAGTGTGTCTGCACTTATGATCTTGCAAGGAAGCCAAAGCAGAGGGAGGAAAAGAGCAGAAATCTTTGTAAGAGACCCAAGGAATACTGCTATGCAAACAATTTACAATGGTTCATTTGCTAGTGCTTATCCTGTACAGCATTGTTTTGCTACCTCCCTTTAAAGCATGTGTGAAACTGGAGCTCCTCCTGCTTCTGATGGCCTACAATATCCCATAAAATGCTGTTCGTTAAGAGGTTGGTGTGGGATGTTGTCCACCAGTCGGAGGGCCACAGTTTGACACCCCTGCTTTAAAGGATCTGCATACAGGCAATCCAACCAATCACATGATCTTTAGGAGTTCTTTTACCGTGACTAGCCATCTATTAAAGGACAATGTTTTGAGACCAGCCTGTCTCCTTTGCTTTAGACTTCCTTGCTGAGATTCTTTTGTAGGAGTGCATGCCACCTATGTTGTGACATTATCTGTAACTATGTATTGTGGTTGTTAAATGCCATGTAGCATGCCTGTTTTAAATGTATCATACCAAGCACATTTTAATTTAATATATTAATGTCAGTCTAGTGAAAAGATTAAGAGAAGGTTCCTTTAAATGCTGATACCCATAGTTATAAATTCTTCCGTCTATCCTGTTGTGGCACAACATGCAAATAAAATGTGTTATTTTTATTTTGCATGTGGTGCCTTTGAGTTTTTATAAGCAGGGGGACAGTGCAGAAAAGACTTTCCAACAACTATGTACGGAAGGTCCTCTCTAAGCAACTGTTTTTGTTTAGTTTTGTGGAGAATGCATTTATTTTTGCAAAAAAAACTATAATGGATTTATAGATTCTGAATGTACAAATGTATGTTCACAACTAGCAATCAGCTAATTTTCATGATGCATGGATAAAAACTTGCAAAAGGTAAGTTTTTAAAGAGTATTCCAAAAACTACATACAAACCTGTAAATTCAGGTACGTGTATAAGGAAAAATATTAACAAAACGCACATTCATCGCTGAATACCAATATTTTTACCATATGTGATTACTGCCTGCATCTGTAAGCAGGGTTGTTTGGTTCCCCCTCCCTAAGAGTTATTGGGAAATAAAAGCCTTTTAAAAAAAATACATTGTGTTCAAGTAGGCTGAAGGCCATCATACTGAAATGTGTCTAATGTACATCTTAAAGTCCCAAATTGTCTTTGAAAATATATGTACTGATGGTGAGATGCATTAAATGTCTGACTGCATATATATGTATTACACATACCTGTATCAAAAGATAAGCGTTCCCTTTACAACATTTCTAATGAAGTGCATGTTGTGTACCAGATGAGTAACCCACCCAGGATGATATTCTTTAGCTGCCACTGAATTAGCACTGACAGTCATTGGCCAGATCATCCTGCATGCTTCAGGGAACCATAAATACAGATAATGTACAATGCCAAATATCCTAAAATTACCAGAAAACTTATGCATGCTTTCTGGGCATTGCGCTAGCTAAATTGTTAGCAAATGCATAAAAATATATTTTTAGGTTTACTGCCATTTCCAAAAATAACATTTTATTTGAAATGTCAGTGTTAACATATGTAAGTGGCTAAAATAACGCTCTGTAGATAAATGGAACCATAAAACCAGTGCCCCATGACAAGATCACCTTTGACATCTTCAGAATATCACAGGGTGTTCAAAGTTGGTAAGTTTTAAGTCACAATATTGTAAAGGTATAAAAACTCCCTATGAAAGAATAGTGCATTTAGGTGTTAACCTGGCATATGAACTTGGCTCACCTTCTCTTCTCATTTGGTGTGGAACTGTCCCATTAGTACATTTTTTTTAGTCTCTGATGCCATGCTTGTCTTGATGTGTCTTCTTATAAACTAAAAGAATCGCACAATCGGAGAAGATGGATTCATGGATGGAATTCAGAATATGTAGTGTAAACATATTTGGTGGTAGGGGTAATCTATAGATGAGCAAAAAAAAAAAAACTTCTCCTAGCAGATATTTATCTGGTTATTTCAATGTGCAGTGATTTGACACGGTTATTCCCTATAAGATATCTTATGTTTTTTCTTTCTTTTTCCTTAGGCTTTCCTCAGAAGCTGGTGGCATGGGAAGCAGTTAAACATCTTCCAGCATCGCCTTCCTGTTTAGCTCACAGTCTCACCGTCAGTCTGCATAGACCTGCAAACATTTTTTTTTTCCCTTCAGGTTTTAACTAGTTTGCATTCTTTCAATTCCCTTGTGCTTTCCCTCATCCACTCTGACGTGTTTTTTTTTGTTTTTTTATGAAATTGCAGCATTTTAATTACACTATGGTTTTCCACCTGCTGATACAGATTTTAGTTTTATAAAAGAAAGTTTGTCCTGGCTTTTTTTTTTTTTTTTGTCACTGTGTAAAGAGTGGGATATTAAATGCATTTCAAATTAGTTCTGTAACGTCAGGATTTTTTCAGAAAACAATTAAATAAAGACGGACTGGAATTTGACTTGTTTCATACTGAATGTCTGTGCTTCTGTTAACACCCTCTGCCCCTTGGGTGGAACATCTAATTGAAAGACAATCACCTAAACATTTGTTTATAATGTGCATGTCGCTCATAAAAAAAAAAAAAAAAAAATAATTAACCCCTTTCGTGACAGATGATGGTCCTGGACAGTCATAGGGGAAAAAAACTGCCTTATGACCGATGATGGTTTAGCGTATCGCAATAAAAGTAACCTGGCTAAATGTCTCAGTACTTAGACACTTCTGTCATGTCCCCCCTAAAAGAAACTTCTGGGCACTGGCTGCCAATCACACTGATCGCCTGGATGTTAAACTGTCGAAGCAAGAGCCTACTTTGTCTCTTCCACAGCGATCGTGTTAGAAGTCTCCGCCTGGTTCCCCCAAGCATCTTCAGCACTGGCCAGATTTTCTTTAAATTTATTTTAAATTTTATTGTGCTAACCCTAGGGTTAAAATTAGAGTTAAATAAAGACATATGAAAATACAAATGAAATATAAATTTTTTTTTTAAAATAATAAGTGGTCCTCTAGCGATATTTTATTTAAAGACTGCTGGTAGTAGATAGGGGCCCGCTGCAGCTGGATATATCATCCACGCAGCTGTGGGTAGAACAATCTGCTTCATACTGTAAACTACATGCCCTATGATGTTGCTGCTGGCTGAGAATGATAGGAAATGTAATCTGTAAGCATGGCATAAATTTGGCCCTGTACCTGCCACATAACCTTAGAAAACTTGTACATGTAGGGGAACTGCTATGCTCAGGAAGTTGAACATTTTGTGGTGTGTTTGGCAATAAAACAGAAAAACCCCTTTTAAATTCATACCTAAAGCACAAAGTATGTGAGGGGGACAAACAAAATTATTGCAACAACTTGTCAAAGATTGGTGTTATGACTGCATGAAAAGTGTAACTGGGATGTCTACTTTATTAAAATGTGTACTTGTAGGAGTTGATTCAGGGATTCATGACTTTATTTGTTTTGAAACGACTGAGCTTCTTGTATTTATTACCCTTTAACCTGCAAAAAAAATAATATAAACTTTGGACCAATATTAGAACCTATAGCAGTTTTTTTATTTGCTTTTGTAGCTTAGTAAAAGATTTTACATATAAGTCAGGATTTTTTTTTTTTTAATTTTTCATCATATTTTACTTTTTTCCTCATAGTATAATAAGTGAAATGAACAAAATGGCATATCCTGGAAAAAAAACCTAATTTGTCTAGGTACAGCAACTGAAAAATAACGTCCGGTTAAAAACAGTCCGGTCACAAAGGGGTTAAAAAGTACATATAAATTGTTGCCAAAATTGCAAGCAAATGCCTAAATTAGGAGAAATGTGTTTTTAAATGTATCCTGCTTATGACATCACCTGTGGCTAATGCAAATTAACTGATTTTCAGTGAGATCTCGCAAGTGATGTTGTAAGCAGGCGATTTTAAAGCACATTTTTCTACTAATTTAGGCATTTGCTTGCAATTTTGCCAACAATGTATAGATCCGTTTCAATATATATATATATATATATATATATATATATATATATATATATATATATATATATATATATTCATTCTACATACAAAGGAAAAATAGTGGTTAAAGGGACTGTAAGAGTAGACTGCTAAAAGAGTAGTGTATGAGAACCTGCACTTGCTGTAAACCACAGCACTAGGAACGTGGCTGGCTGAGTATCATGGGAGATCTAGGCCAACATCTCCTTGCATGAGAATATAAACTAAACCAGAAGATGTTCTCTTAGTGGGGGATCACAAGCCCTGAGATGCTCATAGCCCAAATTAACAAGCCGCCTTTTGGTGCTTCAGCAGGTCCGTTATGAAGGATGCTATTGAAATGGATTAAAACTAAACCATGTAGGTGTGGCTTTGCCTAACTCAATTTACAGAACGATAAGTTCAGCCATGCTTATAGCCAGTTGTTGTTATTTAAAGGGGGGATCTATATTCTGGTTAATTATAGTTGATCCCAATTACTGTTCTTTAGTGACGGCAGCATAATAAAAAAAAAAGAAATTAAAAAACAATGTTGTGGAGAATTTTGTTTCCATGGAAAATTGAGCTGCTTCCAAGAGATGCCTTAATGGCTTGTGTGTTTTATTCTATGCAGCCTTCTGGCAGTGGATCTGGTATCTAGTGTAATATTCACACTGTGTATTGAAGATGACTATATGTGCTGCAGATCTGGATGTTGATAAATTTAGTATCAAAAGAAACCAGGCCTTTTTCCAGGTGTAATATCCAAATCACAGCTGAATTTATGGTACATAGCAGGCTCTGTTGAGGACAAACACTGCTTAAGAAATATCCTTGTATATAATGGTTTCTATGGTGACTGCTCCACGTTTTAGATATGCCCCCAATTTGCTCTTTATTCAAAACGCTCCTAGTACTCTTCACAAATTGAGGCACAATTGGAACTAGGAAGAGATGTTGTGGTTAAATAGCCTCATCAAATACTGCATGTCATGTGATGCCTTGGAAAAAACACGGCAGCTACCTAGTATGATGGGGCTATTCATTATAAAGGTGATTTGTGGCCAAATTTACATTTTATCTTACTGGTTTAACTGTAAATTGTGTAGGGACAGACCTGGTGAGTTTGCTTAGTACAGTGTATAATTCATTTAGATGAAATGTTCATCTCAGCTCACCCGCCACTCGTCTCTTAGTGAATAGCCTCAGGTCTTCTACAGCGGTGTTTCTCAACTTGTGGCTCCTGACCCAAATGTGGATTGCAGACGTGCTTCGACAAAAGGTCTAACTTGTGATATGGGGAGGAACCATGACGTAGCGATGAACGTTGCTCTGAAGCACCCCTAGGGTTAGAAAACAGTTGAGGCTTCAATGTTTACTTTGGGGATACAATTAGAAAATTCACCTCAGATGGGTCAAGTGGTCTGGGCTTCATGAGGCAGAAACACAGCAGTGAATCTTTAACCCCTTAGTGACCAAGTGCAATGCTGCATTTGATGTACCTTGAAGACCAGAATTCCATTATTTTTGTCATACGTTTACTGAACTGTGAATTTCTTTCTTTGTGTTCAGTCCACCCACACAAATTATATATCATTTTTTTAAAGGATGGATAGGGCTTTCATTTGATACTATTATTTTAATCATATGATATATAATTTACTATTAAAAAAAAATAAACTATGATGAAAATATGTCATAAAAACACTTTTTCTAACTTTGACCTGATTTTTTTAAAAAAACAATTGCAAATGGTAAAAAAAGACCCTGTGTCCCAAATTTCTAATATTTGTCCTGAGTTTAGAAAACCAATGTTTCCATGTTTGTCTGATTTATTTCAACTAATAGAGAAATAAACAATTGGTTTTCTAACCATTTTCTTCTACAGTGCCCAATTTACCCCAACCCTAAATTTACCCTAACCCTTAATCTACCCCCACCCCTTTATCTAACCCTTGTACTCACCCGAACCCCCCCCCCTTAACCCTAATTATGACCCTAGGTTTAGTAGATCTAGGGTTAGCATTTTCCATTTATTTATTTATTTTATTTTATTTATTTTCTCTTTCTAACTGTAATATTCTTAACTGCCTCTAGGGGCAGTCAAGCAACGGTTTCAGAGCGACGGAAGAGATTTTTTTTTTCTCTCTTCCGTCGCTCTCCTCTGGGCACGCTGTATTGGAGGATCATGCCCCTCCAATACAGCACCCACCCCAGGGGGGCACAGAAGGTGTTGCATGATGATATATGTATATATACGTCCTGGACCATGCTTTTCAGGACATATATGTCCTTATGCGTTAAGGGGTTAATGTGCATATCTTTGTGAGAGTGGCCTCTCTGGTTTGTCTACCATTAGCCCAGACTTTGAGACCCTTATCAGGAGCAAAAAAGCATTTCCCATTAGTTCTAATTAGTCTCGTGTGTCTCAATGGCTTTTTATTTTATTGGGTTTTTAGCTCAATAGCACTTTGATTTCCACTTGCACTGCAATTACTGCGCTATTCATTTTGCCTGAAGTCCTGTTTTATTGTTGTGTTTCATGTTTTGAACAGTGCACTTATGATTAAGAGTCAGTAGACTCGAAACGCGTCAAGTGTTTCTGTCTGATTTTCTGTTTGTTGCTCATCATTTAATCACCCGTATTCACTATATGAACTGGAGTGCCAGTGATTTTTTTCCCTTCTGGATTATCCTATTGTCATCAACACTTTTGGCGATTTGCCATCGGCTGGAGCACCTTAAAGTTCATGGTGGCCAGGTAATACTCCTCACCTTACTCTGTTAGCTACAGGAGCCCAGGATTGTTTCTCCATTGAGGGGATTTACTGCAGTGCATATTTAGACTGTGAAATGCTGTACAAATTGTAGAATGGAAATGAAATTATTTTGGGGTTATGGCTTTATGATTAAGGACCAAATGTGTGTCCTGAGGTTAGGCAGGTTAAGAACCAGTGTTCTAAATTAATTTGACTGCTGTCTTGTGAATGCTAGATACTTTGGTTAAAGGTGGTGGTCAAACTTTTTTTTTTTTTTTTTACCAGCCTTAGTTTCTTGCCCAAAAACTCCCACCTCATGGGTCAGAAGAGACTCGAGTCATCTACAGTAACTCATTACCTGACCCAAGATTTTATACATGTCTGTCCCCTCTTAGAACTATACCAAGGAAAAGGGCTCAATAAGGTCATTTATATTTTATTAAATCTTTTTTTTAATTTAAAATGCCTATACATGATGCAATATTTCAATCAAACAAACTTTTTTTTTTTTTAAAGATGTCTTTTTAAGATTTCATTGTGTTGTCCAGTGTCCTGAGCATTCAGTTGGTGTTTTATCCATATTTGTATACCTGGTTAGATGGTACAACAAACCAACGTTGACTGTTGATTAACCGCATACAGATATAACAACAGAGATCATCCATGGCTAGTGCAAACAGGTGGGTTTTTATAGCTTAAACTATATATAATGTTCCCAGGTGGGCACTAAGTGATATCAAGGAGAAAAAATAATCCACACCAAAACCATGCAGGGCACAATGAGTTCAGCGCTCTTCCTGGTTTGCGGTAGAGAAAGTGCTAAAATTTGTGCCCTTGGTGGCATGATGATCTACATGGATCAGTAATCTTAGAATATATTTTCAGGCATACATCTTCTATCATACCTCACAACTACAATTTTAACCCCTTCATGACCGGCCTGTTTTTGGAATGTTGTGCGTTAGTGACCGAGGCTGTTTTAACACTTCTGAGGTGTTTGTGTTTAGCTTTCATTTTCTTCTTTCTCGGTTGCTATACCCACACAAATTATATATTGGTTTTTTTTTTTCAGGACAAGAAGGGCTTTCTTTTGATGAAATTATTTTGTTCAAATAATTTATTGTATTATGAAAACAAAATAGTAAAATATGGTTAAAATTTTAAAACAAAAAAACTTTCCCCGACTTTTCTTTGTAAAATCTTTTACTAAGCTCCAAAAGCTAATGAAAAAACCTGCTAAATAGATTCTAATATTGGTCCTGAGTTTAGAAATACCCACAGGTTATATGTTTTTTTGCTTTTTTTTTTTTTGCATGTTGTGGGTTAATAAATACAAGTAGCATATAGCTGTTTCAAAACCATTTTTTAAAAAAATGTAGCATTAGTGACACGTAACACCGATATCGGTCATGAATCGCTGAATAACCCTCCCACATATACACATTTTTATAAAGTAGATATCCCAGGGCATTCAACTTGGGGTATTTTGACACCTTTTCATTCAGTCATTTTACCACCAATCTTTCACAAGTTTTGGTATAGTAATTTTGTGTGTGTTTTATTTCCACACACTTTGAATTTTAGGTATGAATTTAAAGGGGTTGTTCTATTTTATTGCCAAACAAAACCCCAATATATGTTCAGCAACTTCCCCTGAGTATAGCGGTACCCCACATGTATAAGATTGCTAGGTTTATGTGGCAGGTACAGGGCCAAATTTAGGATCCAGTCATTGCAGCTTTAAAACGTGTATTTATTATGTAATGCTTATGACTACATTTCCTATCATGCTCAGCCAGCCAAAAGCTACCGTACCATCATAGGAAATGTAGTCTATAGAAGGAAGCACAGATTGTTGCTATCCTTGCAGCTGCATGGATCATATATCCAGCTGCTGCGGGCCCCTATCTACTGCTGGGGGCCAATGCCGAGCACTGGCCCCACTAGCAGTCTTTTTAAAAAAAAAAAAAAAATATCCCTAGAGGACCACAGGCAGACATAACATGTCATTGGTCCTCTACGGAATAATTTCTTATTTTTATTTAATTTCTTATAATTATTTTTACATTATTTATTTTTATTTAACTCTAACCTTAACCCTATGGTTAGGGTTCGTACAACCCCTAATTCTAACTCTAGGATTAGGGTTTTGATGAACTCTAACCCTAACCCAAGAGTTAGGATTAGCACAATTTAAAAAGAAAAATTGTAAGGTGTCAAAGGCACCTGCTTTGACATCTATTAACATCCTGGCACTCTTTTTGGCTGTCACAGTGCCCGGATGTTTCCAGGGGGGCTTCAATGGACATGGCTGAAGTGTCTCGGTATCAAGACACTTAGCCATGTCATTTTTAGCGTGATCGTGGTGTGCCAGCGTGCACACCGCGATCGGATCTGCAACCTGGACCGTTATTGGTCACCAAGGGAGTTTTTCCCTATGACGGTCCAGGACCGTCATCGGTCACGAGGGGGGTTAACTGAAAGCAAGATGCTTGGCTAAATATTTGGGGGTAGCTAAGAAACAAATGATAAAACGTGATTGAGGTTTAACTTCTCTTATTGCAAATTCTTTGATCCAGAAATCATTGAGTCTGCCATGGTTTATGCAGATTATTTTATTTCCATTGGCAAATATTGGGAAGATTCATTAATTCATGGAGTTTTTTTTATGAGGCTTTACAGAATACCAAACTGAGAATTTACCCTGAAACTAGGCACCAATTGTCGGAAACACATGATAGTCAACAAAGTGAATTAAAAAGAGAAACACAAAAAACACAAGAGCCTTTCTTATTTTAAATACAAAATCCTCTTTTTTTAATAGGTAATGTGCAGGGTCAGTTTCTGGCAGCACCGAGGTTCTACCAATATCGCACTACATACAAACTACAATGCACCAGTATGGTTTGGAACAGCACTGCGAGTGGAATGCGTTGGGAAGTCTGCCTTATGGGCAGTGTGTAAAAATCTCTTAAGATGTTGGAATAATTCTGCTCTTAACTCCTCAAGCAGCAACAGTGTTTAAAATAGTGCAAGACAAGGTACAGCAGGCAGGCAGATAGATATAGGATGCAAGTTAGGCCATGAATCAGTAACCTGTGTATATATTCTCAGGGTCCCGTACTGCACCTCACCCCACCGCCAATGCTACAATTATGAAGAGTTTTCACTCCAGTGCTTTACAACTACAATTTTACTGAAAGCAAGATGCTCGGCAAAAGGTGTTTCATTTAATGATCCAAATTGCATGATATAACCTTTTTTTTTTGTCTGGACTGGATATTAAATGGTGCATTTACTAGTAAGTGATAAATATAAATGTACAACATTTGGGGTCCTTTCTTTACTTGCAGCTAAATAAAAATAAAATAAAATTCATTTTTTTCTCTCTCCATATTATACACTAGAATCTAACCATAGCTGGTTTAACTGTTTTAAACAAATCAGGGTTGTTATCCTTCTAATATCACCTGTAACATCCTACCACAGGCAAATGAGGTCATTATATATTTTGTAAACATCTGTTATATCACATGCTGAAACTTTTTAATCTGAATTCTATAACTTTTTTTTATTGTGTTATATGTGATTTATTTTTCTTTGGTGTGATCATTCTGTGGAAGTGAGTGGAGGCTTAAACTACTGAATTCACTTGCAAATGATTAAGGGTTTGTTCCTACCACAGATTTACGTATTGCAGGGTCTTTGGTTGGTATCTGCAGAGTTCTATAAACTGCATATGCCAATCGTATATACATTAAAAAGCCAAACTATGTGGAAGGTTTATAAGGCATGAGGACAGACTCTAATTAGGTTTCTTTACTCCGCAGAATGATATTAGTTTATAATATGAATGTATATTCATGTTAGAAATATCTTCGTTATACATAGAATTTTGCATATAATGCTGGGACATCCATTATTAGAGGAAAACAAATTTCATATTAAGCATAGAAAAGGTTGTTTTGTGGTATATTTAAAGAAAACACAAAAAAAATGGTTTTTTTTTTCATGTACTTTCTATAACTTATGATTGGCAGTTTATTAAACATTCAATAGTAGGAATATTTCATTTAACAGGTGTGAAAGCTAGGCTGTGTGGAGAGGTTCTGATGATTGATAGTGTTGTACATTCAGGATATTGCCTTTTTTACAGGTTACATTGTATACATAATGTAAATATTGTAACTTTGTAAAGGTCAGTAGAATATCAAGGAATTCGCTAAGCAGCCAATACTCGTTAAAATGGGAACTCTAACAGAAATAAGTGCTTAAATAAAAAGCTAAGTCATTGCTAAAGGAAGATGTTTTGGTACAATGTCTTCTAACCAAAATCAGGAAATAAATACATTCAGCATAGGTCATATGATAGTTGAAAAATCTGACTACTTTTCAGCCAGTTAGGAATCTTATCTCTTTGATACAATATTTGGAAAGAAAGTTAGGGGTTTATATTCTTTTTCTACAGAGTGAGCAAATACGGGGACTAGAATAGGTTAAATATGATGGCTTTATTTCAATCTAGATAGAATTATATTATGGTTAAGGGTGAAAGGGAGATTCGTGTCTTCTAACTTGGTACATAGCATGCATTAAATAATCCTGCAGCTATTGATCTCTGCAGCTTTCCAAACTAAAAAAAAAATACATGAAATACATTCATAAGTCTGTGGCAGGAAATAACTATATTCAGCAAGATAAGCCCACTTATTCTGTTAGGCATCCCTTTAAGCACATTATTTTAACTCTGTAGCTGCCAGATCGCCTGGTCACCAAGCTGAAGAACTATAGCATGCTCATCTGACAGCTAGAGATTTAAAGGGATATTACTTGAAATGATCTCCCATGTTTACACATTGGAAGCGGCCTCTACTGAGGAACTAGTTATTCTGATGAATGGGTCAAATCTGTAGAACTTATTTTTAAGCAGACATATCCAACCAACTTTTTTGTCCAGGCATAAAGGATATTACAGTGAATAAAGACAGGGGGGGATATAGGTGCAGACACAAACTACGACTGTATGTTTAGTGTGAGTGTGATAAAAATGGAACACCTCATTGACTTTCTTCTATGGGAATCCTTGATCTAAACAGAAGTAGACACATTCAATTAACTTTGAAATGTAAATCCGTTTGTTTCTATTTTAACCAGTGGTACATTTGTGCCTGGCAATAGAATCCAATCTGTTATATGCAGTCAGTTCTATCTCACATGCTGCCTGTATAAGTGTAAGGCATCTGCTATTAGAAAATTCTATATGTACCCTATATAAATGATCCACAGGTTAAGGTATAGTCCTGTTTGGACTAAAGCACTATTATCACAGTGCTATTTCTTAAATCTCTTCTTCTAAAGCAGGATCATATGGATGCCGCCCTCTAGTTACTGTTGGACTGCAACTCCTATCACCCTAAAATAGCCTATGCTGAAAGTTTCAGTCCAACAATAGATGTAGGGCTGCAGGTTTAATATAAATCCAAACAATGGATATATTTAAATTGTATTTTCTAAGGGAAGACATTTTTACTGATTGAACACTTTCCAATTTGTTAGAATTTAAGCAAGAGCATAACACAGATTCACTTCTCCTGAAATGTTTTACAGGAAATTGCTCTGCTAACCCGTTGGGTACTTGGAAGAACTGCAGACCATTTCTCCATCATTTTCTCTGCTGTTTAAAGCAAGGTGGTCCTGGGGCCAATCATGTGCAAGCAGTACTTTGTACTGAATCTGCTGTTTAACATGTACAAGTGTTCTTCATGGGAAATATTCCTGGAGTTCCGTGAAACCTTTCGTGCAGGACAGATCTACAGAGCATAGCACCATAAAGAAATTCTTAACGACCTTTACTGCAAAAGGTTATGGAGGAGCATTTTTTGCCTTTAAATCCATTCATGCAGATAGTAGCCCCAGTTGTTATATTTACATGTTTGTCCACTGGAAGCATCAAGGACACCAAATCTCACATTAATGACCATACTGGCAGCAAGAGAGAATATTAAAGGAAATGTCTATATAGCTGGGAACTTACTGATTATTCCCAGGAGCTGCTAGATGTTAAGATTTTTCTCTGGACTGACATCTCAGAAATTTCCAAGATATATATATATGTCACAAATTAATTTAAATCATTCACAAATACATGTGTAAATGTTTCCTCAAAGTTGCAAAGTACATTTTACATGTCCTGCCATGTTTTTGAGTAGGTCTACACTCTTGTCCCCTTGCTGGAAGGCAAGTCAGTTTTCTTCTCTCTGTCTTCCTTTTTAAGTACTGGAAAAAGTACCAAAACCTATATTCTGGACTATTTTTCTTTTTCACTTTGTTATTTGCATTGGAAATGTTTGCAGAACCTCCAAAAAAAATACATAGTTTAAGAATAAATATGGGTTATTTATAGAGGTTAATTTTGGGACAAAGTTCTAAACATGGAACTGAATAGACAGACCTTGCTGATTGCTTCACTTTGCCCCAGAAATGCTCTTTCACATTACCGTCCAAATTGCATGTTTTTTTTGTAGTAGTAGTTCATTTGCATATGATGCCACAAGTTGATGTGATAAATAAGAGACACCTAATATTTAAAACAGATTTTTCTCTTAATCTATGCATTTCTCTGCAACATGACTACAGGTGATGGTTGTATGCTCTGTATTTACAATGCATACAAAGTTTGTGTGTTTATGATAGAGCAGAAATGGAGCTATGATAGAGCAGAAACTGTGGCCTTCCTGCAACTCCAGAACTACATATCCTGTGAGGCAGTTTTAGTGCAAAAATATTTAGAAAGTAACTGGTGGGTAGCCATGTTCTATAGGTGGTGTATTCAGTAGGTTCTAGGTTGGGCCTAGTAGTAGTTGGGACACGTGAAAGGAGTATTCCTGGGGAGGGCTATTTATTAAATGGTGGGTTGTAGGTGAGTTGTGAGGTACATTTCACCTCACCTATTTAGCTATACATTGTGAAGGGACAACCCGGTGAGTTTGCTTAGCAGGGTAAATTCACAAGGTTTGTCCCTGCACAATGTATAAATAAACTGGGGAGATAAAATGTTCATCTCATCTGAACTCAACTAATTTTTTAGTGAATAGCCCCCTGAGTTTCTCTAGCCCATAGTGCTCCTGCCAGGCACAATACAAAGACTGAGGTGCAATAATCACATGACTGAGGCAGACTTAGTGAATACACTACATTCTTTCAGCAGAGCAGGAGCTGAATAAACTTGAGGTATATTTGAATTGTAACCTATAAATCTTGACTTTTAGGGCCTTAAACACAGCTCCTAAAATGCATGTCTTGGTAAATGAACCCATTGATTTAACATAATGTGGTAGATCATCAGTCCTTCTAGCAATCAATGGATCTTTTCAATGACTTGAGGTAATTTATCTCATCTCAATGAATACCATAGACTGCAACATAAATAAAATGAGTTAAAAACCTGTGATAAGTTATATTTTCCATGATTGAATCAGGTCCAATGTGTACAATAGACTTGTAGTTCTCTGTAGGTTACTTTCTAACATACTTCTGTTGCAGCTACATTGGCTTCCAGTGCCATTGAGTCCATCACACATGTCAGGTATTGTCCCTGCACTATGAGATTAGACCATACTGTGTCACATAGTCCTACACAGAAAGGGGTTAACACTTCATGTCAGACCCATTAACTCCTTAACTGCCAGTGCAAAACAGTACCCCCTTGCAGCCAGGGTTTCCTCTTCTCATCCCTGGCTGGTGTAGGGTGCAAGTATTGATATTGTTTGCCTATCATTTCAGTGCTTCCAAACTTTGATCCTCTGCTAGATGTGAGGGGATTGTGTGTGCTGGGTGTAGGGATTGGGGGGTGTGGCTCAGTCTATTCACATATTATGTATTATATTTATAGATATTATTTATATAAATATTTCCTTTATATACAGTGGGAGCTCTGCAATGGCATCATGAGGTTGTCCCAGCCAGCGATTGGTCGAGTTCAGTGCTGTCACAGTCAGAATCATCGTACAGCTCAACATTCTGTGGAAAAGAACATAAAAGGGACAATATTGATCTGATCTCAAACATGGAAATAGAGACAGCAAATAAGAACCATCCCGTCTGACCATGGTGAAATCTCTGATTATTTTTACTCATTCGCAATATAAACTAGCCTTATTCACATCTCAGACAATTACAAATCCTTTTACAGTATTAGCCTCTACTGCTTGTACTGGAAGACCATTCCAGGTAACTAGTATCAGTATCTGTATATAGTAACCACCAGAGATAGTGTCTGGATCTGTATAAAGTGTCTGTCTACTAAATGTCCACCATGAGCAGTTGTGGTGCCTACACCTGGCAATTTTTGTAGTATAAATAATCATTGCCCATCTTGTTTTCCTGTTGCAATTTATTTTATACAATTTTTCTGTTCATGGTCTTCCCAAGGGCTTTATCCAATTGGTCTAACTGGTCACATTTTGCTACTGAATAAAATATTATTGCTCAGTAGCTTTTAGCCAAATTAGGATGCTGGGGGCGGAGCTTGGGAGGTCAAGTATCAGCACTACAGCACATGCGCAATGGCCCTGTCAGTTGTTCTGACAGCTCTACTTGCCCTCTCATCGGAGAATGCGATCAGGTCTGCAATTCTACAAATTGGGACTGAGCATGCTGCAAGTACAGGGCTATACAGTGTATATAGTGTATATAAAAAACAAAACTGTCAAGGCACACTTTCAATAGAGAGAGAACCTAACTTCATCTAATATATAATGGGCACATGAAACAGCCTATACTGCTACCAGAACCTTATTAATGTGTTGGAGGGGGTGCAATTTAGCCTCCTCCCAATTAAAACTTGGACAGCAAGCTGCAACCAGCCAACAGCCTCAATTATGTGCAAACAGTGAAAAAAAGAAATGTTGGTGCGCTAAGCTTGTCGCAGGCTCAAATAATGTACATGTGTAACTGAAGCCTACCAAACAGGTGTGAGCATGCTGCAAATACAGTAATTGGCTGTACAGTGTATACAAAAACGGTCTGCTGTTCTAATTAGTTCATTATTCTTTGTCCAATTCATATAACCAAAACCTTTCATTTATTTTATGTTTATATAATTGTTTCTAACTTCATTAAGGTGATAAGCACAGGCTGTATTTTTTTTTGTATACATTACATCTGTTATGGTCCCAGGTGCAGTGATTTCAACAGGTTTAGTACTTTTATATATACTGAAATATGTCCATCCATATGTTTGTTACTACACCATGTCCTATCTAACATGAAGACTTCATCTCACCTCTCCAGCAGTTTGTTCATTGCTGAGCTGAGATTTCACCTTCTGGACAATGGCTTCTTTCTCAGAGAGCCCATCGGACTGGGTCAATAGATCCAACGGAGGTTCAGAACTCTGAGACACAAGGTCCTCTGATCGGTCATCTGGGCGCTCATCTGTGTTAGTGCTCAACACGTCAGGGGTCACACTGTGGGAGGGGTCAGTAGTGTTCCCTTCTTCGCCATCTGACAGATTTTCAGAACTGGGGGACTGGTGCTGAGACATACCTGTCTGCCACCTGGGTGAAATGCAAGATAGAAGGTTAGTTACACCCATGTATTTATAAACTTGAACAGACCATTGCACTTTAGCTGGACAGCAGTGACTAATATACGTGTTCTGCACAGTAAGACAAAAATATCACAGCGTAACACAAAGCACATGGCGCATTGACTTTAATACCAAGGTAATGATATGGAAGCAAAGAAGGTTTTGCCATCTTTCTCAAGATGCTACCTATAGCGTTGTTCCACCCTATTTTCTAGTACATAGACTGCCCTGTTTTGCAGGATCTTGCATGCCAACTGATGTCACGTGGATTAAAAATCTGCTACAGAGGAAATGTATTTATCTTCGATAGCCACAGAAAGGGTAAACTGGATTTTAAAACAATACCCTTACAAATATGTAGCATTTCCTACCATCAATGTATAAAGTGCAATAAACCAAGATATTTTAGCACAATTACAGATATATTTTGAGAAGGAGCTGTCAGATTGATTTTTTTTTAAAGCAGACCTTTCATAGGACACATTTTATCATTGTTGTTAAGTAAACTACTGGACGGAGTGATAGCTGACACGTCCTTAACAAAGGCCAAGATGCAGCTTTACTTCTCCTACATCGTTTTTTTGCCTTTAATCCACTCAGCTGTAACCAGATGACTAGATAAAGTGACCGAACATCAGAACTCCGCACTTAGATGGGTCACATTATTCCACACACTCGTGTTGGAGGTGGACCAGTCACGGCCCACAAGGATCATGCAAGGTCCCTCAAGAATCATTAACATCAACCATTTTGCTCTACATGTGGAATAAACCCCTCGAATCTAATCTAAGGGTTTGCATTTCTATATTATATGCAAATGAGAACCAGATGTATCTGAGAGCATCAGAAATATGCAGCGAATAAGCCAACGCCACCTTCTCCTGTCTTAGAGCCATTCGTGATTGAATGCTAATTCTCTCCAACTTAACCCAGATAAAAGTGATCTGCTAATAATACAATCCAGTTCTCACTTAGCAGGCATCACCTTTGACAAGCAGCAGGGGTGTAGCTCACCCTAGGTAACCCCTTCACATCTCCTACCCACCCACTGCAGCAAGTAAATACCCTGGAATCAATAATGGACATTTATTATTTGGTTAAAACCCTAAGTTTGTTATAATTTTAAAATTGTTACTTTCAGGCTGATGTTTGCCATCCCATGTCTTCCTCTACGTTCTATATTAAAACACTAGATCACTGCAACATGTCCTGACACCTCTATGAATATATATCAGCAAACCACTTTCATACCCCTTGGTACAGAGGATAATTTACTAGGGTGCCTCCAATCACCTGGCCTCGCGACAGACATGGAGGATGCTGATAATCTCCCTTACAAATAGTAAGGCTCATGAATGCCTTCCCATCATCTATCAGAACAGTCATATATCACCTTCAAATGGAAATTAAAGAGGATTAAAAGTGATCTATAAATTGTGTTAGCAGATTTGCATGTGAATCCTTAAATAAAACCACTATATGTTTTAAAAGTCAGTGGTGTCTCCTGTTTATGACATTGCCATGTGGCATAAAATGCAAATTTACTACTTTGAATGGGAAATGTGCAATTCTGCTAACACAATGTATATATCATTTTTAATTGTCTTTTTTCTATATATTTACTACATGTTTTTTATATTTTTTCTATATATATTTATATTTACAGTATAAACAATGTTTCCGAAACAGGGTTCCTTTTACAACTTCTCCCCTAACTTGTCATAAACTCCACTGTTCGCACCACCACACCTTTCAAACCATAGTAATTACATAAAGTCCAAGACAGACAGTTAGATAATCACTAAGGATTTAATTTTTATTTACTTGTAGTGTGCAAACTGCAGAAATTACATTAAAGGTTTTCTCACTGTTCTCTTACTAAAAGGTTTTCATTAGATAGATATGATTATTTTGGGGGTACGATTTCGCTACTAGACCAATCACGCATTAAATTACAGGAAATGTTTACACTTTTTTAACCATACTATTAGAATCAATATGTTAATATAAGCTTCCATGTGATCTCACCTCTGTCTCCTCTCCATCTCCAGCTCACTGTCCACCTCCCCTTCTTCTTCCTCTGACGACTGACCTCGCTTCTAAGAGACAAAGGCCAAAGTAGTTATCATCATGATCTGTTGTCTTCCCGATACTCAGCTGTCTACATAAATAATTTTGTTATGTATAAAGCTTCCGGTGCTGTGAATTGTCGGGAAGTGAAGATAATTGCCATTTATCATGGATAATGGTGACTGCAAACAGTGTTTTCTGCGACACTAGCCTGATACTTTATACATAGGTTGCGCTGAAGCAAAGCAACATCAGTTGAGAATTTGCTTTATATATAGGCATTGATAGGGCCACATACTAACCCTTCCTCTGTGTGCCACGTTTATACATCACCCCCTAGGTTCAGACTGACTTATTAGTATTTACCTGTAAGGAAATGAGCCCTGTGCTGGGTTATTTATGAACCACCAGTGGGTGGAGCTTCCGTGACAGGAAGTCCAAAGCTAGAATGATTGCATTACAGGTACCCCATAAAAGGATTACAAAGCGAAGTATTAATTAAATGATGATATATCTCATGTTACAGTAACAAAAGCCTTCTGATTTCATTTTACACATGGTTGTGTCATCAGAAATACATTTATTCTTCTTGTTGGGCTAGTTGAAGATGGGGTTAGTCTTATTACAGAACTAATTTAACAAAATGTGCTCATTGCTGTCCTAATCCAGTCTGTGGCTAGACCTCTGTTCCTCTGGAAATGTCACAAATACATGCCAATAGCCAGAAAAGAGAAATCAAGCAATGAATATGAAATCACATTCAGTGTAATCTAAAAAGGTATTTATGCCACAATTAATTTTTACATAGATAAATGTCTGCTATACCCAGGGCAGCATTATCAAGTGAGCAAAGAGGGCACTTGCCGGTGTTAGGTTATATCAGGTGCTCCTATTCATCTTGGCAAATATAGTACTGACAAGCTACTTGAGGAGCAAAGATAACACTGAAAAGCTGTTTGGGGACAAAGATGGAAATGGTAAGTTGTTTGGTGGCAAAAATGTCACTGACAAACTGTTTGGAGACAAATATGTAACTGAGAAGCTGTTTGGGACCAAATATGGTACTGGCAATGTGTTTAGAGATAAATATTGCTCTTAGAAGCTGTTTGGGGAGGAAGATGGCCCTGATAAGCAGTTTGGGGACAAATGTGGCACTGGCAAGCTATTTGATGACAAAAGTAGCACTGGCAAGCTATTTGGGTGCAAAAACGTCACTAGCAATCTATTTGGGGACAAATATATTAGAAACTTTGGGTACAAGAGGGGACTCACTGCTAAAGATTTTACCCAGAGCTCACTAGCTCCTTAAAGCAGCCCCGGTTATACCTCAAAGCTACATGCTCATCATAAACATTTTAGAGCAAGCATTGCACCACAGAGCATGGTGGGTGCATGAAATAGCCTTGTTTCAGGAATAGTAGAGATCAGTGCAGTGATGGTATTTAAGCATGCATGCTGGCATAGAAACATCTTGAACATATGGCAAGGCCAAGGATCATGTTTTAAATTTTACAGCAGGTATAAAAATGTGCCAAATAGATTATATCTGTTTTCAAATTCTATGGTTTAATTACTGATTTATATTTTAATTTCATGCATTTGTACCTGGCTCCTGGTGACCGCTGCTCTGTATAGCATTGCTGCTGGTGTAAGATGTTGCCCCCCTCTGGATGCTCTGCTCCCTGCAGCCTTTCCTGATGGAGAATCTGGACTTGGAGGCCCAGGCAGAGAGCGCACAGGTGAGCATTCCGCACTCTGGCTGCCTCGACGAGCCTCTGCCTCCAGAGGGGTACATAACAGATCAGGGCTGGAAGAAGACAGGGGGTGTGGGTCTCGTGGAGGTGTCTGGTTCTGTGGGGCAGGTTCTGGTGTCACTGCAGCCCTCAAATTAACCATTTCTTTCGACTTGCGGTAACGTGGCTTTCCTCTGCGGCCACGCCCAGGGGAAGGAGGGAGTTTCTGGCATCCAGTTGGGGTTGATGGAGACAAAACCGATTCCACTTTGGGGAGGAGAACTTCAGACTTCAATATGTCCGGCCTAGAGTCAAGATTGGGTCCATTAAGTTTAAGGTTGGCACAGATACCATGTTAACAAACAACTACACAACAGATATTCATTTTTTTCCCTTGTTGCTACCTTTGATGCAGGTCCTTTGATTTATTGTTTGCAGGAGGTTTATCTTTGGACATTGTCCCACATTATTCTCTTTTTTTTGTTATTATATGTTTTTTCTTACAGTGGTTGGCCTTCTATCAGACTTATGTTGCATCATCTGCTATTTTTTTGAGCCCTCTGTTACCACTTCATCCTACTATATTTTTTTATTATTTCCATTTCTTTGTTTTTTTGCTCTGTTCTTGTCCATTTTTCAATTTTTCCGACTTTTTTGCACTATTTTACTGTTTACTATTTTTATTTTTCTACCTTTTTTCCTGTGCTGCTCATACACTTTGCCTACATAGCTCTGTGTAGCTTCCTATATATTTTTTTCTGTTTTTCTCTATTTTTTTTGCTCTATTTTTACAGTATCACTATACATACTGTTACATTTCTCCGATCTATACCTACTGTGTTTGTCGTTACATTACTACATTTACAAATAAATATACTTTATTTTCTATTATCAGTGTGCATGTCTGCTTACTTGTTAGATTTTGTTTCCACATATATGCCCCATAGGAGAGAGCATATTAGCAGTCCATTGCTTTGCACCTGTATCTACTATACACTCTAGGTTGGCAGTTCTCAAACCCCTTATCCAACAGATATTCAACGTCTTATGTGAACATAGAAGAAACCAACATGTAATACCCTTCTCCTCATACAACGTATCACACTTCTTGCAGCAGGACTAAAAAGATCCCATCCCAAAAATCCTTGTTCCTTACAGAGAGAGTGTCAGTGCATCCAACTATTACATTAATGTCAGAAGTTCTCTAATCTATTAGGTCAGATATTACTTAAAAGCACAAAGTGGAGTGGAGGCGAATGATAAACAAAAACAGATATATATACTAGGATATGTTCTAAGTGAGGGCAAAGACAAAAAGCAAAGACATTATGCCAAAGATGGATTTACAAGCAGGGGTTTACCTGCTACAGCACAAAACTGATTGTACTTATCAGTGAATGTGCTTATAGTCTTGGAGAGATGGATGAGATTGTTTTTTATTACTACATTCCATGGACGTATGGTATGTCACGTGTAATTGGAGAAACAAATTCCCTATGTTGCATTAAATATAACATTCCTCTAAGAATATAACGCATGATGTCACCTTTTCCCATGTGAAGACAGTTTCTGAGGCACATTCCTCTTTTTGATAAGTTTCTCCACCGTGCTAGACGGGCGAGGTTGCTGCCGAAGGAGGGCAGGGTATTTCTTCTCCAAGATCTGCTCCCTCCTAGAATAAAAATAAAACAATAAATATTAGTTGAAGTGGATCTCTTAGCTCAATCCCATAATGATGACTCACAAACTACCCACTGTAAAATGTAGGTATAATATCACTAAATCCAAACTACAAAAACTGTTTTTTCAAACTCAAACCAGCAGGGGGAGTAGTTGCACAAGCAACCTAGTTGTTTAGAGGAAAAGAAATCTGTTTCTCCTGTGGTACAGATTTTGTTTCCCCTGTTATCTTATGTAGCTGCCTGAGGATACAGTTACTGAGGATGCTGGGACATGATATCACACTCAGGCTCAGATTCAGACAGAGGCAAAAGCCATAGGGCTTGAGGCACAGGTTTTTCTACTTGTTTCCACTAGATGACCAGAGCAGTTGTAAAACTCAAGCACTCTGTACAGTAACACAGTAATATAGTCAGGTACAGGCATAGTTGCCAGCAGTCTAAGAATTAACAGGTCAGTCTTGCTTATTGGGGTCCTGTATCATCAGATTCGGTGCTGCCTCGGCATAACTCATGCAATGTGATATGACCCCACACAATGTCCTATAACCCATCACATTTTGGCACCTTAACCTGGTCCCTGAATGCTGTCAAGTATGGATACAGGCACAGAGAATGAAATGGGAACAGCAATGTCAAATAATTTGTTTGGCTTTAGTGTTCCAAGTAAGTGCAGAGCACTATGTAGTATTTGTGGCATAGATATTAACACTGTCTGAAAGTCAGCAATCAGACAGACAATTAATAAACTCCTTCTTTTGACAACATGGTACGGCCTAGTCTGCTTTTACAGACCTGATACTAAGAATGCTGGGACATCAGTCATATATTTAATAGTACTGTCAAAAGTACTTAAAGGGAAAAAAAACATTGTTTACAGTGTGAATCTAAATATAAAAAACAATAAAAAAAAATGAGCAATCCATTTTGTCAGCAGGATTGCACGCAATTGCATAAATTCAGAGAAAATGTCTTTTAAAAGTGGCTGTAATGTCTCCTGTTTATGACATCACGGTTTCACTCGATATGTAAATTACACAACTGTTTCCCAATGGAAATGCTGGGCACTCACCTGAGCAGTTCTCTCTCCTTCAGCTCCAGTTGTAGCATAAGAGAATTGAGCTCCACGTACAGTGTATTAGCTCTCTGCAACTTGCGCTCATAATGCTCTCGAATATCCAGCGCATGCCTGCAAAAAAAATGAACCAAAATAGACTGTAAGCAAAGAGAATATATTTACCATAACTGCAACATCCAGGCTCTCAGGCCCACAGTCAGTGCTCTACCAGAGGATAGTACAGCCTCTAAATATGGCTGCCATACATAATGTACAGCAATTACGCTTTCTGCTCACTTCCTGAAATGTTACAATGCGGGACTTTTTATATTAAATATACAAATATCAACATTGTGTCTAACGTAAGGCCCATGGGCTTTCTTGGGCATTTAAAGGTTGCTTTATGGCCAGTATCCTGACTGAATTCCATAGGTTACATTGTATCACATCATTATTTTAAGAACATATTTAATATCACATTATTATTATCACCCGCCCTCCCGCACCTAAGTGTTCAAATGTTAAAGTGGCTTTTGTTGCTTGCTTCTGTCAAGAATCTGTCGGGTCTGACCCAGTGATGGTCTCATCGACTGACTATATATTAAAACCAAGGGTATCTCACTGATTAAGCAGACAGTGACCAGATCATTCTCCATGCTTCACAGGGAAATGTGGATACAATTAAACGTATATTAAAAAAGAAACAACATTTTATCTCCATGCTAGGGCCACTGTAAATGTCTCTGTGAATATAGGTTTAGTGGCTTCTTAAAGGGACTGTATCACCTAAATATTGTTTTTCCTGTGCATAAAGAGGATAATAATTTATTGAAACATACCTATACATTGTGTTTGCAAAATTGCAATAAAATGCCTAAGTTAGGAGAAAATGTGTTTTAAATGTGTCTGTGGAGTCTCCAGTCTATGACATCGCCTGTGGCCTGATATGCAAATGAATTGCTTTTCAATGGAAAATGTGTAATGTGCATATTAGGCCACAGGTGATGTCTACATAGACATTAAAAACAATATTTAGGTTGACAGAGTCCCTCTGAGAAACAAAATGTGACTCTCTTAGCTTCTGAAAAATGAACAGTTTCATCTACTGATGGTGTTTTTTGGTTGTTGTTATAATTTTTCTTTCATTTCGTGGTACACTTTTATGGCTATTCACTAAAAGATGATTTTTGAGGGGTGTAGCTGGTGAGTTGAAGTGAATAGCAGGTGAGTTAAGGTGAGATTTCATCTCACCAATTTAGCTATACATTGTGCAGGGACAAAGATGGTTAGTTCCCCTGCTAAGTGAACTCATCAGAAATGCCTACACTTCCAAGAGTAATAAAATCCATCCAATACAGGCTATGCTGACACTGTGAATATGCTGGAAGGTTTGAGCTGAAGATGGCAGCACAACTAACACAAATTTGTTCCACATGCTGCAGAAAGACCATGCAAAGTGCAGCCTGGCAATCTGTATGATCTGTACGCATAGACAGAATCCAATTAATTAATCATGGTAGGTACTATGAGATCTCCACCCTGATTAATTAATTGGATTCTGTGTAAATCCATTCCTCAGATTGCCGGGCTGCACTTTGCATGATCTTTGCAGCATGAGCAACAAATATGTGTCCTTGGAAACATGGCCGATGTTGGCAACTATGTAGCATCTCTGCACAGGCCACCATGAGATTTTAGGGATTGTACTAATTATACACACTTTGGGCAGCCAGGAGAATGACATATCTCATGTGAGATTCCACTGATCTCATCCATAAAAGCATAAAGGGAATTGGGGGAACTATTCAGTTATTATTACACAACTGACCAGTGCCTACTGGATTGAACTCACATACAACCAATGCCTAGAAAGGTTTCTGGGTATTGACGGTTCAGTATTTGGGTTCCCTGTCCAGGAAATAAATAAAGGCAATACTAGACGTCTGCATTGCTTTCTATAGGAGCATACCATGACATTTTGGTTGTGTCCAGTATTTTAGTCAGCTCCATCTGGCAACTATACATATGGTATTGAGTAGAATGTCCATATCGTATCTCAACAAGCAAAATCTCTCACAGGTCGTGAGTAGGGTTAGACCAAAACCCAAATCCAGAGGGCATATAGGGAAATTAAATGCATGCTGAGAAATAAGCTAGATGTGCAGGTTGGTCTACTGCTCCCCACAATCCACAGTGGAGGTTGTTCTAGACCAGTGTTGACCAATTTGGATGAACACATACCATATATAAGCTTAGGCTGCTGGGCTAAAGATGGCCATGGATGCTTGGATATAAATATAAACTGCTTTCAGGGTACATGTTTATTAACAGGACTCTATAAAAGATCTAAGGTCATCCATTAAGACTTAAGGAACATACATGTCAAAAGTGGAAATGTTTCTAGAAGAACATCAAAGTTGTGGCTCTCGTTGCCCAGTAAGGTTGCTGTAGTACATTCAATCAGTCCCTTTAAAATGTTTTTTTATGTTTTGCTTTTAGCAGGGTGTATTTTTGTGGTTAATATGAGGGTTCGGTCACAAGGAAATAAGGAATTTAATAAAAGACGACGGTACCATTTCTAGATTGGAGCAATTAATCGTTTGAAATAAGATAGATAAAACATTTTGGTAAGTATCTATAATACAGAAAGATTTATATAGCAAATATGTGGTTTCTGAACTAGAATAAGGCTTTTTGTATTTTTAAGTGTTAATAATAAAATTTGGAGAGCTGTCCTCTGTAATCTCACCGGAGCTCCTCGCGGCGTCTTGAGATTAGTTCCTCTTCCAGACGTTGTAGACATGTGCCCTCGGATTTAATTTTCTCAAAATGCAGCCGCACCTCATCTCTCCACTCCACCTGAAACAACACAGGAAGGTCTCCATCTTCAAGGACAGATCACATTCCACACGTTTGGAATTGGACAGTATAAATGTCCATGTCTCTCTCTTCCCCCATGCCATACATGGCTTTCTCTCCCCCCATGCCATCCATGCCTTTCTCACTCTTCCTCATGCCCTCCATTTCTCTCTCTTTGTCCCCAATGTCATCCACGTCTGGCTCTTTCCCCTCATGCATCGCCCCCCCCCCCCTCCTTTTGTCTCATTTTCACCATGTATGTTCTGACACTCTGAATAATTACTTGTGTGAGGAAAGCGAGTCAATGGTGACTGTAGTGCACTGCACTGGGGGTGTAGACTGCACCCTTTCCGAAGCCATTCCCCTGCACCAGGGGCAGTCCCCCCTTACCCACTGACAGGTTTGCTAATACCCCATAATACTGATACCCTATTCTAATATACACACTGCTTATACTCCATGCTACTAAACCCCTATTCTACTGACCATACTGCTAATACCCAATACTACTGATACCCTATACTAATATACACACTGCTTATACTCCATGCTACTAAACCCCTATACTACTGACCATACTGCTAATACCCTATACTACTGATACCCTATACTAATATACACACTGCTTATACTCCATGCTACTAAGCCCCTATACTACTGACCATACTGCTTATACCCAATACTACTGATACCCTATACTAATATACACACTGCTTATACTTCATGCTACTAAACAACCATACTACTGACCATACAGCTAATACCCAATACTACTGATACCCTATACTAATATACACCCTGCTTATATTTCATGCTACTAAACCCCTGTACTACTGGCCATATTGCTAAATACTATTGATACCCTATACTAGTAGAGACACTGTTTATATTCCATGTTACTAGACCTCTATACTACTGATATAACCTTTACTACAATATTGACCAAATTCTTTATATCTCATATTATTTAAACCCCATATTACTGACCACATTGACACTAACCCATACTAGTAACACTCCATGCAACTTACAATGCTATAGCCTCATTCTACTGATACTTAATGCTACTGACTAGGCCATAATGTCCATTACTATTGATATCTCATCAGACCACACTGCTAATAGTCAGTACTAATGCTGAAAATATTCTATACTTTCAATCACTCTGTTTATATGCAATACTACTACTATCCTACTAATATCCCAAAATCCAAACTTGAGAGACTTCACTACTGGCCGTACCACAGACACCACTCCAGATGCTGTCAAAGAGCAGACCTCTCTGTCCAACTCCCTGAGCTGGAAGAACATGAGACAGACATGATGATTGTTTTTACTGGGAAACCTTATAATGTGTCTTGTTTTTACTGGGACACCTTATAATGTGTCTTGTTTTCACTGGGATACCTTATAATGTGTCTTGTTTTTACTGGGATACCTTATAATGTGTCTTGTTTTTACTGGGATACCTTATAATGTGCCTTGTTTTTACTGGGAAACCTTATAACGTGTCTTGTTTTTACTGGGATACCTTATAATGTGTCTTGTTTTTACTGGGATACCTTATAACGTGTCTTGTTTTTACTGGGATACCTTATAATGTGTCTTGTTTTTACTGGGATACCTTATAATGTGTCTTGTTTTTACTGGGATACCTTATAATGTGTCTTGTTTTTGCTGGGATACCTTATAACGTGCCTTGTTTTTACTGGGATACCTTATAACGTGTCTTGTTTTTACTGGGATACCGTATAACGTGTCTTGTTTTTGCTGGGATACCTTATAATGTGCCTTGTTTTTACTGGGATACCTTATAACGTGTCTTGTTTTTACTGGGATACTTTATAACGTGTCTTGTTTTTGCTGGGATACCTTATAATGTGTCTTGTTTTTACTGGGATACCTTATAATGTGCCTTGTTTTTACTGGGATACCTTATAACGTGTCTTGTTTTTACTGGGATACCTTATAATGTGTCTTGTTTTTACTGGGATACCTTATAACGTGTCTTGTTTTTACTGGGATACCTTATAATGTGTCTTGTTTTTACTGGGATACCTTATAATGTGTCTTGTTTTTACTGGGATACCTTATAACGTGTCTTGTTTTTACTGGGATACCTTATAACGTGTCTTGTTTTTGCTGGGATACCTTATAATGTCCCTTGTTTTTACTGGGATACCTTATAATGTGCCTTGTTTTTACTGGGATACCTTATAATGTGTCTTGTTTTTACTGGGATACCTTATAATGTGTCTTGTTTTCACTGGGATACCTTATAATGTGTCTTGTTTTCACTGGGATACCTTATAATGTGTCTTGTTTTTACTGGGATACCTTATAACGTGTCTTGTTTTTACTGGGATACCTTATAATGTGTCTTGTTTTTACTGGGATACCTTATAATGTGTCTTGTTTTCACTGGGATACCTTATAATGTGTCTTGTTTTTACTGGGATACCTTATAACGTGTCTTGTTTTTACTGGGATACCTTATAATGTCCCTTGTTTTTACTGGGATACCTTATAATGTCCCTTGTTTTTACTGGGATACCTTATAATGTGCCTTGTTTTTACTGGGATACCTTATAACGTGTCTTGTTTTTACTGGGATACCTTATAATGTGTCTTGTTTTCACTGGGATACCTTATAATGTGTCTTGTTTTCACTGGGATACCTTATAATGTGTCTTGTTTTTACTGGGATACCTTATAACGTGTCTTGTTTTTACTGGGATACCTTATAATGTGTCTTGTTTTCACTGGGATACCTTATAATGTGTCTTGTTTTCACTGGGATACCTTATAATGTGTCTTGTTTTTACTGGGATACCTTATAACGTGTCTTGTTTTTACTGGGATACCTTATAACGTGTCTTGTTTTTGCTGGGATACCTTATAATGTCCCTTGTTTTTACTGGGATACCTTATAATGTGCCTTGTTTTTACTGGGATACCTTATAACGTGTCTTGTTTTTACTGGGATACCTTACAATGTGTCTTGTTTTTGCTGGGATACCTTATAATGTCCCTTGTTTTTACTGGGATACCTTATAACGTGCCTTGTTTTTACTGGGATACCTTATAATGGGCCTTGTTTTTACTGGGATACCTTATAATGTGTCTTGTTTTTACTGGGATACCTTATAATGTGTCTTGTTTTTACTGGGATACCTTATAATGTGTCTTGTTTTCACTGGGATACCTTATAATGTGTCTTGTTTTTACTGGGATACCTTATAATGTGCCTTGTTTTTACTGGGATACCTTATAATGTGCCTTGTTTTTACTGGGATACCTTATAATGTTCTTTGTTTTTACTGGGATACCTTATAATGTGTCTTGTTTTTACTGGGATACCTTATAACGTGCCTTGTTTTTACTGGGATACCTTATAACGTGTCTTGTTTTTACTGGGATACCTTATAACGTGTCTTGTTTTTACTGGGATACCTTATAATGTGCCTTGTTTTTACTGGGATACCTTATAACGTGTCTTGTTTTTACTGGGATACCTTATAACGTGCCTTGTTTTTACTGGGATACCTTATAACGTGTCTTGTTTTTACTGGGATACCTTATAATGTGTCTTGTTTTTACTGGGATACCTTATAATGTGTCTTGTTTTCACTGGGATACCTTATAATGTGCCTTGTTTTTACTGGGATACCTTATAACGTGTCTTGTTTTTACTGGGATACCTTATAATGTGTCTTGTTTTTACTGGGATACCTTATAATGTGTCTTGTTTTTACTGGGATACCTTATAATGTGCCTTGTTTTTACTGGGAAACCTTATAACGTGTCTTGTTTTTACTGGGATACCTTATAACGTGTCTTGTTTTTGCCGGGATACCTTATAATGTCCCTTGTTTTTACTGGGATACCTTATAATGTGCCTTGTTTTTACTGGGATACCTTATAACGTGTCTTGTTTTTACTGGGATACCTTATAATGTGTCTTGTTTTCACTGGGATACCTTATAATGTGTCTTGTTTTCACTGGGATACCTTATAATGTGTCTTGTTTTTACTGGGATACCTTATAACGTGTCTTGTTTTTACTGGGATACCTTATAATGTGTCTTGTTTTCACTGGGATACCTTATAATGTGTCTTGTTTTCACTGGGATACCTTATAATGTGTCTTGTTTTTACTGGGATACCTTATAACGTGTCTTGTTTTTACTGGGATACCTTATAACGTGTCTTGTTTTTACTGGGATACCTTATAATGTGTCTTGTTTTTGCTGGGATACCTTATAATGTCCCTTGTTTTTACTGGGATACCTTATAATGTGCCTTGTTTTTACTGGGATACCTTATAATGTGCCTTGTTTTTACTGGGATACCTTATAATGTGCCTTGTTTTTGCTGGGATACCTTATAACGTGTCTTGTTTTTACTGGGATACCTTATAACGTGTCTTGTTTTTGCTGGGATACCTTATAATGTGTCTTGTTTTTACTGGGATACCTTATAATGTGCCTTGTTTTTACTGGGATACCTTATAACGTGTCTTGTTTTTACTGGGATACCTTATAATGTGTCTTGTTTTTGCTGGGATACCTTATAATGTCCCTTGTTTTTACTGGGATACCTTATAACGTGTCTTGTTTTTGCTGGGATACCTTATAATGTGACTTGTTTTTACTGGGATACCTTATAATGTGCCTTGTTTTTACTGGGATACCTTATAACGTGTCTTGTTTTTACTGGGATACCTTATAATGTGTCTTGTTTTTGCTGGGATACCTTATAATGTCCCTTGTTTTTACTGGGATACCTTATAATGTGCCTTGTTTTTACTGGGATACCTTATAACGTGTCTTGTTTTTACTGGGATACCTTATAACGTGCCTTGTTTTTACTGGGATACCTTATAATGTGTCTTGTTTTCACTGGGATACCTTATAATGTGTCTTGTTTTCACTGGGATACCTTATAATGTGTCTTGTTTTTACTGGGATACCTTATTATGTGCCTTGTTTTTACTGGGATACCTTATAACGTTTCTTGTTTTTACTGGGATACCTTATAATGTGCCTTGTTTTTACTGGGATACCTTATAACGTGCCTTGTTTTTACTGGGATACCTTATAAGGTGTCTTGTTTTTACTGGGATACCTTATAACGTGCCTTGTTTTTACTGGGATACCTTATAATGTGCCTTGTTTTTACTGGGATACCTTATAACGTGTCTTGTTTTTACTGGGAAACCTTATAATGTGTCTTGTTTTTACTGGGATACCTTATAATGTGTCTTGTTTTTGCTGGGATACCTTATAATGTGTCTTGTTTTTACTGGGATACCTTATAATGTGCCTTGTTTTTACTGGGAAACCTTATAACGTGTCTTGTTTTTACTGGGATACCTTATAATGTGTCTTGTTTTTACTGGGATACCTTATAACGTGCCTTGTTTTTACTGGGATACCTTATAACGTGTCTTGTTTTTACTGGGATACCTTATAACGTGTCTTGTTTTTACTGGGATACCTTATAATGTGTCTTGTTTTTACTGGGATACCTTATAACGTGCCTTGTTTTTACTGGGATACCTTATAACGTGCCTTGTTTTTACTGGGATACCTTATAATGTGCCTTGTTTTTACTGGGAAACCTTATAACGTGTCTTGTTTTTACTGGGATACCTTATAATGTGTCTTGTTTTTACTGGGATACCTTATAACGTGCCTTGTTTTTACTGGGATACCTTATAACGTGTCTTGTTTTTACTGGGATACCTTATAACGTGTCTTGTTTTTACTGGGATACCTTATAATGTGCCTTGTTTTTACTGGGATACCTTATAACGTGTCTTGTTTTTACTGGGATACCTTATAACGTGTCTTGTTTTTACTGGGATACCTTATAACGTGCCTTGTTTTTACTGGGATACCTTATAACGTGTCTTGTTTTTACTGGGATACCTTATAACGTGTCTTGTTTTTACTGGGATACCTTATAATGTGCCATGTTTTTACTGGGATACCTTATAACGTGTCTTGTTTTTACTGGGATACCTTATAACGTGCCTTGTTTTTACTGGGATACCTTATAACGTGTCTTGTTTTTACTGGGATACCTTATAATGTGTCTTGTTTTTACTGGGATACCTTATAATGTGTCTTGTTTTTACTGGGATACCTTATAACGTGTCTTGTTTTTACTGGGATACCTTATAATGTGTCTTGTTTTTACTGGGATACCTTATAATGTGCCTTGTTTTTACTGGGATACCTTATAATGTGCCTTGTTTTTACTGGGATACCTTATAACGTGTCTTGTTTTTACTGGGATCCCTTATAATGTGTCTTGTTTTTACTGGGAAACCTTATAACGTGTCTTGTTTTTACTGGGATACCTTATAATGTGCCTTGTTTTTACTGGGAAACCTTATAACGTGTCTTGTTTTTACTGGGATACCTTATAATGTGTCTTGTTTTTGCTGGGATACCTTATAACGTGTCTTGTTTTTACTGGGATACCTTATAATGTGTCTTGTTTTTGCTGGGATACCTTATAATGTGCCTTGTTTTTACTGGGATACCTTATAACGTGTCTTGTTTTTACTGGGATACCTTATAACGTGTCTTGTTTTTACTGGGATACCTTATAACGTGTCTTGTTTTTGCTGGGATACCTTATAGCGTGCCTTGTTTTTACTGGGATCCCTTATAATGTGCCTTGTTTTTACTGGGATACCTTATAACGTGTCTTGTTTTTACTGGGATACCTTATAATGTGTCTTGTTTTTACTGGGATACCTTATAATGTGTCTTGTTTTTACTGGGATACCTTATAACGTGTCTTGTTTTTACTGGGATACCTTATAACGTGCCTTGTTTTTGCTGGGATACCTTATAACGTGCCTTGTTTTTACTGGGATACCTTATAATGTGCCTTGTTTTTACTGGGATACCTTATAACGTGTCTTGTTTTTACTGGGATACCTTATAATGTGCCTTGTTTTTACTGGGATACCTTATAATGTGTCTTGTTTTCACTGGGATACCTTATAACGTGTCTTGTTTTTACTGGGATACCTTATAATGTGTCTTGTTTTTACTGGGATACCTTATAATGTGTCTTGTTTTTACTGGGATACCTTATAATGTGTCTTGTTTTTGCTGGGATACCTTATAATGTGTCTTGTTTTTACTGGGATACCTTATAACGTGTCTTGTTTTTACTGGGATACCTTATAATGTGTCTTGTTTTTGCTGGGATACCTTATAACGTGCCTTGTTTTTACTGGGATACCTTATAACGTGCCTTGTTTTTACTGGGATACCTTATAACGTGTCTTGTTTTTACTGGGATACCTTATAACGTGCCTTGTTTTTACTGGGATACCTTATAACGTGTCTTGTTTTTACTGGGATACCTTATTATGTGCCTTGTTTTTACTGGGATACCTTATAATGTGTCTTGTTTTTACTGGGATACCTTATAACATGCCTTGTTTTTACTGGGATACCTTATAATGTGTCTTGTTTTTACTGGGATACCTTATAACGTGTCTTGTTTTTACTGGGATACCTTATAACGTGTCTTGTTTTTACTGGGATACCTTATAACGTGCCTTGTTTTTACTGGGATACCTTATAATGGGCCTTGTTTTTACTGGGATACCTTATAACGTGCCTTGTTTTTACTGGGATACCTTATAACGTGTCTTGTTTTTACTGGGATACCTTATTATGTGCCTTGTTTTTACTGGGATACCTTATAATGTGTCTTGTTTTTACTGGGATACCTTATAACGTGTCTTGTTTTTACTGGGATACCTTATAACGTGTCTTGTTTTTACTGGGATACCTTATAATGTGTCTTGTTTTTGCTGGGATACCTTATAATGTCCCTTGTTTTTACTGGGATACCTTATAATGTGCCTTGTTTTTACTGGGATACCTTATAATGTGCCTTGTTTTTACTGGGATACCTTATAATGTGCCTTGTTTTTGCTGGGATACCTTATAACGTGTCTTGTTTTTACTGGGATACCTTATAACGTGTCTTGTTTTTGCTGGGATACCTTATAATGTGTCTTGTTTTTACTGGGATACCTTATAATGTGCCTTGTTTTTACTGGGATACCTTATAACGTGTCTTGTTTTTACTGGGATACCTTATAATGTGTCTTGTTTTTGCTGGGATACCTTATAATGTCCCTTGTTTTTACTGGGATACCTTATAACGTGTCTTGTTTTTGCTGGGATAACTTATAATGTGTCTTGTTTTTACTGGGATACCTTATAATGTGCCTTGTTTTTACTGGGATACCTTATAACGTGTCTTGTTTTTACTGGGATACCTTATAATGTGTCTTGTTTTTGCTGGGATACCTTATAATGTCCCTTGTTTTTACTGGGATACCTTATAATGTGCCTTGTTTTTACTGGGATACCTTATAACGTGTCTTGTTTTTACTGGGATACCTTATAACGTGCCTTGTTTTTACTGGGATACCTTATAATGTGTCTTGTTTTCACTGGGATACCTTATAATGTGTCTTGTTTTCACTGGGATACCTTATAATGTGTCTTGTTTTTACTGGGATACCTTATTATGTGCCTTGTTTTTACTGGGATACCTTATAACGTTTCTTGTTTTTACTGGGATACCTTATAATGTGCCTTGTTTTTACTGGGATACCTTATAACGTGCCTTGTTTTTACTGGGATACCTTATAAGGTGTCTTGTTTTTACTGGGATACCTTATAACGTGCCTTGTTTTTACTGGGATACCTTATAATGTGCCTTGTTTTTACTGGGATACCTTATAACGTGTCTTGTTTTTACTGGGAAACCTTATAATGTGTCTTGTTTTTACTGGGATACCTTATAATGTGTCTTGTTTTTGCTGGGATACCTTATAATGTGTCTTGTTTTTACTGGGATACCTTATAATGTGCCTTGTTTTTACTGGGAAACCTTATAACGTGTCTTGTTTTTACTGGGATACCTTATAATGTGTCTTGTTTTTACTGGGATACCTTATAACGTGCCTTGTTTTTACTGGGATACCTTATAACGTGTCTTGTTTTTACTGGGATACCTTATAACGTGTCTTGTTTTTACTGGGATACCTTATAATGTGTCTTGTTTTTACTGGGATACCTTATAACGTGCCTTGTTTTTACTGGGATACCTTATAACGTGCCTTGTTTTTACTGGGATACCTTATAATGTGCCTTGTTTTTACTGGGAAACCTTATAACGTGTCTTGTTTTTACTGGGATACCTTATAATGTGTCTTGTTTTTACTGGGATACCTTATAACGTGCCTTGTTTTTACTGGGATACCTTATAACGTGTCTTGTTTTTACTGGGATACCTTATAACGTGTCTTGTTTTTACTGGGATACCTTATAATGTGCCTTGTTTTTACTGGGATACCTTATAACGTGTCTTGTTTTTACTGGGATACCTTATAACGTGTCTTGTTTTTACTGGGATACCTTATAACGTGCCTTGTTTTTACTGGGATACCTTATAACGTGTCTTGTTTTTACTGGGATACCTTATAACGTGTCTTGTTTTTACTGGGATACCTTATAATGTGCCATGTTTTTACTGGGATACCTTATAACGTGTCTTGTTTTTACTGGGATACCTTATAACGTGCCTTGTTTTTACTGGGATACCTTATAACGTGTCTTGTTTTTACTGGGATACCTTATAATGTGTCTTGTTTTTACTGGGATACCTTATAATGTGTCTTGTTTTTACTGGGATACCTTATAACGTGTCTTGTTTTTACTGGGATACCTTATAATGTGTCTTGTTTTTACTGGGATACCTTATAATGTGCCTTGTTTTTACTGGGATACCTTATAATGTGCCTTGTTTTTACTGGGATACCTTATAACGTGTCTTGTTTTTACTGGGATCCCTTATAATGTGTCTTGTTTTTACTGGGAAACCTTATAACGTGTCTTGTTTTTACTGGGATACCTTATAATGTGCCTTGTTTTTACTGGGAAACCTTATAACGTGTCTTGTTTTTACTGGGATACCTTATAATGTGTCTTGTTTTTGCTGGGATACCTTATAACGTGTCTTGTTTTTACTGGGATACCTTATAATGTGTCTTGTTTTTGCTGGGATACCTTATAATGTGCCTTGTTTTTACTGGGATACCTTATAACGTGTCTTGTTTTTACTGGGATACCTTATAACGTGTCTTGTTTTTACTGGGATACCTTATAACGTGTCTTGTTTTTGCTGGGATACCTTATAGCGTGCCTTGTTTTTACTGGGATCCCTTATAATGTGCCTTGTTTTTACTGGGATACCTTATAACGTGTCTTGTTTTTACTGGGATACCTTATAATGTGTCTTGTTTTTACTGGGATACCTTATAATGTGTCTTGTTTTTACTGGGATACCTTATAACGTGTCTTGTTTTTACTGGGATACCTTATAACGTGCCTTGTTTTTGCTGGGATACCTTATAACGTGCCTTGTTTTTACTGGGATACCTTATAATGTGCCTTGTTTTTACTGGGATACCTTATAACGTGTCTTGTTTTTACTGGGATACCTTATAATGTGCCTTGTTTTTACTGGGATACCTTATAATGTGTCTTGTTTTCACTGGGATACCTTATAACGTGTCTTGTTTTTACTGGGATACCTTATAATGTGTCTTGTTTTTACTGGGATACCTTATAATGTGTCTTGTTTTTACTGGGATACCTTATAATGTGTCTTGTTTTTGCTGGGATACCTTATAATGTGTCTTGTTTTTACTGGGATACCTTATAACGTGTCTTGTTTTTACTGGGATACCTTATAATGTGTCTTGTTTTTGCTGGGATACCTTATAACGTGCCTTGTTTTTACTGGGATACCTTATAACGTGCCTTGTTTTTACTGGGATACCTTATAACGTGTCTTGTTTTTACTGGGATACCTTATAACGTGCCTTGTTTTTACTGGGATACCTTATAACGTGTCTTGTTTTTACTGGGATACCTTATTATGTGCCTTGTTTTTACTGGGATACCTTATAATGTGTCTTGTTTTTACTGGGATACCTTATAACATGCCTTGTTTTTACTGGGATACCTTATAATGTGTCTTGTTTTTACTGGGATACCTTATAACGTGTCTTGTTTTTACTGGGATACCTTATAACGTGTCTTGTTTTTACTGGGATACCTTATAACGTGCCTTGTTTTTACTGGGATACCTTATAATGGGCCTTGTTTTTACTGGGATACCTTATAACGTGCCTTGTTTTTACTGGGATACCTTATAATGGGCCTTGTTTTTACTGGGATACCTTATAATGTGTCTTGTTTTTACTGGGATACCTTATAATGTGTCTTGTTTTTACTGGGATACCTTATAATGTGTCTTGTTTTCACTGGGATACCTTATAATGTGTCTTGTTTTTACTGGGATACCTTATAATGTGCCTTGTTTTTACTGGGATACCTTATAATGTGCCTTGTTTTTACTGGGATACCTTATAATGTTCTTTGTTTTTACTGGGATACCTTATAATGTGTCTTGTTTTTACTGGGATACCTTATAACGTGCCTTGTTTTTACTGGGATACCTTATAACGTGTCTTGTTTTTACTGGGATACCTTATAATGTGTCTTGTTTTTACTGGGATACCTTATAACGTGCCTTGTTTTTACTGGGATACCTTATAACGTGTCTTGTTTTTACTGGGATACCTTATAACGTGTCTTGTTTTTACTGGGATACCTTATAATGTGCCTTGTTTTTACTGGGATACCTTATAACGTGTCTTGTTTTTACTGGGATACCTTATAACGTGCCTTGTTTTTACTGGGATACCTTATAACGTGTCTTGTTTTTACTGGGATACCTTATAACGTGTCTTGTTTTTACTGGGATACCTTATAATGTGCCTTGTTTTTACTGGGATACCTTATAACGTGTCTTGTTTTTACTGGGATACCTTATAACGTGCCTTGTTTTTACTGGGATACCTTATAACGTGTCTTGTTTTTACTGGGATACCTTATAATGTGTCTTGTTTTTACTGGGATACCTTATAATGTGTCTTGTTTTTACTGGGATACCTTATAACGTGTCTTGTTTTTACTGGGATACCTTATAATGTGTCTTGTTTTTACTGGGATACCTTATAATGTGCCTTGTTTTTACTGGGATACCTTATAATGTGCCTTGTTTTTACTGGGATACCTTATAACGTGTCTTGTTTTTACTGGGATCCCTTATAATGTGTCTTGTTTTTACTGGGAAACCTTATAACGTGTCTTGTTTTTACTGGGATACCTTATAATGTGCCTTGTTTTTACTGGGAAACCTTATAACTTGTCTTGTTTTTACTGGGATACCTTATAATGTGTCTTGTTTTTGCTGGGATACCTTATAACGTGTCTTGTTTTTACTGGGATACCTTATAATGTGTCTTGTTTTTGCTGGGATACCTTATAACGTGTCTTGTTTTTACTGGGATACCTTATAACGTGATTGTTTTTACTGGGATACCTTATAACGTGTCTTGTTTTTGCTGGGATACCTTATAACGTGCCTTGTTTTTACTGGGATCCCTTATAATGTGCCTTGTTTTTACTGGGATACCTTATAACGTGTCTTGTTTTTACTGGGATACCTTATAATGTGTCTTGTTTTTACTGGGATACCTTATAATGTGTCTTGTTTTTACTGGGATACCTTATAACGTGTCTTGTTTTTACTGGGATACCTTATAACGTGCCTTGTTTTTGCTGGGATACCTTATAACGTGCCTTGTTTTTACTGGGTTACCTTATAATGTGCCTTGTTTTTACTGGGATACCTTATAACGTGTCTTGTTTTTACTGGGATACCTTATAATGTGCCTTGTTTTTACTGGGATACCTTATAATGTGTCTTGTTTTCACTGGGATACCTTATAACGTGTCTTGTTTTTACTGGGATACCTTATAATGTGCCTTGTTTTTACTGGGATACCTTATAATGTGTCTTGTTTTCACTGGGATACCTTATAACGTGTCTTGTTTTTACTGGGATACCTTATAATGTGCCTTGTTTTTACTGGGATACCTTATAACGTGTCTTGTTTTTACTGGGATACCTTATAATGTGTCTTGTTTTTACTGGGATACCTTATAACGTGTCTTGTTTTTACTGGGATACCTTATAATGTGTCTTGTTTTTGCTGGGATACCTTATAATGTGTCTTGTTTTTACTGGGATACCTTTTAATGTGTCTTGTTTTTGCTGGGATACCTTATAATGTGTCTTGTTTTTACTGGGATACCTTATAACGTGTCTTGTTTTTACTGGGATACCTTATAATGTGTCTTGTTTTTACTGGGATACCTTATAATGTGCCTTGTTTTTACTGGGATACCTTATAATGTGCCTTGTTTTTACTGGGATACCTTATAATGTGTCTTGTTTTTACTGGGATCCCTTATAATGTGTCTTGTTTTTACTGGGAAACCTTATAACGTGTCTTGTTTTTACTGGGATACCTTATAATGTGCCTTGTTTTTACTGGGAAACCTTATAACGTGTCTTGTTTTTACTGGGATACCTTATAATGTGTCTTGTTTTTACTGGGATACCTTATAACGTGTCTTGTTTTTACTGGGATACCGTATAACGTGTCTTGTTTTTGCTGGGATACCTTATAATGTGCCTTGTTTTTACTGGGATACCTTATAACGTGTCTTGTTTTTACTGGGATACTTTATAACGTGTCTTGTTTTTGCTGGGATACCTTATAATGTGTCTTGTTTTTACTGGGATACCTTATAATGTGCCTTGTTTTTACTGGGATACCTTATAACGTGTCTTGTTTTTACTGGGATACCTTATAATGTGTCTTGTTTTTACTGGGATACCTTATAACGTGTCTTGTTTTTACTGGGATACCTTATAATGTGTCTTGTTTTTACTGGGATACCTTATAATGTGTCTTGTTTTTACTGGGATACCTTATAACGTGTCTTGTTTTTACTGGGATACCTTATAACGTGTCTTGTTTTTGCTGGGATACCTTATAATGTCCCTTGTTTTTACTGGGATACCTTATAATGTGCCTTGTTTTTACTGGGATACCTTATAATGTGTCTTGTTTTTACTGGGATACCTTATAATGTGTCTTGTTTTCACTGGGATACCTTATAATGTGTCTTGTTTTCACTGGGATACCTTATAATGTGTCTTGTTTTTACTGGGATACCTTATAACGTGTCTTGTTTTTACTGGGATACCTTATAATGTGTCTTGTTTTTACTGGGATACCTTATAATGTGTCTTGTTTTCACTGGGATACCTTATAATGTGTCTTGTTTTTACTGGGATACCTTATAACGTGTCTTGTTTTTACTGGGATACCTTATAATGTCCCTTGTTTTTACTGGGATACCTTATAATGTCCCTTGTTTTTACTGGGATACCTTATAATGTGCCTTGTTTTTACTGGGATACCTTATAACGTGTCTTGTTTTTACTGGGATACCTTATAATGTGTCTTGTTTTCACTGGGATACCTTATAATGTGTCTTGTTTTCACTGGGATACCTTATAATGTGTCTTGTTTTTACTGGGATACCTTATAACGTGTCTTGTTTTTACTGGGATACCTTATAATGTGTCTTGTTTTCACTGGGATACCTTATAATGTGTCTTGTTTTCACTGGGATACCTTATAATGTGTCTTGTTTTTACTGGGATACCTTATAACGTGTCTTGTTTTTACTGGGATACCTTATAACGTGTCTTGTTTTTGCTGGGATACCTTATAATGTCCCTTGTTTTTACTGGGATACCTTATAATGTGCCTTGTTTTTACTGGGATACCTTATAACGTGTCTTGTTTTTACTGGGATACCTTACAATGTGTCTTGTTTTTGCTGGGATACCTTATAATGTCCCTTGTTTTTACTGGGATACCTTATAACGTGCCTTGTTTTTACTGGGATACCTTATAATGGGCCTTGTTTTTACTGGGATACCTTATAATGTGTCTTGTTTTTACTGGGATACCTTATAATGTGTCTTGTTTTTACTGGGATACCTTATAATGTGTCTTGTTTTCACTGGGATACCTTATAATGTGTCTTGTTTTTACTGGGATACCTTATAATGTGCCTTGTTTTTACTGGGATACCTTATAATGTGCCTTGTTTTTACTGGGATACCTTATAATGTTCTTTGTTTTTACTGGGATACCTTATAATGTGTCTTGTTTTTACTGGGATACCTTATAACGTGCCTTGTTTTTACTGGGATACCTTATAACGTGTCTTGTTTTTACTGGGATACCTTATAACGTGTCTTGTTTTTACTGGGATACCTTATAATGTGCCTTGTTTTTACTGGGATACCTTATAACGTGTCTTGTTTTTACTGGGATACCTTATAACGTGCCTTGTTTTTACTGGGATACCTTATAACGTGTCTTGTTTTTACTGGGATACCTTATAATGTGTCTTGTTTTTACTGGGATACCTTATAATGTGTCTTGTTTTCACTGGGATACCTTATAATGTGCCTTGTTTTTACTGGGATACCTTATAACGTGTCTTGTTTTTACTGGGATACCTTATAATGTGTCTTGTTTTTACTGGGATACCTTATAATGTGTCTTGTTTTTACTGGGATACCTTATAATGTGCCTTGTTTTTACTGGGAAACCTTATAACGTGTCTTGTTTTTGCCGGGATACCTTATAATGTCCCTTGTTTTTGCCGGGATACCTTATAATGTCCCTTGTTTTTACTGGGATACCTTATAATGTGCCTTGTTTTTACTGGGATACCTTATAACGTGTCTTGTTTTTACTGGGATACCTTATAATGTGTCTTGTTTTCACTGGGATACCTTATAATGTGTCTTGTTTTCACTGGGATACCTTATAATGTGTCTTGTTTTTACTGGGATACCTTATAACGTGTCTTGTTTTTACTGGGATACCTTATAATGTGTCTTGTTTTCACTGGGATACCTTATAATGTGTCTTGTTTTCACTGGGATACCTTATAATGTGTCTTGTTTTTACTGGGATACCTTATAACGTGTCTTGTTTTTACTGGGATACCTTATAACGTGTCTTGTTTTTACTGGGATACCTTATAATGTGTCTTGTTTTTGCTGGGATACCTTATAATGTCCCTTGTTTTTACTGGGATACCTTATAATGTGCCTTGTTTTTACTGGGATACCTTATAATGTGCCTTGTTTTTACTGGGATACCTTATAATGTGCCTTGTTTTTGCTGGGATACCTTATAACGTGTCTTGTTTTTACTGGGATACCTTATAACGTGTCTTGTTTTTGCTGGGATACCTTATAATGTGTCTTGTTTTTACTGGGATACCTTATAATGTGCCTTGTTTTTACTGGGATACCTTATAATGTGTCTTGTTTTTACTGGGATACCTTATAATGTCCCTTGTTTTTACTGGGATACCTTATAACGTGTCTTGTTTTTGCTGGGATACCTTATAATGTGTCTTGTTTTTACTGGGATACCTTATAATGTGCCTTGTTTTTACTGGGATACCTTATATTGTGTCTTGTTTTTACTGGGATACCTTATAATGTGTCTTGTTTTTGCTGGGATACCTTATAATGTCCCTTGTTTTTACTGGGATACCTTATAATGTGCCTTGTTTTTACTGGGATACCTTATAACGTGTCTTGTTTTTACTGGGATACCTTATAACGTGCCTTGTTTTTACTGGGATACCTTATAATGTGTCTTGTTTTCACTGGGATACCTTATAATGTGTCTTGTTTTCACTGGGATACCTTATAATGTGTCTTGTTTTTACTGGGATACCTTATTATGTGCCTTGTTTTTACTGGGATACCTTATAACGTTTCTTGTTTTTACTGGGATACCTTATAATGTGCCTTGTTTTTACTGGGATACCTTATAACGTGCCTTGTTTTTACTGGGATACCTTATAAGGTGTCTTGTTTTTACTGGGATACCTTATAACGTGCCTTGTTTTTACTGGGATACCTTATAATGTGCCTTGTTTTTACTGGGATACCTTATAACGTGTCTTGTTTTTACTGGGATACCTTATAATGTGCCTTGTTTTTACTGGGAAACCTTATAACGTGTCTTGTTTTTACTGGGATACCTTATAATGTGTCTTGTTTTTACTGGGAAACCTTATAATGTGTCTTGTTTTTACTGGGATACCTTATAATGTGTCTTGTTTTTGCTGGGATACCTTATAATGTGTCTTGTTTTTACTGGGATACCTTATAATGTGCCTTGTTTTTACTGGGAAACCTTATAACGTGTCTTGTTTTTACTGGGATACCTTATAATGTGTCTTGTTTTTACTGGGATACCTTATAACGTGCCTTGTTTTTACTGGGATACCTTATAACGTGTCTTGTTTTTACTGGGATACCTTATAACGTGTCTTGTTTTTACTGGGATACCTTATAATGTGTCTTGTTTTTACTGGGATACCTTATAACGTGCCTTGTTTTTACTGGGATACCTTATAACGTGCCTTGTTTTTACTGGGATACCTTATAATGTGCCTTGTTTTTACTGGGAAACCTTATAACGTGTCTTGTTTTTACTGGGATACCTTATAATGTGTCTTGTTTTTACTGGGATACCTTATAACGTGCCTTGTTTTTACTGGGATACCTTATAACGTGTCTTGTTTTTACTGGGATACCTTATAACGTGTCTTGTTTTTACTGGGATACCTTATAATGTGCCTTGTTTTTACTGGGATACCTTATAACGTGTCTTGTTTTTACTGGGATACCTTATAACGTGTCTTGTTTTTACTGGGATACCTTATAACGTGCCTTGTTTTTACTGGGATACCTTATAACGTGTCTTGTTTTTACTGGGATACCTTATAACGTGTCTTGTTTTTACTGGGATACCTTATAATGTGCCATGTTTTTACTGGGATACCTTATAACGTGTCTTGTTTTTACTGGGATACCTTATAACGTGCCTTGTTTTTACTGGGATACCTTATAACGTGTCTTGTTTTTACTGGGATACCTTATAATGTGTCTTGTTTTTACTGGGATACCTTATAATGTGTCTTGTTTTTACTGGGATACCTTATAACGTGTCTTGTTTTTACTGGGATACCTTATAATGTGTCTTGTTTTTACTGGGATACCTTATAATGTGCCTTGTTTTTACTGGGATACCTTATAATGTGCCTTGTTTTTACTGGGATACCTTATAACGTGTCTTGTTTTTACTGGGATCCCTTATAATGTGTCTTGTTTTTACTGGGAAACCTTATAACGTGTCTTGTTTTTACTGGGATACCTTATAATGTGCCTTGTTTTTACTGGGAAACCTTATAACGTGTCTTGTTTTTACTGGGATACCTTATAATGTGTCTTGTTTTTGCTGGGATACCTTATAACGTGTCTTGTTTTTACTGGGATACCTTATAATGTGTCTTGTTTTTGCTGGGATACCTTATAATGTGCCTTGTTTTTACTGGGATACCTTATAACGTGTCTTGTTTTTACTGGGATACCTTATAACGTGTCTTGTTTTTACTGGGATACCTTATAACGTGTCTTGTTTTTGCTGGGATACCTTATAGCGTGCCTTGTTTTTACTGGGATCCCTTATAATGTGCCTTGTTTTTACTGGGATACCTTATAACGTGTCTTGTTTTTACTGGGATACCTTATAATGTGTCTTGTTTTTACTGGGATACCTTATAATGTGTCTTGTTTTTACTGGGATACCTTATAACGTGTCTTGTTTTTACTGGGATACCTTATAATGTGCCATGTTTTTACTGGGATACCTTATAACGTGTCTTGTTTTTACTGGGATACCTTATAACGTGCCTTGTTTTTACTGGGATACCTTATAACGTGTCTTGTTTTTACTGGGATACCTTATAATGTGTCTTGTTTTTACTGGGATACCTTATAATGTGTCTTGTTTTCACTGGGATACCTTATAACGTGTCTTGTTTTTACTGGGATACCTTATAATGTGTCTTGTTTTTACTGGGATACCTTATAATGTGTCTTGTTTTTACTGGGATACCTTATAATGTGTCTTGTTTTTGCTGGGATACCTTATAACGTGTCTTGTTTTTACTGGGATACCTTATAATGTGTCTTGTTTTTGCTGGGATACCTTATAACGTGCCTTGTTTTTACTGGGATACCTTATAACGTGCCTTGTTTTTACTGGGATACCTTATAACGTGTCTTGTTTTTACTGGGATACCTTATAACGTGCCTTGTTTTTACTGGGATACCTTATAACGTGTCTTGTTTTTACTGGGATACCTTATTATGTGCCTTGTTTTTACTGGGATACCTTATAATGTGTCTTGTTTTTACTGGGATACCTTATAACATGCCTTGTTTTTACTGGGATACCTTATAATGTGTCTTGTTTTTACTGGGATACCTTATAACGTGTCTTGTTTTTACTGGGATACCTTATAACGTGTCTTGTTTTTACTGGGATACCTTATAACGTGCCTTGTTTTTACTGGGATACCTTATAATGGGCCTTGTTTTTACTGGGATACCTTATAACGTGCCTTGTTTTTACTGGGATACCTTATAATGGGCCTTGTTTTTACTGGGATACCTTATAATGTGTCTTGTTTTTACTGGGATACCTTATAATGTGTCTTGTTTTTACTGGGATACCTTATAATGTGTCTTGTTTTCACTGGGATACCTTATAATGTGTCTTGTTTTTACTGGGATACCTTATAATGTGCCTTGTTTTTACTGGGATACCTTATAATGTGCCTTGTTTTTACTGGGATACCTTATAATGTTCTTTGTTTTTACTGGGATACCTTATAATGTGTCTTGTTTTTACTGGGATACCTTATAACGTGCCTTGTTTTTACTGGGATACCTTATAACGTGTCTTGTTTTTACTGGGATACCTTATAATGTGTCTTGTTTTTACTGGGATACCTTATAACGTGCCTTGTTTTTACTGGGATACCTTATAACGTGTCTTGTTTTTACTGGGATACCTTATAACGTGTCTTGTTTTTACTGGGATACCTTATAATGTGCCTTGTTTTTACTGGGATACCTTATAACGTGTCTTGTTTTTACTGGGATACCTTATAACGTGCCTTGTTTTTACTGGGATACCTTATAACGTGTCTTGTTTTTACTGGGATACCTTATAACGTGTCTTGTTTTTACTGGGATACCTTATAATGTGCCTTGTTTTTACTGGGATACCTTATAACGTGTCTTGTTTTTACTGGGATACCTTATAACGTGCCTTGTTTTTACTGGGATACCTTATAACGTGTCTTGTTTTTACTGGGATACCTTATAATGTGTCTTGTTTTTACTGGGATACCTTATAATGTGTCTTGTTTTTACTGGGATACCTTATAACGTGTCTTGTTTTTACTGGGATACCTTATAATGTGTCTTGTTTTTACTGGGATACCTTATAATGTGCCTTGTTTTTACTGGGATACCTTATAATGTGCCTTGTTTTTACTGGGATACCTTATAACGTGTCTTGTTTTTACTGGGATCCCTTATAATGTGTCTTGTTTTTACTGGGAAACCTTATAACGTGTCTTGTTTTTACTGGGATACCTTATAATGTGCCTTGTTTTTACTGGGAAACCTTATAACTTGTCTTGTTTTTACTGGGATACCTTATAATGTGTCTTGTTTTTGCTGGGATACCTTATAACGTGTCTTGTTTTTACTGGGATACCTTATAATGTGTCTTGTTTTTGCTGGGATACCTTATAACGTGTCTTGTTTTTACTGGGATACCTTATAACGTGATTGTTTTTACTGGGATACCTTATAACGTGTCTTGTTTTTGCTGGGATACCTTATAACGTGCCTTGTTTTTACTGGGATCCCTTATAATGTGCCTTGTTTTTACTGGGATACCTTATAACGTGTCTTGTTTTTACTGGGATACCTTATAATGTGTCTTGTTTTTACTGGGATACCTTATAATGTGTCTTGTTTTTACTGGGATACCTTATAACGTGTCTTGTTTTTACTGGGATACCTTATAACGTGCCTTGTTTTTGCTGGGATACCTTATAACGTGCCTTGTTTTTACTGGGTTACCTTATAATGTGCCTTGTTTTTACTGGGATACCTTATAACGTGTCTTGTTTTTACTGGGATACCTTATAATGTGCCTTGTTTTTACTGGGATACCTTATAATGTGTCTTGTTTTCACTGGGATACCTTATAACGTGTCTTGTTTTTACTGGGATACCTTATAATGTGCCTTGTTTTTACTGGGATACCTTATAATGTGTCTTGTTTTCACTGGGATACCTTATAACGTGTCTTGTTTTTACTGGGATACCTTATAATGTGCCTTGTTTTTACTGGGATACCTTATAACGTGTCTTGTTTTTACTGGGATACCTTATAATGTGTCTTGTTTTTACTGGGATACCTTATAACGTGTCTTGTTTTTACTGGGATACCTTATAATGTGTCTTGTTTTTACTGGGATACCTTATAATGTGTCTTGTTTTTACTGGGATACCTTATAATGTGTCTTGTTTTTGCTGGGATACCTTATAATGTGTCTTGTTTTTACTGGGATACCTTATAACGTGTCTTGTTTTTACTGGGATACCTTATAATGTGTCTTGTTTTTGCTGGGATACCTTATAACGTGCCTTGTTTTTACTGGGATACCTTATAACGTGCCTTGTTTTTACTGGGATACCTTATAACGTGTCTTGTTTTTACTGGGATACCTTATAACGTGCCTTGTTTTTACTGGGATACCTTATAACGTGTCTTGTTTTTACTGGGATACCTTATTATGTGCCTTGTTTTTACTGGGATACCTTATAATGTGCCTTGTTTTTACTGGGATACCTTATAATGTGCCTTGTTTTTACTGGGATACCTTATAATGTGTCTTGTTTTTACTGGGATACCTTATAACATGCCTTGTTTTTACTGGGATACCTTATAATGTGTCTTGTTTTTACTGGGATACCTTATAACGTGTCTTGTTTTTACTGGGATACCTTATAACGTGCCTTGTTTTTACTGGGATACCTTATAATGGGCCTTGTTTTTACTGGGATACCTTATAACGTGCCTTGTTTTTACTGGGATACCTTATAATGGGCCTTGTTTTTACTGGGATACCTTATAATGTGTCTTGTTTTTACTGGGATACCTTATAATGTGTCTTGTTTTTACTGGGATACCTTATAATGTGTCTTGTTTTCACTGGGATACCTTATAATGTGTCTTGTTTTTACTGGGATACCTTATAATGTGCCTTGTTTTTACTGGGATACCTTATAATGTGCCTTGTTTTTACTGGGATACCTTATAATGTTCTTTGTTTTTACTGGGATACCTTATAATGTGTCTTGTTTTTACTGGGATACCTTATAACGTGCCTTGTTTTTACTGGGATACCTTATAACGTGTCTTGTTTTTACTGGGATACCTTATAACGTGTCTTGTTTTTACTGGGATACCTTATAATGTGCCTTGTTTTTACTGGGATACCTTATAACGTGTCTTGTTTTTACTGGGATACCTTATAACGTGCCTTGTTTTTACTGGGATACCTTATAACGTGTCTTGTTTTTACTGGGATACCTTATAATGTGTCTTGTTTTTACTGGGATACCTTATAATGTGTCTTGTTTTTACTGGGATACCTTATAACGTGTCTTGTTTTTACTGGGATACCTTATAATGTGTCTTGTTTTTACTGGGATACCTTATAATGTGCCTTGTTTTTACTGGGATACCTTATAATGTGCCTTGTTTTTACTGGGATACCTTATAACGTGTCTTGTTTTTACTGGGATCCCTTATAATGTGTCTTGTTTTTACTGGGAAACCTTATAACGTGTCTTGTTTTTACTGGGATACCTTATAATGTGCCTTGTTTTTACTGGGAAACCTTATAACTTGTCTTGTTTTTACTGGGATACCTTATAATGTGTCTTGTTTTTGCTGGGATACCTTATAACGTGTCTTGTTTTTACTGGGATACCTTATAATGTGTCTTGTTTTTGCTGGGATACCTTATAATGTGTCTTGTTTTTACTGGGATACCTTATAATGTGCCTTGTTTTTACTGGGATACCTTATAACGTGTCTTGTTTTTACTGGGATACCTTATAACGTGTCTTGTTTTTACTGGGATACCTTATAACGTGTCTTGTTTTTGCTGGGATACCTTATAACGTGCCTTGTTTTTACTGGGATCCCTTATAATGTGCCTTGTTTTTACTGGGATACCTTATAACGTGTCTTGTTTTTACTGGGATACCTTATAATGTGTCTTGTTTTTACTGGGATACCTTATAATGTGTCTTGTTTTTACTGGGATACCTTATAACGTGTCTTGTTTTTACTGGGATACCTTATAACGTGCCTTGTTTTTGCTGGGATACCTTATAACGTGCCTTGTTTTTACTGGGTTACCTTATAATGTGCCTTGTTTTTACTGGGATACCTTATAACGTGTCTTGTTTTTACTGGGATACCTTATAATGTGCCTTGTTTTTACTGGGATACCTTATAATGTGTCTTGTTTTCACTGGGATACCTTATAACGTGTCTTGTTTTTACTGGGATACCTTATAATGTGCCTTGTTTTTACTGGGATACCTTATAACGTGTCTTGTTTTTACTGGGATACCTTATAATGTGTCTTGTTTTTACTGGGATACCTTATAACGTGTCTTGTTTTTACTGGGATACCTTATAATGTGTCTTGTTTTTACTGGGATACCTTATAATGTGTCTTGTTTTTACTGGGATACCCTATAATGTGTCTTGTTTTTGCTGGGATACCTTATAATGTGTCTTGTTTTTACTGGGATACCTTATAACGTGTCTTGTTTTTACTGGGATACCTTATAATGTGTCTTGTTTTTGCTGGGATACCTTATAACGTGCCTTGTTTTTACTGGGATACCTTATAACGTGCCTTGTTTTTACTGGGATACCTTATAACGTGTCTTGTTTTTACTGGGATACCTTATAACGTGTCTTGTTTTTACTGGGATACCTTATTATGTGCCTTGTTTTTACTGGGATACCTTATAATGTGCCTTGTTTTTACTGGGATACCTTATAATGTGCCTTGTTTTTACTGGGATACCTTATAATGTGTCTTGTTTTTACTGGGATACCTTATAACATGCCTTGTTTTTACTGGGATACCTTATAATGTGTCTTGTTTTTACTGGGATACCTTATAACGTGTCTTGTTTTTACTGGGATACCTTATAACGTGCCTTGTTTTTACTGGGATACCTTATAATGGGCCTTGTTTTTACTGGGATACCTTATAACGTGCCTTGTTTTTACTGGGATACCTTATAATGGGCCTTGTTTTTACTGGGATACCTTATAATGTGTCTTGTTTTTACTGGGATACCTTATAATGTGTCTTGTTTTTACTGGGATACCTTATAATGTGTCTTGTTTTCACTGGGATACCTTATAATGTGTCTTGTTTTTACTGGGATACCTTATAATGTGCCTTGTTTTTACTGGGATACCTTATAATGTGCCTTGTTTTTACTGGGATACCTTATAATGTTCTTTGTTTTTACTGGGATACCTTATAATGTGTCTTGTTTTTACTGGGAGACCTTATAATGTGCTAACATTATATGTGTAACATGTTTCTAATCCCATTAACATATCTCACTGCTACAATGTCTTATGTATAATGCATATCATTAGTATAACTCTGTAATTATGTTTCTATGTTTCTATGTAATAGAATGTTTCTATGTTTCTGTAATCTATGTTTCCTTGTTTCTATGTATTTACAGAAAACTCTAACTATGGTGATATTACATCTCACCTATAACACAACTCCCTATCATCAATAAGCAATCTATGATTCCCAGAGGTCACCCAGCCTTGCAGCCTTGGTACATACAGGATTAGGGATAGCTCTTATTCTTGTATTGCGTACTGCTGACACAAAAGGTCAAATAATATTATAACAAAACTATTGAACTATGGTGAATGTGCAATGGAATTTAAAAAATCAGGCATTAAAATCCAGGCTGAAATAATTGGAGAGCTATTTTTGCAATTCACTGCTCTTCATTGTTTAGAGATTAGGCCTTGGCCCTCTTACAGTAGTTTTGCAATCTCATGTACTTACCTGTGACTTGAAGTATGTCTCCTGGGCAGTGGACAGGACATCAGCTGATGCAATATCCAAGTGCAACAGAATCTGCCGGAACGAGGGTCTATTTCTTGGCTTGCTGTTCCTAAAGTGAGACCAAGAGCAGGCTTTAATATAAAGGGAAGGAGCAGCAGTTATACATAGACAGAGAAGGTGAAGCCCACTATTGATAGCACAATGCAATATATATAGCATGAAGATTGCGAATCTGACACACTTATTCTTCCCTAAACATCCCAGGTCCAGCAGGACAGTCCTAATATAGGACCCCTGTCCCTCCATCCTGGGTTCTTATCCACGTTCCTGTTTTTCTGGGACAGTGTCCAAAAGGAAGTAAAATGTAATGGAACTGTGTTATGCATGGTTGCATTATAGAGGAGGTAAACAAGTTACACAATTTTAGACCTGGATTCTTTACTTGCTTTTTAGCACAGACCGCAACTTAACGGCTCCTACATACATGGAGTAAATGCGTAGAAATTGACCAATGGACACTCACCAGCACTGCCGCAAGAGAAGCTTGAATCCATCAGGACAACTAGATGGCACTGGGAGGTGCAGACTGTTGCTTCCCACTCCCCAGATGATGGCTGAGGAATCCACATCCTTATATGGGATTTCTCCAGTTAAAAGTTCCCACAGGACGACACCGAAAGACCTTGATGAATAAAACGGATACTTTAAAATACAGGACAGAGAATATCTGAGTATATAAAGTGTGTCAGGAAGCAGCCACCCATCCACATTAAGACAGACAGGTGCTATGGCAATTTAAATGCAGAACAGTTATGAGTGAAAGAGAATGACACAAAAGGGTTCCTGTGTAAGAAATTGAAGGGTCCTACTTTTTAACATTAATATGTACTGGTTATAAAAAGTGCATATGTGTTCACAGGAGCTCTCAATAGGATTTCACAATGTAAGGTCTTTTACCGATGTGGTAGAGGTTAAGTGACAGAGTATAAGCATGCATGGGATAGGCAAAAGGCTATACTAGATATAAGGTAAGGCTGGGGTTTAACTAGATGGGCGAAAGGTTCTAATCTGCTGACACATTCTATGTCTCTATAGTTATACAGGCTTTGGAATCAATGGCTCCAGCAGAGAATGCATGCTTAGATTCTCTTGAGGAATCCCCAGATTATTGTTATGATTGAGTATCCTCTTTATATTATTATTATTATTTTTTTTTGTATCATATATTTTATAACATGTAACAGTAACCTAACTCAATATTAATATACTTTTTGCTATACACTTGTGTTTGTGTCTTATTTGTCCCAATTCCCTAAAAAGAATTACCCTCTAGGAGAGTCATCATTTCTTACGCCTGATATAGACCAAGATTTGGAGCAAGGCAATTATCAAGCAAGCATAATGACAAACAGCAAACAGCTGTCACTGAAGCACTGAGAGTGTCTCTGAGTTCTCTTTGGAATTAGGAGGTTCCAGATTGTCTAGAGCAGAGGGTGCCCTGTACCAAGGAATGAGTGAATGCAGTGCTTAGCCTCCAGCATAGATTAAGCATTCACTATACTCCAAATAAGGTGTTTATTATTTTTATGCATTACTTTGAGCACATTAATAACACTTCCAAAGCATCACTAGTTTCCAGTATTTGTTGCCTGTGTTATAGCTCCTATGTGTATATATGATGTTCACTTTCTCAGTACAGTTGTGGCTGGAGAGTGACAATTAACTTCACTGTTATAACATATTTCAAGTCAGTCTGTCGATCTACTATGTTGCAGATTTTTTAATTCACCGTAAGGTTGTTGATTGTTGGCTTAACGTTCCTGTAATTACTCCATTACATTGTATTTGAAAGTGTAGGGTTTTTATTGAGGTAGAGCAAAGATCTCCCATAGACACATTAAATTGAATTATATTTAATTTCAGGACATAGTATAGTTAGCATAAAGACATTACTGTTCCTTTAAGTATGCATGAATGATTTTCCTCAAGCACTGAGAGGGTTAGAATGACTGGTCTCATGGGGGATAGGACGGGTGCAGCTGGTGCATAAATTAATTCCTTGTCTCTACTTCTGATTATAACCCCCTAACCTCAAATAATGCTGTCAGCATCAGATACTGGGAGGAGTAAATCACTGTCCATCACTCTTTGTGCTAAAACAAGCAATGCTGAGAACAATAGAGGAGAGAAAATGGAGCAGATGGGGAGAGGGAAATAGAAGGCGACTTCGAAAGAGAGGAGAAAAAGTGAAAATATAATTAACACATTTAAAAAGGTCAAAGTTCAAATGAAAATCAGGAGGTGTGAAAAAATGTAAGAAAGAATAACACAAGTAGATAATCTGCATGTTTTACTCTGCTGGCACAATGGCCATATGCCTTCTAAAATGGACGTGGATGCAAATAGAAGTGGGGGCGGTGATGCCAAGGGGGGGGGATAGGAGCCGGGACTGGAGTGGAACAGGAGAGGTGTTGGTAGGTGGGAGTGGATAATGGGAACGGTGATGTCGGGGTGGGAAGAGAGTTCTGTGATGTTGGAGAGGGTCCGTAGAGGGAAAGAGTCTTGCAGTGCAGTGGTGGGAGCAGATGGTACTGCGATCAAGTGAAATATGGGGAGAGTAGAAGTGGCAATCTGTGGGAAAAGAAAATCTAGACATTAAGTTGGGAGAGTGAGGTGGAGAGGAGTGGGGACTGTGATCCTGGTGGGATAAGTGTGTGTTGATTGAGACACTGTGGAGGAAAGGGAATTAAGGCAGATGTGTTTACACACATGATGGGATGCTTGTGGGAGAGGAAAAAGTGTCCTGTGAGTATAGGAGTACGAAGTGTGATACTGGTAGTAGAAGAAAAGCAGATACTTTGGGTATATCATTATTGCTATGTGGTATATAGATATATATTACAGTTATTAATGGGGAACAGAGGCATGGCCAGAGCATGTGGAGCTACATTCATTAAGTATTGGCTAAACTGGGGTACCACATCTGTTGTGGGCTATAGTTACCATAATGTTCAACCAATCATTTGCCTTGTTGAGCATCAAGGAAACTAAACTTTGCAGCACTGGCCAAATCTCTAACCATTGATATCTGTAAGAATGTGTAAAGGTTTTTCACATGTAAGTGTAACTGACGTTTTGTTACTTTTTTATAGGCTTTATGAACCTAACAATACTCCTGTGCAGAGACATTGAATCAGCTGTAAAATACATTTTACTTTCCTTCCTCTACAGGAATGCTCACCTTTAAGAAGTAGAGCTATTTACACATAATCCAATGTATCGAACTATAATTCATTTGCATACAAGTTTATATCATAAAAAGGATTGCATGTGAGTTTCCAATTTGTGGACTCATAAGGGCAAATAAATGTATAAGGAATAATGGAGCATTTTTGAAGAAAACTGAGCATCTAATCACAGAGCCATGGTCCACATGTTGCTTCTAATTAAAAAATCCCAAGTGTACAGCTGTATGTTCAGAATTGTATGTGTTAATTCAAAATAAGGGGGAGAAGCTGTGGGTGTGTGATCCACTTTACACACTGCGCATGCAAGATGGGACTTTATTTTTTTAAACCATGTTTTGCCTGCCTTGCAGTATGTAGAGGTCATGTGTCTAGACAGAATTCAATTAATTAAGCAAGGAGCAGTGGTGCCCCAGGGAGGGTGAGGGGGGTGCGGACCACACCAGGTGACACCCCTAGCGGGGGTGACACCTGTGCTGCCGGCATCCTCCCTCAATGCATCGCGGAACTTTTTTTTTCCTGGCAGCCGCATCCGCTAGATACGGCTGCCTTACGTCATATCCGGTGGCTGTGTTTCCCTCTTTCATGCAGGAGGGAAGAAGACTGCACGGCGGAGACGACCAGAGACATGGAGCTGCCAGAATGTGAGTACTGGGAAAGGGGTGGTGGCATATAATGGGGTGGTGGCATATAATGGAGCAAAAGCACTGGCATATTAAATGGCAAAATAGTACTGGCATATTATTGGGCAAATTAGCTGTAGCATACTAATGGGCAAAATAATACTGGCATATTATTGGGCAAATTGGCTGTGGCTTCTTAATGGCAAAACAATACAGGCATATTAAATTGCAAAATAACACTGGCATATTAATGGCAAAAGCACTGGCATATTAATACTAAAAGCACTAGCATATTAAATGGTAAAATAATACTGGCATATTATTGGGCACATTGGCTGTAACATACTAATGGGCAAAATAATACTGGCATATTATTGGGCAAATTTGCTGGGACTTCTTAATGGCAAAACAATACTGGCATATTAAATGGCAAAAAAACACTGGCATATTAAATGGCATAATAATACTGGCATATTAATGGCAAAATAATATTGGCATATTAATTGGCAAATTGGCGGTGGCATATTAATTGGCAAGCTGGCTATGGCATATTTATTTACAAACTAACCCTGGCATATTAATGGAAAAAGGGTGGCATATTTAATAGTCAAACTGTGGCATATTTTAATAGGCAAACTGGCTGTTGCATTTGTTAATGACAAAGTGATTGTGGCATGTTAATTGGTACCTGACAGTGGCTTATTTTAATTGGCAAAGTGATGCTGTGGCATGTTCTGTTGAGCAAAATAATATGTACAATGTACTGTGGCATTGTTATGGGGCTCTTGTGTGTGGCATAGTTATGGGGCTCTTGTGTGTGGCATAGTTATGGGGCTCCTGTGTGTGGCATAGTTATGGGGCTCCTGTGTGGGGCATAGCTATGGAGCTCCTGTGTGTGACATAATTTGTGGGGCTCCTGTATGTGGGATAATATATGGGGCTCCTCTATGGCATATTTAATGGACCATCTGACTGGCATTACTAAGGAATCTGTTTGGCATGCTATTGGAGGAAATCCGGGGGGGGGGGGCGTGACACCATGTGTTACCGCACTGGGAGACACCAACCCTAGTGAAGCCTCTGGCAAGGAGATGTTCCAATAGAACCACACTGATTTATTAACTGATATTCTTCTGGTCACACATGACAGAGTAGCATTAAAAAAAGCTATATGTGTCCATAAAAAAATGGCCAATCTGGCAAGACTGCATTCCTAGGTTGTATTTGCATGGGCACACAAACGCACAGTCCCTTCACACACAGATGCATGACTTCACTCTCTTTGGGAGCTCTCTGGTTATTAAGAAATTCTGGGAATTCTTTAAAAGAAACCCTTGAAAAGTTACGTTTTAAAAGGTAAATATTGAAAAACAAACAAACACTTTTTTAATCAAACAAATTAATTTTTACATTAATTAATTTGTTTGTCTTTGTTCTTTTCATAACTGGAAATTAGATATAAATGATAGAGCATATTTACTAAAACCTGAAAAAGAGGCATTTTCCAACAAGGATGGTTAACATTTTCTACCTGACTGCTTGGTGCACTATGGACTACACCTCCCATGAGAGTGGTGCACAACAGTTCTACTGAATAACATTGGCTATTGAAATTAAGTTCCACTTAAGTCCAGACTGTCATCGTAAACTCACTGAATGTCTTTTAAAAATTCTGTGGAAAAAAATGAAGCCGTTCCATAGAGATCCATTAGGCATTAATTTCACTAGGTTCATTTATAGCTTCTAATAAAATGAGTCATCTCTGTCTTGATTAGAACGAGCCTGCAGGAGATGAGGACCCATCTGCAACATGTCCTGGGGAAGCTTATTTAGTGCAAATGAGAATCCTTTGCGTGTAAGTATGTTTATACAAATGTGCCAGCAGTGTGGGGTATAATGTGATGCTGGCCTTTTAGGAGAGGTCACACTCTGACAGATGGACACTAATCCCCCACCCATCTTGCAGCCCATCTCCATAGTAACACAGTCTGAACCTATGTATCAATCATAATACTCTCCCTCCTCATCCCAGATTAAAGTGAATTAGTGACCAAACCGACAAAGAGAATAAAGCAAGATGAGAGGGGGATGAGGCAGGGAAAATGGGAGGGATAGAAAGGGAGAAAGGCTTAGCACAAGGAGAATAATACAAAATACTTTTCATGCAGGTACAAAGATAATAGTTAAAAAAAGAGGAACAGGTAGGTAGGTAGGTAGATAGATTGATAGATAGATAGATAGATAGATAGATAGATAGATAGATAGATAGGTAGATAGATAGATAGATAGATAGATAGATAGATAGATAGATAGATAGATAGATAGATAGATGGATATATAGATAGATAGATAGATAGATAGATAGATAGATAGATAGATAGATAGATAGATAGGTATAAGGTTTTTGACAACAGGGATAGAGGCAAACAGAACAGGTAAAATTGTCTGTGGCTGCGACTGGAGTATAAATCCCATTATACTCAGGGAACTGTCAGTATAAAGTAACAGACATGTGGGTAGAACTGTTTGCAGTTAATTAAATTAAAAAATGCTTTTCTACCACTGGATATACTGTGTGTTTACAACAACAATATTTATACATTAAATTTGGCTTTATTGACGAATTTTCGAAAAAAGATTATTATTACCATTATTTATTTTCTTTTGTGCTGTTCAGTAGAATAACTCCTTTCTTCATGTACCTTCTGGTGGAAAATACACTATTTAATGGGACACAGTATTGTAATTAGTGGAAACTTCCCCGTCAAGTGGGAATCAATGTAGAAGAATGGGGAAAGAGCAAACGACTCTATTGCCGGGCCTGGCAATGAACACTGAATTAAGCTTAGTTCTTCTGGAAATATACCTGTGCCTAGGACATGACTCCTGGTGGTCGTACACATTGCAAGCTCTTCCTTTGTTACTAATAGGTTGAATTATGCAGTAGATTTCTATGCTATATTTATTCTGCTCTAAAGGGATTCTAGCTGAGGAACATGTGTCCTCCTCACCCTTCTGAAGCTCCCCATTGCATCACAAATTTCTTACATCCACAGCCTTTTATCACTATTTACGTAAGTACCAACAAAAGAGGATTTGATGTTCTGTCTTGCTATCACTCCCACCTGGAATCCTTGATAAATGATTTATGTCTAGAAAACCTGTCTTAAACTCCAGTAGCCTAGTGTAAGCTTTTACCTCTACTTGACATCTAGAGATCAATCTTAAGAGGTCATGCATTAAAGACAAGTCACATCACTCTGACCCTGCTGCATCCTAGAACTTGGTAATAGGATGCTGGCAAGTACTGATTAGAGACCTAAACTTGGTTGCAGATGGACTCTTCATGGTGAGTCATGTACAAGCTACAAGGCTGTCTGTCCACTGGATAAAGCAACACAGACATTTTGCAACAAAACAAAGGATTAAATGAAAAGGATTTCTAAAATGTGTCTGTGCTGTCCCCTGTTTATGATCACCATGTGGCACCATATACAAACTTATTATGTTTTATTATTCAATTATTATTACTATTAATTTATCAAAAATATTGCACCATGTTGTATACACTTAATATCACAAATAAATTGTTCAAGGTTTCAATGAAATCAGATTGAAAGTGGTAGTCATGTATTTTCTATAAAACAACTGGCAAAGCAACTGTGTAATATCCGAGAGTCCACTGTATGACAGTGAGGGGAAAAAGTATTTGATCCCCTGCTGATTTTGAACGTTTGCTCACTGACAAAGAAATGATCAGTCTATAATTTTAATGGTAGGTATTTTTTAAGAGTGAGAGACAGAATAACAAAAAAAATTCCAGAAAAACGCATGTCAAAAAAGTTATAAATTGATTTGCATGTCAGTGAGTGAAATAAGCCCCTATAAATCAGCAAGATTTCTGGCTCCCAGGTGTCTTTTATACAGATAACGAGCTGAGATTAGGAGCCCTCCCTTTAAGAGAGTGCTCCTAATCGCAGCTCATTATCTGTATAAAAGACACCTGTCCACAGAAGCAATCAAACAATCAATCAGATTCCAAACTCTCCATCATGGCCAAGAGCTGTCCAAGGATGTCAGGGACAAGAATGTAGACCTACACAAAGCTGGAATGGGCTACAAGACATATTTTGCTCTATATTAAATGCCAAAATACAGGCATATATTTAATGCCAAGATACTGGCATTTATTTAATGGCACAATACTGGCATATTAAATGGCAAAATACTGGAATATATTAAATGGCAAAATACTGGAATATTAAATGGCAAAATACTGGCATATATTTCATGGCAAATACTGGCATATATTTAATGCAAAATACTGGCATTTATTAAATGGCAAAATAATACTGGCATATTATTGGGGAAATTGGCTGTGGCTTATTAATGGCAAAATAATACTGGCATATTATTGGGCAAACTAGCTGTGGCATATTTATGGGCCAGCTAACACTGGCATGTTAATGGGAAAACTGTGGCTTATTTTAATTGGCAAAGTGATGATGTGGCATGGTCTGTGGGGCAAAATAATATGTTCTATGGGGGAAAGTGACACTAGCTTGTTCTGTGGGACATTGACACTGTGGCATGCCAAATCGTGTAGGTGCAATATGAGTGCAAGCTAAGTGCTGTGGGTGCAATACAGTTGCATGGCAAGTGCTGTGGGTACTGTATGGTGCTGTGTTAAGGTGAAATGTGGGTGCAGAGGAAGGGAATAAAAACAAGGAATGCAATTTTTCAATAACATTTTTATTACATATGAAAATAGTTGAATATAATATTAAAAAGTTTAAATAAGTATAAATACAACTAGTTCTAGAGAGAGATGTCTGTGTATATAGATATTTATTGTTTCACTGTTTTCCTGTGTGTAGCATAATTAATGGTGGTCCCATAATTAATGGTGGTCCCATGTGTGGCATAATTAAGGGGCGCTTGTGTGTGGCATAATTATGGGGCACTTGTGTGTGGCATAACTATGGGGTGTTTGTGTGTGGCATAATTAAGGTGTTCCTGTCTGTGTGACATAATTAAGGGGCTCCTGTGTGTGTGACATAATTAAGGGGCTCCTATGTGTGTGAAATAATTAAGGGGCTCCTGTGTGTGTGGCATAATTAATTGGGCTCGGAGGTTAGGCATAATTAATGGGCCTCTGGTGTGCATAATTTATGGAGCTCTGGTGTGGCATAATAAATTGGGCTCTTGTGTGTGCCATAGTTATGAAGCTACTGTGTGTGGCATAGTTAATGGGCTCCTGCATGTAGCATAATTTGTGGGGCTCCCGTATGTGGCATATTTTGTGGGGCTCCTGTATGGCATATTTAATAGGCCATCTAACTGACATTACTAAGGAATCTTTTTTGGCCTGCTATTGGAGGAAATCCAGGGCGTGACACCGTGAGTTACCGCATCGGATGACACCAACCCTAGTGACGCCCCTGCTGTTTCCATATTAAATTAGAGACTAAGTAGTGTACAGCAAATGTGACCACCTCCATAAACCTGAAGTTTATCAGTTTGCGATCTTAGAGAAGCAATTGTTGCTGACTATCAAGCTGGGAAGGGTTATAAGGCCATTTTCAAACAATTTCAAGTCCATCAATAGATTATTCAAAAGCTGAAAATATTCCAACTTCTCAGCAAATTCACCCTAAGGTCAGACTGTGCAATGCTCAGGGAAATTGCAAAAAAATAAAACAACAGTTACATCTCAAACTGTTAAAGTTCATGACTGTCCCAAAGTATAACAAAGTATTCCAGAGTCAAATGTGAGGCCATCTGTCCGACTGCTAAAGCTTGGGTGAAACTGGGTCATGCAACAGGACAATGATCCCAAGCACACCAGCAAACCTACAACAGAATGGCCCAAAAATACAAAAAAAGAATATTGGTGTTGCATTGAACTACTCAATGTCCAGACCTCGACTGATTAAAATGGTGTGGCTGGACCTTAAGAGAGTTGTACATAAACAAGTGCCAGCAAACCTCAATGATCTGAAGCAATGTTGTAAAGAAGAATAGGACAAAATTCTTCCTCAATAATGTGAGAGACTGATAAAATCATACAGAAAACAACTACATAGGTTGTAAAAAAACTTTTACTGCTATTGATGAAAATATATAAATATATACTAAGTTTCCATCAGTCTGTATTCCATAAATAAACATGGGGGAGTGTGATGCAAACTCTCAAAAGTTTGGGGTCACTTGGAAATGTTCTTGTTTTTGAATGAAAAGCAATTTTTTTCCATTAAAATCAAACATCAAATGGATCAGAAACACAGTACAGACATTGTTAATGTTGAAATGACTACTGTAGCTGGAAACAGCTGCTTTTTAATGCAATTTCTACAGAGGTCCATTATCAGCAACCATCATTGCTGTGTTCCAATGGCATGGTGTGATAGCTAATCCATGTTTATCATTTTAAAAGACTAATTGATTATTAGAAAACCTACGTATGCTGGTACAGCTGAAAACTGTTGTGCTGGCCCAATAAAACTGGAATTCTTTAGGCTTGTTGAGTATCTGAAGCATCAGCATTTGTGGGTCTACACTACAGGCTCAGAATGGCCAGAAACAAAGAACTTTCTGAGTCTATTCTTGTTCTGAGAGATGAAGGCTATGCCAAGAAACTGAAGATCTCATACAATGCTGGGTACTTCTCCCTTCACAGTGCAAACTGGCTCTAACCAGAATAGAAAGAGGATTGGGAGGCTCCAGTACACATCTCAGCAAGAGGACAAATGCATTCGTGTCTATTTTGGTGATGGTAAAGTGGAAGATTTGTACAGGATAAATGGGATCTTGAGGAAGGAAGGCAATCACTTCATTTTGCAACAACATACCATAGCCTCTGGACAGTGCTTGATTTGAGCCAATTTCAACATTTACAACAGGACAATGAACCTAAGCACAGCTTCAAACTATGCAAGGGCTATTTAGGGAAGAAGCAGCCAGCTAACATTCAGTGTATAATGGAGTGACTAGCAGTCACTGGATCTCAACCCTTCAAGGTGTCGTGTCAATCCAACTTCAGGAAGCATGTGATGAAATTACATCAACAATTTGACAACTAGCATGCCAAAGGCATGAATGCCTTCAATTGCTGCAAATGGAGGATTCTTTGATGAAAGCAAAATTTCGACGCAATTATTATTTAAAAAAAAAAATTCATTATCTCTAACCTTGTTAATCTCTTGGCTGTATTTCCTGTTCAGTATACAACGTATTCGATGTATCTTTATACGGAAAACAAGGACAATTTTAAATAACCCTAAACTTTTGAATGGTAGCGGATATATTTATATATATATTTTAACAATAAAAGAAAAAAAGGGTTTTTACAGCTTTCCAAGTGATTCATGTTGCAGTTTTCTTGATTGGTATGTAACAATCGGTTACTGTCAAAAGGTGCAGTGTAGTATCCGGTGCTATACATTTATCATTAAATTCCACCATAGAGTTAACTTATACATAATACAAATATTACTCACTTCCTTAGCCAGGAATTTTATATAAAAGCATGCTCTATATTGAAACGCTGTTTAGGGCACTTAAGTCTGTAACAACCAGTGTATTGGAAATAAATTCAATGTATGCAATTTAAATAAAATATACAAAATCTGGGTTTTTCGAAAGTACCTGCATGCTATTTACCATCTTTTCCCTCTGATGTAAGTTTCTCGCTCATCTCAACTTCTGGCCAATGAGCAAAAAAATGACTAATATAATTAAGTGGAAAAAGCAAGTCTTGGGCTCTCCGGACCCTCTAACAGGCACTGTGCCAGTTCCCTGACATTTTATTTCTCCCCAGGGAATGATTTTCTAAGACTGCTGCATACAGAGAAACTGTCAGTTTGTTGTTTAGCAGAACATTTAGTATGTCAGATTCATGGGATAAAATGTCAGTATTTTAACAAGGTGAACACAATTCCTTTACTGGTAAAGCAGAGAATCATAATGATTATTTACTGGATCAACAACTGTTCTGTAGCAAACAAAATGATGCTCTCTAGTGACATTAATTCCCAGATAGAAATGGTAAAACTATGGTCAACTGGAACACCAGGAAGCTGTACCCTATCTAAGCTCGCCTCACATTAGGAGGACAAGACCAAAACGATTTTGTAAGAACATTTCGTTATTAGGAGTGTGGAAAGCTTTTTCTGAACATGTCTCTGGATATGTTACAATTAGTTTATTTATGTGAATATCTCCAATTCTGTATGTTTAAAAAGCAGAAAGGGAACACTAAATAATTATATTTTTAGAGAATGAACAAATTAGCCTGTATATGTGTGTTTTTGCCCTGCCAAGCTTTGTGTAACTGTTTTTTTTATTTGCATGGGTCTCTTCGTATGATCCAGTGAGAAGTGGTAAAGACAGCTGTAAATGAATGAGAATGTAATGTTTTCTAAAGCTTTCAGTTCCTAGTTGTATATCTATATCAAAAAACCTTTCAGTTAGACATGTTTAGTCATCTATTTGTTCCTCTCTTGTCTGATGTCTGTGGAATTTACACTTCATATAAAGGAATTTGTGTGTAAGCAGAGATCACTGAATGAATGAGCCAGACTGTGAGGAAACAAACATAAAGCAACTATGTCAACCTAAACATTACTTATCCTGTGAATATAGAGAATACAAAATTGTGAAAAAATTCACTATACACTGTGTTAGCAACATTGCATGCAAATGCATAAAATAAGGGATAAATAGGTTTTAATCTTGTGGCTTGATATGGAAAAGAACAGATTTTCAATGGGAAATGTGTAATTTACATATCTAGCCACAAGATGATGTCATAAGCAGGAGACGACACAGACACATTTAAAACATATATTTATCTGATGCCTTTGAATGCAATTCTGCTAATGTATAGATTATGATCTTATGTATAGACTCTACATTCACAGTATAAGCAATGTTTGGATGGACATAGTTGCTTTACGTTTGTTTCCTCACAGTCTGGCTCATTCATTCACATATTGTGTTGTGCTTTGTAAATGGAGGGGATGCCGATGGCTGGATCACTGGTAAGGCTAAGACCATCTGGATATTTTTGTCCATAACATGTCAGTGCACTGCCCTTTTTTTGATACATGAATTTAGAGAACTGGGTAATTAAAGGGAACCCCCCACTACATGTTTCTGTTTTGCACTGGTACCACACAAAGAGTTTGATATACAAAGGGATGTTTCATTAAAGAATACAGTGTGTCTTATTCAGCCTTATTCAGCCCTATATGTTTGGAATCATGGACATATCTTCCATTGCCTTGCATCGAATCAAGTAAGATTTAATCCTTTATAAAGATGCACGCCACATAACAGAACTATACAGAGCAAAGGGGATCAATGTTTTTTTTTGTTTATTTCATTAAAACATTTATGTATAAATAATTAATTGTTTGTCAAAAGTTCCCTCCCTATATGACAACCAATGTGACTCTTAGGAAAATCCAGACTGTTATCCACTCACCAGATATCCACCTTCTCAGACACAGGTTCATTACGTATCACCTCTGGTGCCATCCAGGCCACTGTACCCGCAAACGACATCTTAGTGCTCTTGTCACTCAGCTCTTTGGAGGTGCCAAAATCTGAGATTTTCACCAAATCATCATATGTGATCAACATGCTGTAAAGAAAATATTAACCATTAAGCTCCCCTTTGACTGTATAAAGTAGAGCATTCTACATATAGCCATGTAGAATTGCCATTTGCACAGTGTTGGTGAAGGGAGGGTTTGCAAGGGTGGCAGGAGGGCAACTCCCCCCTCGATGGGCTAGGACTGCACCACTACTTACTTTTATAGAAATAGAATAGACATCTCAGAGCAAAAATAAACTGTTTTTAACCAACACTGCAAGGGTTGGAGGGTCAAAAAATGAGCATGGCTCAAACGCTCCAGGGTTTAGGGATGGCTGGGAATTTGAGGGCCATAGGAGTGATTCAGTCTTTTTGCCATTTGTTTCAATTCGGCCAATTAATCAGTTTAGTAAGTGGCTCCCAATTGGGTCAAAACAGGCACAGGTTCCACTTCACATTCTGAGCCTGCTAGATCAACCATTTGATGAGGCTATGGATTTTTCGATGCAGAATTACTGTTATATAATGGCAGATCTCTATAGCAAGCAATAAAAGTGTTCATTTTAATGGTTATCCTCAGGTCAGGAAACATTATGACTAAATGAAGCACTATAATCTAGTGATGGGCTGAGGGGCATTTGTACATATAATGGGACCAAATCTTCAGTATTTCAGTGCAGAGGAAAGTTTATACACAGCTGGTACAGGATTCCACTCACTATCGGATGTTGAGAATAAAAGTTCCTAGAACATATGTTTGTTAAGTAAATTTGTGTACTGAATTGATTGTGTATAACAAGGGAACAATACTCACTTTGGGGATTTGAGATCACGATGAATGATCTTATGCAGATGCAGATAGTTCATTCCACCAGCAATGCCCATGGACCAATCCACAAGCAAGGAAGGGGTGACTTTTCTCCCTGCCCTCAGAACTTCATACAGCTGCCCCTGGGCACAGAACTCCATTAGGATGCAGTAACATGGAGCTTGTGTGCACACACCCCTGCCAGACACAAACAAAGAGGTACAGATATAACTAAAGAGATGGAAGTACAATATTCATTAACTATTTGTATACATGTTCATAAATCTTCAAATAACATTCCATGCACATGTTGCAGTAACAGGAAGTCTATTTTTTTCCCCTCAAAACAGTAACTCCTGAAATGCTTCAAGATAAATATCTGAAGATGATCAGAACACAAGGTAAATCAGTTTTGAATGTGTTATATGTCATATTTACTGTCGTCAGCTTTAAAACCCTAAAGTCCGAATGTTATAACAGAAAACCTGGTTTGCTTTGTGGTTCTGATAACTGATAAACTTGAGCTTTTTTTTTTTTTTTTTTACATTTTCTATTGCAAGCCTTTTGTTTTCACATGATTTCACTGCGCCTCATCCAATATTAATTAATAACTTCATTTGTAATAATTCTAATAGAGGACATGCTGTGCCGTGACCACTTCCCTTTCTAGAAAGTTAGTTTCATAATTTTCTAAAGAAACCTTAGCATTAGCAGAATTACTGTAATAAACATGTTAGAGTTTAGTTTTGTGGATTAATGCAAGAACATGTTATCTTGGACATTACCTGCAATAAAGCCCTTCCTTTAAATGCATCACTTAATTAAGGTATTGTCTTTAAGTATGATAGTCGCAAAGAAACAGATGTAAGTGACAATAGTGTACAACTGAGTGGTGTAAAGCACGCTGCCACTGGACTCTGTTCTGTGGAAACATGTTCTGTGGAGCCTTCACTGTTTGGGAGTCTGATTGGCAAGTCTGGATTTGACCAGGTGACCATTAGCTGTATTGTGTCAACTGCAAAGGTGTGGGCTGTTTATCAGAGGCTGGGCTCAGCACTTACTTCCAGTGAAGGGAAATCTTAATGCTTCAGCATGGCAAGACATTTTGGACATGCTATGCTTCCAACTTTATGGGAACAGTTTGATGAAGGCCATTTTCTATTCCAACATGACTGTCCCCTAGTGCACAAAGCAAGGTCCATAAAGACATGTTTTTTGTGGTAGAACCTGAGTGGCTCCTAGTCAGTGTCTGCTGCTTTACACCCAGGTAGTGAATCTACATATTATTATTGCGATACGGCCCTGCATTTCTATAAGTAGTTGGTGATCATCGTACAATCAGACCCAGGACCTTTGCATAAAGACGCGCGTGATTGATGTATCGCGACAATCATCTGTAAATTCCCTATCTGGGAATATACAATTATAAAATAATTGCATTTGCCTGTTCCTTAACATGCAGTTAGCGAATGCCAGTCTTCTTCCAAAAAATGTGTCTGCAGGTCTGATTCTCAAGAGGCATCAAATCTTGGGATGATTGTAGACTTAAAATATGAATATACAGTCTTGTTATTAATTGTGTTTGTGTTTTTTAGAAAAAATACGTTTTCCCAAAAATATTTACTATAGTATAGAGACTCCAGAGGTTGAAGATCGACCGTCCAGTATGCAAGACTACAGCCAATGACATTGAAGAGAATTCAATGTACTGGTCCATCTAGGGACAAAATTACTTGGCTTGCAATGAGGTTTCAGTAGTAAGAAGTTTTTTGCGTTCTTGGCAATTGTATATGGCTGGTTAACACTATCATGCTCTGAAGTTCTGCCTCTGTATGACATTCAGAGTGATATGCGTATTAGGGACTTGGTTAATGGTGTACAAAAAAGGCCGGGTGGAACAAATTCAGAGGTTCAGGAGATAATTATCCTAGAAAGTAAGAGGGGGACCATAGGGTGAACAAACATCAGTCCAATGTCACCCCAAACATGGACAGAAGGTGCCTGTAGCATGTACGTTATAAAATGACAACCTTGGAGTCATGTCTACAAATGCTCGCAATTTAGGGAATAAGATCCATGAGAATCTTAAAATGAGATTTAGTGCCTGTCACTGAGACATGGTCTAATGAGAAAAGTGACTGGGACAAATCCATTCCAGGGTACTCTTCCCATAGAAAAGATAAAGAAGACATGACGGGGGAGGCGCTGACCATGTATGAATAGGATAGCGTAACATCCAACCTAATACAAATTAGTGAGTTGAACATAGAGACAGTTTGGATTACATTAGATTTTGGTAATTGTACAGTAACTCATGTAGGTGTGATTTATATGCCCCCTAGACAAGCAGATGAGTCAGATAATCTACTAGTTGAGGAAATGTCTAAAATGACATTGACGGGGACAGTTATCATTATGGGGGACTTTAATCTTCCATATGTGAACTGGAAAACCAAAATAGCTGCTTGTGGCAGGAGTACAGGTATTCTAGACAAGGAGTTGAGGAGTCAACTTGTAAGATGTCCATGTTAGATTTTGTGCTCACAAATGGTCACACCACATTAAAACAAAAGTTTTAGATTTCAGAAAAATATATTGTTCTAAAATTAGAATATGTGTAAATGAGTCATTATAAGACTGGAGCAGTTTCAGTTGAGGTCAGGACAAATGGGATTGTCTGAATGTTGTTTATTGAATGTAACAAAAAATGATGCTTGTCAGTAACAGCAAAAAAGATTGAAGAAACCACTGTTGTACTGTGGCAAAAATAGTAACCCCCCCCCCCCCCCAAAAAAAAAAACCTTGCATTTAGTAATTATACAAAAAGCAAGAGTGTGTAAAATAGAGAGATCTATAAGATGGCTTCCAAAGCATAAACAGAAGAGAAAATAGCCTCAGTAAAAAGGGAATACATTTTTTTTTAGATACATAAATGAGAAAAGGATAATAAAACAAGTATCAGTTAGATTAAAAACACAGGAAGTAAAGTATGTGGAAGAGGATAAAGGTTTAGCTGACTGCCTCAATAAATATTGTTGTTGTTAAGAAAAGGGACGTCAGATAGGAAAAAAGAGTTATGAATAGAGTTGAGCGGACACCTGGATGTTTGAGTTCGGCCGAACTTCGGAAAAAAGTCTGGGTTCGGGGTCAAACTTGGCCCCGAACCCGAATCCCATTGAAGTCAATGGGGACCCGAACTTTTGGCCACTAAAATGCCTCTAAAAAAGTCCTGGAAAGGGCTAGAGGGCTGTAAAATGAAGTAAAATGTGGGTGAGTGTCCCCATTCATACAAATAGGTTGACCTAATAATAGACCTATTCTTATGAATGGGGACTCTATTTCGGTTTATAGAATAGCAATAGCATTACATGTATTACATAAACCGAAAGTCTATAAACAGAAAGACATTCGGTTTATAGACTTTCGGTTTATAGACTTTCGGTTTATAGAATACATGTAATGCTATTGCTATTCTATAAACCGAAAGTCTATAAACCGAATGTCGTTCGGTTTATAGACTTTGGGCTTATGGAATACATGTAATACTATTGGCTTTCTATAAACCGAACCTGAGTCCCCATTCATAAGAATTTCTTATGAATGGGGACTCTATTTCGGTTTATAGAAATCCAATAGCATTACATACAATGTAATCGCCGAACCCCGAACTCCAACACGGACATACAGTGAAATGTCCGTGTTCGGGTCCGGGGTCCAAAAACCATAAAGTTCGGTAATAACCCAAACAGTGCGGTTCGGGTTCGCTCAACACTAGTTATGAATAATTTGATACATGTGAGTTTACAGAGTAAGAGGTTCTACTTTAGTTGTCTAAAGCAAAGAAAAATACATTTATCGGGCCTGATTACATTCAAAGTTATAAAAAGAGCCTAATGGTGTACTAGAAAAACAGTTAACAGATTTATTAAGTCAATGGCAGTAGTCACAGCAGATTTGAAATTAAATGTTGTGCCCAACCACAAGAAACGTAGTTTGGAGGAGTCATGCAACTATAGGCCAGTAAGTCTTACATCAGTACTGGGGAAAATAATGGAAACTATGTTAATGGATAGGATTGTTGAACATCTAAAATCACAGATTGCAAGATCATAAATAACATGGGTTCAGGGCTGGTGGAAGGATTTTTTTCTACACAGGTGAAGGTGCATTTTGGTGCCCCCCCCCCCTCTCATCACAATTTCAAGACCCCCCCCCCCCCCCCCCCATTCATTTTATTTGTGCTCCATTAAGCTATATTGGTTCTGGTGCAAACAGTGTTCGTTTAACATATTTATTTTATAGGTTTTGTAACCTGAGCTATTTTTGCTTTGTGGCAGGGCACATTACCCTGCTGAAAGAGGCCAATACCATTATTGAATACTGATCCACATTGAAATACCTCCATGCTGCCTAGGACGCATTATCTTGGTGCCGGCCCTGTATGGGTTTACTTTTTTTTTTATTGGGAACTAAACTAATAGATCAAGGTGGTATGGTAGACATTTCTTACCTAGATTTCAGTAAGGCTTTTGACACTGTTCCACATGGAAGACTTATCAATAAACTGCAATCTTTGAGTTTGGATTTCAATATTGTTGAATGGATTAGACAGTGGCTGATTTACAGAAACATATGGTTGTAGTCAATAGAGTATATTCAGAGCAAGGTCTTGTTACCGGTGGGGTATGTCCAGTGGTGTGCTTTGGTTTTATGCTGCCCTAGGCATGACTAAATTCGTCCCCCCTCCACCCACATTGCACACCTAGGACATGACACAGCACCCACATTGCAGAACCAGTGGATCCTCCAGCACCCCAGAACATGCCCTATCACTCACATTGCACACCCAGGACTTACTCCATAACCCGCATTGCAGACCCAGGATATGCCCCATCATTCACATTTCACACCCAGGACATGCCTGATCACCTGATTTACCCCAGCACCCCAGGTCATGCCAAATTACCCACATTGCAGACTTATGACTTACCCCAGCACCCCACAGTACACACCCAGGACTTATCCAGGCACCCCAGGTCATGCCCCATCACCCACATTGCAGACCCAGGATTTACCCAAGGACAAGCCCCACACTGCAGACCCAAGATTTACCCAAGGAGGTGCCTCATCACTCATATTGCACACACAAGACTTACCCCAACTACAAGGAGATGCCTCATCAACCGCACTGCAGACCCAGGACTTACCCCAGCCAGCAACAATAGCTCTTTGGTGTCTAGTGGCAAGCAGCTTGGTGTCTGTGCATTGCCCAGGCTCACAGACATCCTACCATACTGTATCTCGCGCTCCCCTCGTGGTCTGAAGTCTGAGTGCCAGCAAATCATGTGGTCGTGAGACAAACACGGGGAGTGCAAGAGGCAATGTGGGAAGGTATCTGTTTTGTGTTTATTTTTGTGATCTTCACAATGCATAGTTAGATCAATGAGATGAAAAGTTAATCTAAACTCACCTGCACCTCACTTTTGGTGATTTGTTCTCAAAGTGGGATATTCACTAGTGTTGAGCGAACCCGAACCGCACAGTTCGGGTTCGTACCGAACTTTACGGTTTTTGGACCCCAAACACGGACATTTCACTGTATGTTCGGGTTGGAGTTTGGGGTTCAGCGATTTAATGGCACGTTTTGAAAGGCTGCAGGGCAGCCAATCAACAAGCGTTTGACTCGTTTGCCCTTAGAAGCCATCACAGCCATGCCTACTAATGGCATAGCTGTGAGTGGCCAGCATGTGACCCAGCCTCTATATATAAGCTGGAGTCACGTACACGCACATCAAATGAGCTCTTCTTAGTGTAGGGAGAGGATGCTGCAGCTGTGAGGGACAGTTTGAAAAAAATTCTGGTGTTGAATCTGCAAACTACAGCGATTATTCAAACTACAGCGATAATCCTGTTCTATTAGCTCAGTGGGCAACATCTAGGCATTTTTAAATACTGCAATTTGTTGGTGTTAAATATTACATTTGCGTCCTGCACTTCATATCTTAGAGTCAAATAGAACTGTCAAATACTGTGCTTACAGCGCACTTTGAAAAATTCTAATAGTTTTGGGTGGTAAATAGTACATTTGCGTCTTGCGGTGCACTTCATATCTGAGAGTCAAATAGAACAGTGAAATACTGTGGTTACAGTGCACTTTGAAAAATTCTAACGGTTTTGGGTGCTAAATAGTACATTTGTGTCTTGCAGTGCACTTCATATCTGAGAGTCAAATAGAACAGTGAAATACTGTGGTTACAGTGCACTTTGAAAAATTCTAATTGTTTTGGGTGCTAAATAGTACATTTGCGTCTTGTGGTGCACTTCATATCTGAGAGTCAAATAGAACAGTCCAATACTGTGCTTACAGCGCACTTTGAAAATTTCTAATTGTTTTGGGTGGTAAATAGTACATTTGCGTCTTGCGGTGCACTTCATATCTGAGAGTCAAATAGAACAGTCCAATACTGTGCTTACAACGCACTTTGAAAAATTCTAATTGTTTTGGGTGCTAAATAGTACATTTGCGTCTTGCAGTGCACTTCATATCTGAGAGTCAAATAGAACAGTGAAATACTGTGGTTACAGTGCACTTTGAAAAATTCTTATTGTTTTGGGTGCTAAATAGTACATTTGCGTCTTGCGGTGCACTTCATATCTGAGAGTCAAATAGAACAGTCCAACACTGTGCTTACAGCGCACTTTGAAATATTCTAATTGTTTTGGGTGGTAAACAGTACATTTGCGTCCTGCGGTGCACTTCATATCTGAGAGTCAAATAGAACAGTCCAATACTGTGCCATTTTGCACTGTTTCGAGTACTCCACCAACATGGCCAGTGCCAATGACGCCGTTCTCAGCCTTACTATACCGCTTGTATGTCTCCTTGAAAAAAACGCTTAGGGCGATGATGGAAGAGGATGTGGCACAGGAGGAAGAGGAGGAGGAAGAAGAGGGGTCATTTCCATGGTTATCAGGCCAGTCATTCACAAGTGGCTTGGAGGGTGGGTTCCTGCACCAGCATAGGCCAGGTACACAACTGTCAAGCCAGGGCACAGTTTTGGAGGAGGATGATGATGTGTTCACAGCAGGGAGGCACCCAACGCAGCTCGTGGGCATCACTGGAGCGTGGCTGGGGGGGATACGGAGGACACAGATGATACACCTCCTACAGAGAACAGCTTGTCCTTGCCTTTGGGAAGCTTGGCACACATGAGCGACTACATGCTGAAGTGCCTGCGCAACGACTGCCGAGTTGCCCACATTCTAACTTGTGCTAATTACTGGGTGGCCACTCTGCTGGATCCCCGTTACAAGGACAACGTGCTGTCCTTAATTCCATCACTGGAGCGTGATCGTAAGATGCGCGACTACAGGCGCACGCTGGTAGACGCGCTGCTGAGGGCATTCCAAAATGACACTGGGGGCTCAATGGAAGCACAAGGCAAAGGCAGAGGAAGAGGTCGCCAACGCAGCTGGGGCACCGCCAGCACCTCAGAAGGCAGGGTTATCATGGCCGAAATGTGGAAAATCTTTGTCAGCACGCCACAAGAAGCAGCACCACCATCTGATATGCAACGTCTTAGCAGGAGGCAGCATTTCAGCAACATGGTGGAACAGTACGTGTGCACAAGCCTAAACGTACTGACTGATGGGTCTGCCCCATTCAACTTCTGGGTCTCCAAATAGGGCACATGGCCTGAGCTTGCCCTTTATGCCTTGGAGGTGCTGGCCTGCCCTGCAGCCAGTGTATTGTCTGAACGTGAGTTTAGCATGGCAGGGGGCGTTATCACAGACAAGCGCAGCCGCCTGTCCACAGCCAACGTGCACAAGCTCACGTTTATTAAGATGAACCAGGCATGGATCCCACCAGACTTCTCTGTACCTTGTGCAGAATAGACATTTATACCGGCCTCACCCAGTCATTGTTATACGTAAGTGCACTTATTCTTTGTTTTCTGTTGTTATATGTCCCAATATTTTGATGGCTACCCTAATTTAAAAAAACAAAAACAAATAAAAAACAGTGTTGGCTACCTCCTCCTCCAGCGCCGCTTCCACCTACACTGCCACGGTCACCGCCTCCTCAACCTATGGGCCAATTAGTATAAACTGAAAGAGAATACCCTGCACTCCAACCCTCTCTCAAATGGATAATTCTGTTGATCCTCCTGGCAGCCATGCTTTAGATTTAGATTTATGTTCTTCCAAAGCTAAAATCAAAGATTCCATCTAGTGCTATTTTATGGCTCAGCTGTATTTGTAATTTGTATGTATTTTATGTTATTTTAAGTTATTTCCCTATCCACATTTGCTTGCAGGGCACTTGTCCTATTCTTACCCACATTTTACTTCATTTTGCAGCCCTCTAGCAATTTCCATTACTTTTTTTAGAGGCATTTTAGTGGCCAAAAGTTTGTGTCCCCATTGACTTCAATGGGGTTCGGGGTCAAGTTCGGGTTCAAGTTCGAGCACGGACCCGGACATTTTTTCAAAGTTCGGCCGAACCCGAGCATCCAGGTGTCCGCTCAACTCTAATATTCACTAAAAGGTGAGTTGCAGGTGAGTTGAGGTGAGCTGAACACTTCATCTCACCAATTTAGCTATACATTGTGCAGTGGCAAACTGTTGAGTTTCCCCTGCTAAACAAACTCACCAAGTTTGTCCCTGCACAATGTATAGATAAATTGGTGAGATGAAGTGTTCACCTCAACACCTTTTATTTAATGCTTCTATATTTATGCCTAGATTGTATATTGTTTAGGCTCCAATATTTCTCATTCTGACATTGTAGAATTAGTAGATATTGAGTTATAATAATTACGAACTTGAAAGTGATGATATTGGGGTGCTTCAGTTTCCGAAGATGTTTGATTTCAGTCTCTTTAATGTCTCTCACTTTCTTCACTGCCACTTCTTCTCCATGAAACTTCCCCAGAAATACAGCACCTTGTGCCCCACTGCCAACCCACTGTAGGTCCTGGATCTCTTCAAATGGAACCTCCCAGGAGTCTACACAATTAAAAAAAAACACATACACAAGAAAAGAATTACATTGCTATCTAATCATTGACATTCACTAGTTATCCAATTGCCTCCTAGTTATTTGTCATTCCAAAACAATGCGTATAAAAAAGGAAGGATAGTTAAATACAATTACACTTCTCTGTACACAGTACATGTGCTCCATTTCATGAAAATTGGCTTGAATCAAAAACAAAAAGCTTTAACAAAACATACATTTCTGGACCTCTTGTAATGATGTCCTTACCAACTGAAGACATCATATTTAAAATATAACATTTGGGGAACTTTTAGTACATAACAATAAAGGATGTTGCCTTATATGATCATAATGGATTTTATGACATAGGAATGGAAAATACATTATTGGGGGGGGGGGGGGGGGGGGGTTGGCAATGAAATCTACATCTTACAACACTTTTATGTGCATTTGTCATGGAGCAGTGTGCCATAATTAGTTAAGGGGACTAAGCAATATCTATGGAGGGATCCAATAAACAATTGTGTTTTAAATCTCACCATATAGTGTCATGTTATAACAATACAAAAGAAAGATAACTAATTGCGGTGCCACAATGTGATTTTATAAATATCACAGACACATTTAAAATACATTTCACGGGTGATCTATGCATTCGTTTGCAATTCTGTTTTTCTATATCTATACTTAATAGATATATATGTGTGCTTTATTCCCCAGAAACTATATTCAATAAGTGGCAGCTAAATATATATACTAATCTGACTGCAGATTTGACCCATAGTGGTAGTGACCTATACATATGTATATATTAATTATAATTAAACTGCCAAAATCAGGTATTAGTGGCTGACTTTGAAAGATTCTCCAACATGGCTATGGTTTCAACTCAAATGAATGCCTGACATTTGGGGTTGAATTGCAGTTCCCTTGTCAGTTCACTTTCAGTTAGTAGTCCTCATAGTAACTGAGCCCCATTGTATAACCAGATTGTCTATGGATCTTTAGTGTTTGTTCTTGCCTCAATGCAGTTCCATGGCTTATATAACCTCTTTTTCAAGTTGCTTCCATCTTTATTATATGTTTTTCTACCACTTCTACTCTCTATTCCTTGACCCCTTGATTCTGCTTTAGCTTTCTGCCAGACCTCTCTGTATGTCATTATCTTACTCACCTTCATGCTGTTTGTGTTCAGTTGAATAGGTTTTCCCAATCATTGCCCACACTGGTCGGAGGCACCCAAAGAGGCCACCAAGGAATCCAACTCCTGCTTGACACTGCATCCTCCCTTCTCCTAATGCCCGACATGGCCTGTCCTCTCCAGGACCTCCTGCAGCACCACCACCTCTATCCTCTGGTTCTTGTGGGTCCTGAGGCACACTGTGATTGAGAGGGGTTGAAGGGTCCTCATTAGGAGTTGATACCACTTCTGTTCGCACCATATCACGCAGGACACATTGTGTGGGGGTCAGCTCTTGTTCGGGAGTGCAGCCAGGAGGGGTATCAGGGTCCAGACGTCGAATTGGTCCATCTGACAAAAGGCTGGCGAATGATGGGGAGGGTGTGCGAGTTTCATGGAGACAAGCCATTGTCGCTCATTCAGGGTCCTTAAAGCAGACCTCTATCTGATCTCCAAAAGTAAGTCCTGTAAAGAAATCACACATTAGCCATCAATAATATATTTTAACCAAATATGCACATTTTACATTTCTTTAATGCCAGAAGAGGAACATTGTAATGTGGCTACCATTATGCCACTAGGCGTGGGACTACATTAACCATGAAATCTCAGCCAGCATTTACTGATATTATAAAACACATGAAAAAAATATCTTTCTTTGTATTTCAATCTTACACACTGATCGTATCCTTAGTGCTAATTGTTGTATTATACTATATGGACAGTTCAAGATTGATGTTTGAATGAAAAAACTATATCCATCCAAACCAATACCCTAAATAACCTTGCGAGAAGAAAGTGAAAATATCTCACGGGTAGACCACAAAGCAATGTATGCTACTTCAAACTAATCCCAGTAATCCCAGTAACAGTAAAGCATTACAAGTGTAATTACACTGAATGCACGATAAATGGGTCAATCAGGATTCTCAGACACACAGAGAGAATCTGCAAGGCGCTGTCCGTAGTGCTGAAATACTCACTGCACATTACAACAGCAATGGACGGAGTGAGGGGGGATTGGATGAGAGAAAGAATGGGAACCGGGGAGGGTGGAGGAATAAGGAAAATGAATGTAACCCCTTGCTGAACATTAGAAGTTCAACAGAGCTCCTCCTATGTTGCAGCTAGAGGTAGTAATGGACTGATACACGGTATATTTTTCACAGCAGGAATGGCAAATGTATTAGTTAATTCAATAAAATTGCTTTTTAATTATTACTATTATATTGTGGTGAATACAGCCTTTTTCGGAGTTGGATGTTAAAGTCCAGATCGTACAAGTAATAGTTATTCACGCTCAGGCACAGCATTGAAGTGTAGATACTTGAAGGTAGCAACACACGAAGGGCTAATACAGAGTAGGTGGATCACTTTCTTGGATGTACACATTGTAACTCCCACACAACATCTGAGGATGCTGTGCACACACACATACAGCAATGCTCGCTGCAGCACCATATACACATCGGCTAACATCAACCACGAGGCGAGCTGAATGGCTACCCGAGCATCATGGGAAACTGAGTCCATAACAGCTGTAGCCAAAGGCTATCGCTTACTAAGATACATAGTTCAATGGATTGTATCTTAGATATTATTAGGTGTTTATTGCATTCCAAATATATTTTAAATTAATAAATGTATGCGCAAGTTAATATACAGACAGAAGCATGTAAATGAATTGTCTGACGCTTATGTACAAATGTTTAATGAAACAATTTTACAAATTTACACCCAAGGACTTTTCAGGTTTATGTACAAATAGGGAGCACTAAAGAATAAATCTAGGCAACCTTTGACTTTCCAACAATTTATATATATATAATATATATATATATATATATATATATATATATATATATATATATATATATATACTGTTGCTCCCGTGATTCTCAACCCAACACTCCTACTGCAACCAAAGCAATGTTGGATCCAGTCTATTTACTCATTAACCTCTTTAACACACATATATTATTTGTATAGTGGCTCACATTTAATATGTAATATTTAACCCGTGTATGAAGATATTTTACACAATAAAATTATAAACGAGTGTGTTACATGAGGTTGTTGGACACTGCACCCACTCTACATCATTAGCACAAGACATTACGTAGAGAGGACATTATCATATATATATATAGTCTACTTTATAGAAACATAAGCACAGCGTAATGCAAAACACCTCCAACATAAATACATCACGGCATAAACCCAACATATGTGGAGAGAATAAGACGCCAACGCTTGGATATGTAATTATGATGTGGAGTTAATATGTGATATTGTTAATAACCATGTTACAATGATAACTGCTTCCAGTTTGAACCAGTGAAATTAGCATTGGCACGTAAACATAATATAATGTGGTGGTAAACATTAATATGTGCACTATGTCCTGTGACTTGTGTGTGAACACAGTGTCTGAAAGACTTGCGTTTACTTCTCATGGGCAATGTATGTAGGTCAGAAAGAGCTTTCAGCACCACTAGCCCAACAGCTGACACTTTATCGGAGTTAATGAAGCTCACCTCTTTCCACTATATAATTATACATTTAAAGCCAAAACGAAGCATGTCTACTACAATCAGCCGAGATTCACATAAACAAACACCATCCACAACTATTTGCACACTGTACATACATAAAATGCCCAGTGAGGCATATAAAGACACGCCTCATACATGTACATAAATCACATATATATATTTATAAACCCATATAATATCATCTATACTGTTCCATCTTTATTTACCTTTATTCCACGTAAAATAGACTATTTATATACACAATTGTACTATGCTTTATTCACATATGCACACACCGTTTATAGGTTATCATATATTTCCAGACATGGTACACATTTACATTGTAATTATGCATTAGCTTTGCAGTTAATACAAACAATTGATAACAACAATACACAATGATGTAAACTACGTATATACACCTACACATACATAAACACATTGTTGAAGTGATTTACAGTAAAACTCTGTTACTACAATACTCTCTTATTTACTAAACAGCACATTTGCAACGTTACCACATTTGCCTTACAGAACAGCATCCAACACAATGTCCTCAAAAATCCCTTTATAGACCACCAGGAACACATCTTATTCATATACACATTGCAACAGAGATGTTTGCATGCTTGGTGTAAACATTTTACCACAGATCCAATACATACATTTATATCCAAGTCCAAACAGTGGAACATATACACGGTCATCACATGAACTCTACGTTTACATACTGACCTATACATAGCATGAGGTGCACTGCCTTCACTTCCATTATACAATCCTATACACCTTCCAAAACATATACATACCTTGATATTTTATATACTGTCCAACTAAACAAACACGCTATTAGAAACTATAAATACTGTATACAATGTCAGAAGCAGCGTGCTTGCGTAAATACACAATATAATAATACACAATATAACTCGGATATTGCAATCTGCATTTTATACTTAATACTGTAAACATAGCTAACAATTCCTTAAATTTTATACTGCTGCTAATCTATAAATAACATGTATATATTAATACATATAGGTACATGTAACCATGGTAAATATCTATCTATCTGTCTTTACAATGTTTACTCATTATATTGTATCCTAGTACCCTGTGAATGTGCACATGAGCTTGGTATACACTGTGTGAGCCAGCACACAGCACATACCTATCCAGCTGCCTGTGCCTCTTCCTCAAACTGATCCTCTCTGGCTCCTGTGCAGTGGTTGCTTCATCCCCACATGCTCTCACCAGCGGACACACTCTACCCCCCACCAGCCACACCAGCACCTTTAATCCGTTTACAAGCTGCTTCTCCTGCCAAATCACCAGTCCAGACCCGCAGCCTCCCTCCTCCTTCTATGTGTGCTGTCTGTCTTGTGCGTCTCTGTCTCTGCTCACTTTATGTCTCCCCTGCGCTGCGTGTCTCTACCTCTGTTCAGCCTGTCCATATAACCCTTCTGTCCTCTATGTCGGTCTCTGCTCAGATTATATGTATATATCCCCTGCTGTCTGTCCTTCTCAGTGTATCTATATATCCCTTGTTCTGAGCTGTGTCCTGTATGTCTCTGCTCAGACTAAATGCATGTCTCCTCTCCTGTGCTGTTTATCCTGTATGTTCCTGTCTGCGCTGTTTGTATTATACTCACTGCTCTGTTATCTCTATATCTCTGCTGAACGCGTTGTGACTAAAACTTCCTATATATACCGGTATACCTTTCTGATTCCTATAGATTCCACAACCCTATTTCTTTCATTTCTCTGCGCTCCCATAACCCCTTCTTATCGTTCCGTGTTCTTCCCTGTCTTTGCTGATCACAGTGTTGCCATATTCTATGTAATGTATCTCTTCTTTCTGATATATATCATGTATATGCTCTCTTTCTAGGATATCCTCTCCCCTGCTCAGCGTATCTTTCCTAGATAGTAGTATTGTGTGTACCAGTCTCCTCTCACGGAGCGAGCTGTCCCATATAATCTGCTTGTTCAGAAGAGCTGCCTCTTGCCTATATGAAATGCCTTAGCCTACTTACTCTTCGCTGTACTAGGTGCCCCATATACATCTTCTCTCTGCCCAATATATCCTTCTCCCTGTCTTGATTTCCCTAACTTTACTACTCCATGAACCTTAACGATCTTTTCTCAGTGTTGTATACCACCCTCTTCATTTAGTATATACAATCTCTCTGCCCTGTATGTAACTCTGTCTATGTCGTTTGTACCCCTTATTTTCTATCTTTTTTTATCCCTGTGACTGTACTGTATAAATTCCTTTCTCTGTCTCGTTCTCTATAAACCCACACTCAGTGTTTAACCCCCTTTTATTCCCGAATATCCCTTCTTCAGTGCCTTCTATCCTCAGATATCCACTCTATCGGTACTCTCTATGCGTTTCCCTTGACTCGCTTATTTATGAGTGTCCTATGTAGCTCGTTGTGATATAAGTCCTGTGTACCTCTCTCTTAATTATATAACTCTCTGAGACTCTGTCTTGTATATCCTACGGTCTAGCTTGTATCACAGTGACTTTGTGTGTTACCTGCCCTGTGTGGATACCTTTCCCGTCTGTCCTGTATACACGACCTGTCTCTCTGCCGCTTGTGTAATTTCTCACTGTTTTACATAACCGTGCATATTCCCACAGTGTCCTGTAATATTCCCTTTACCCCTCTTTCCTAGCTCTGTGCTGTATCTTGTATAATATTGTGCAGTGTGAACTGACCTCTCTATGCTATATGTCCTGTACACCTATACATGCCACAGATATCTCAAAATACAGGTTCATCTGTATATAATTCTTTAAACTTTCTGTACCTAATTTCGGGGTTCCCATATACTGCGGGGATCATATAAATAGATCTACCTAAAATTATCTGCTGTTCTGTTATATACTGCAATTAATTTTGTCGCTGGCCTTTTCTATGCGTTCTGTCTGTGTACCTTACTGCCAACTGTCCTAAATTCATGTATCCTCGCTATACATACACTGTGGTCTGTTGTGAATATCTCTTTCATGGTGCTGCTTGCCCCTGTGCTCCTCTCTGATTGCCATTGTCTATTTAACCTATCATATATTGATCTGTCCTTTACACTCCTCTCCATTTCTGCCTACTATACATACTTCTCTGATGTCTGCATTGCATAAATTACTGTCTAAAATATATATATATATATATATATATATATATATATATATATATATATATATATGTGTATATATATATGTGTGTGTGTGTGTGTTCCTCTTTACACGCTCTCTACATGTGTTCTCTGTCAGTGCTATGGATCCCTTCATATGTGCTGTCTGTTTATTTTCTGTTGTGGGGAGGCCAGTCTCATTCCTTTAATCAGCTGTCTGCACTCAATCCATATCTCTCTGCTGTATATACGATACACGTCCATCCAGGCAGATCTTATAATATACTTCCCTCACTGTTGATGTGTCTGTCCTATAGTACACAGGTCCCAAAGGTCTGTTCTGTACATCCTTGATACTGCCTGCCCTTTCTCCCTGTTCAGTTTCTATATGTACCTCATTGCTATACATACCCTGCACACATCTAACTCTCTCTCTGCACAGTGTCACGCATAGGTCTTTAAACCTTCTGTATTAGTCATTCTTTCATTCCCTGTGCAAACCGTTCGGTCTCTTTATTATCAGTTAAACCCAGCTGTTCCCCCCATATGTTAACCTGTCTTTCCGGTAAAGCACTATTCCCCTCTTTCAATTCACTCCCTCCCTCCCTCCCTTTCGCCTCACTCACTATCCCGATTTTACACAGTAACAATCTATACACTCTCTGTTACCCCCTACTGCTGAGTGGGGATGAGGGAAGGGGGGTGATCTATTCTAGCTTCTGTCTGATGTCAGGCTGTCATATCACCAGTGAAGGTGAACCAGCGAAACAGTCTGTACCCCTCTGACGTCATCACCCAGCACTGGCCACAGAGGGAAGGGGTAGGTGGGAAGAAAAGAGGAGGAGGAAGAAGGTGAAACGAGTTAAAGATGTGGAGAGAGGAGGAGGAGACAATTAGCCCCAGCCATACACAAGAGGGAGCGGTGGTGAGATGCTGCTGTGTGGGAAAAGGAGGCAGAGGAGAATGGGAGGGCGTGTGTACACGGCACACAGGGAGATAGAGGTTTTTAGGATGCTCAACTTTAAAAATTCGGAAACTGTCCTCCAAAGCCCCTTCCAGAACACATGGTCTAGCCCTCCCCAAGAATATAACCCCACTTCCAACACTTAACCCCTGGTGGTCCTAGTGTCCTGCTAATTTGTAGGAGGTTTGCATTTATATGAAGACCTCTCTTCCGGCTGGTTCACTGCTCAGAAGGATATGAACACATCTGCGTGCCCTGCTTCCCTTGTCACAGGGCACAGGATGCTCACCGAGCAGGACAACAGTCTTTACCACTGCAGCTGCCCCCAAACTTCACCGACAAGGAGACATTGCTGTGTCCAGATACAGCTGGTCCTCCTGAAGCGATACTTGACCAGCAGCAAATAAAGAAAACCCCAAAACATACTGAATTTGCTAAAATATAAGGCAACCCTGATTATAAGTGAACCACCCAAAAGGAAAGGCCTGAATATAAGGTGACACTATATTTGCCAGTAAATATATTTTCACACTTTACATCCTCTGGCTGCGGGACCCCAAGCACATCCAGGGTCCCTTAGTGGGGTACCCCTCTCCGGGATGTCTAAACATGACACACGCAGAAATAATAATGCATCAATAATAATATTAATAGTGGAATAATACCAGTGCAATGTCTGCACCTAATGGTGAAATCTCAGCATGTGCCAATGTAGACTGACTAAAGTCAAGAGACAGTTCCAAAATTCAGTTACTCTATTGCTTTTGGTGCAACTAATTTAATAAAAAAAAAGAAAAGAAATGCGTCTATAATTGTGCTGACAATCTCTGCCATACTTTGGTTGGTGAAATTTATGACACAAAAACTGTCGGGATGTGATCACAGTTACATATAAGATCTTACTTTTCAAGACTTTTACTGCACTGAGGTTCATGCATCCTTCCATCCACTGTGTTCGTATGTATTTACATGCTTACTATTTAAACTCTTTTTGTAGGAAAATCCCAGGACTGAATTAAATGTATTTGGATTTCTATGTCTTTAGTTTATTGTTTCTGACATCTGTACTTAAATTTTGCAGAATTGAGAGTTTTGTGCCCAGTTCACTGTAGTTTTCTCTTCTGTCCACGTGTGTGTGCATATACAGTTCCAGAGGCAAAAGGACTGCGACTCTGCAACACCAATGATCCATTTTTTTATTATTTTATTCCATCATCAAGTGAAAAGGATGTTTCAACCATCTTTTTTATTAAGACATTTCATCCCACCAATTTAACTATACATTGTGCAAGGACAAACCCCATGGGTCCCCTTGCTAAGCAAACTCACAAGGTTTCACCCTGCACAAAGTATAGCTAAATAGGTGAGATGAAATGTTCACCCTTCAGTGAATAGCCCTGAGTGAGTCCTGTATATGGCTGGGTGTGTAAAATGGTAGGCTCAATCTATAACTGAAGTAAAAAATGGACTGTAGCTGTGACATTTGATATAGTGTCTGTCGTAGGCCCCTTTAAAGGTACAGGGCCTGGTACATTGCACCTGCTGTATTCAACAATTGTTCCACTGCAGAGTCCAGCTTCTGACCTAAGTAATCATTTAAGTTAAACTGTACTTAATTTGAGACAACTTTGTGGCTTGATATGTATTTTCCACATATCCCACTGAAAGTGTTAGCAGAATTACAGCAAATGCACAAAATTAGAGAAAAATATGTTTTAAACATGTCTGTGGTGTCTCCTTTTTATGACATCACCTTGTAGCTTAGTATGCAAATTACACATTTCCCATTGAAAAAGCAGTTGATTTGCATATTAAGCCACCGGTGATATCACAAACATGAGACACCACAGACACATTTAAAACATATGTTTCTCTTATTTTATACCTTTGCTTCCAATACCTCGAACACATGAATATATCATTTTTTATTCTCTACATTCACATTATGAGCAATATTTAGGTAGACAGAGTGCCTTTACTCTATGTATCTGATTGTAATTCTGATAACACAGTAGGGGTTATGTATGAAAACTTCTGCACTGTAAGGTATCGGGAATTGGAAATAAAGGCACAATCAGTATTCTTATATGTATAATCCCGACACTTTACAGTACACGTATTATGTTACCTACTGTTTGTTTACCCACTGTGTACAGAACAGTGGAACATAGAGCATTACTAATGATAATAACGCACCAACCCATGCAATGAAACAGTTTTTAGCAGTCAATAACGATGAGAATATTCACAAATAATACATGAATATTACAAACTCTAATCAAATGTTAGTGCCATAGAGCTGAATGTATCAATGAACCCTCTGACGTATTAGCGAAATATGAATTGTACAGTTATAATTGGACATTATCTCAGTAGAATTCTGAATTGGTGTACCAATTATTAATACATGTATTTTTTTTGTTCACCGAATATCCAAGGGCTTAACCTAAATGTATAATTTGGGTGGAAGTGACAGGGGAACATGTATTTCAGATCAAAGGAATTGCATTTGATAAATTAAATGTTCTTTTATTTCAGATAAGTCATGAAGAAAAGAGGAAACACGTATTAAAGTAGCTGAGCTGCCTTGATACAGAGGACGGAGGTTACCTGTTTCTATTGCATCAATATTCCTAAACATTTCTTTGAATGCAGAAAATAAGAAAATTATGAAATATCATTGATACATTGTGTTAGCAGAATTGTAAGCAAAGGCATAAAATAAGAGAAATATACTGTATGGTTTTAATGTGCCTTGTGGCTTGATATACAAATTACATATTTTCCATTGAACATGAGTTCATTTGCATGTCAAGGCACTGGTGATGTCATAAGCAGGAGACTCCACAGACCCATTTAAAACACATTGTTTTCTTATTTTACACATATGCTTGTAATGTAGCTAACATAATACATTAATCATACACTCACAGTGTAAGCAATGTTTAGTTTGACAGAGTCAAAGTCCCTTTAAATGTGTCCAATCGTTATAATGTTTATTAAGATCAAGGGATAAAAATTAACTGTGGACCAAAGATCTACATGTGGTCCAATCGCCATGGAAACTTGGATGGACTACCTGTCAAATGTTTGAGTACACATGCTGGCAAGGTAGCTTAAGCCTTTAATGAGGATGTTTTATGCAAAAATTTTTAGTAACCACTTCCAACCTTTTATAGTAAAAAATAAAAACCAAGAATATCTAGTCACATACACACTCAGTTACACACATACTCACTCAGTCACGCACACACACACACACACACAAATACTCACTCAGTCATGCACACACACTCGTAAATTTAAGGTGTTGTCATAAACAGGCGAGCACAATTTTAGGCACATTTTTCTCTCCACTTGGAAAAACTCTGTCCTTTTGACTTTGAAACACCTTTGGGGCACCCAGATGTTCACTCAGGGCTTGCCCCAACACCCAGATTTGCACTCAGGACCTGACCCAGCAGCCAGTTTTGCACTCAGGACCTGACCCAGCAGCCTGATTTGTACTCAGCTGCAATACATAAAAAATAGAAATTTGCCACAGCTGTCATCGGTTTGATAGTTTGCGCTAAAACTTGTTAAATCAATGAAATGTTCTGCGAACTTAATATTTTTTTAAACAAAACCGGCTGAATTCCACCACTGGTTTATGTCATATAACTTTCTTGAAAGGATCACATGTTACAGTATACAAAATAAAACATACATAGATTTGTTCACTAAACAGTGAACAGTGCTGAACTGACAAAAAAACCCAGCAAAAATCAGGCAAGAAAAGGAGTTCATCAACTTGCTTATAATTCCAACTCCGCTATTAATGTCGGTGATTTGCAATTCACTTGTCAGTTCACTTCAGTTTACCATTTTAGTGAAAAGACCCCACACACTATTAAACTAATCTTCAAGAAATTGTCATATAAATCTTGGCTTTTTAAATGTAACCACCCATTCCCATAATACCAGTCTTAAACACACAAGATAAGGATTAACAAGTTTCAGCAAGAAAAAACCCTATATGTCTTCAAATACAAATCTCAGACTAATTTGGCAATCTCTGTACAGTGATCCTTTATTCTGCCTGTAAACAAGGACATACTAACCAGTCTACCCTCCAATTAAGCCTTTCCATACACAACCAGTCAGGTTTAAACATTTCCATTGGATTTTCATTTAAAGCTACTTTCATCTATAATACTCAGCTAATAGACATATCACATAAAATAAAACATTTTGTTAAAAAGTGTATACAGTTGAAATCATAGACAATCACTTTACTCTGATACCATATATTGTTTCAGACAGAATTCAGGAATACTTGAATTTATTAATTAGTAATTTGGTGTCAGTTTATCTTTATGCATGATATTTAATTTGTAAATTACAATAATTCAGAGACTGTGCTAGAGAGTGTGAAAACCAGCAGAGAGATAAATAAGGCAGAGGAGGTGTTGAAAGAAGATTTCAGACTGGTCAAGTAGGAAACAGGAGTTAATTGGGTTAGCTTCTAATAATGGGTAAACTCACTGCCAGAAATGTATCAACAAACAAAATAGAACTTTTTCTCACCACATGACGTTCATCCATGTGCAAAAGGCATAGATGTATCTATATGCTATGATGTACACATCTATTAACACACACAGTTGAGTGAACATTCATACATCATGTTACATCAGAACACAATGGTCCACAGCCATACCTCCCAACATCTGCCCACACAGTATCAGGATGCTTGTGGGCGGAGCTTGGGAGGTATGCATGTTCCAGTGTCCCGGACAGGGCTGGATTGCGCTCCCGAATCAACACTGTCCTGCATAAAATAGATGATGAGGGTTATGTTTAAACATTTCTGCACACAAAAGTGTTGGGAATCACTGTTTGTTCTGTATAACTGTGATTGTGCCTGACACTTTTGAGTGTTGGAATAGAAACTCAACCAGTCAGTGCTTTTCGGTGCCTGATGCTGTAGAGGTGGGATGCACCCATGCAACTTGGAAGTGCAAGGCCAGTGCACAAACCACAGACACCCAACTTAGGCACTGTCCTGTGTGTGTCGAAGGCATTCTCCCCATATCAAATCTCACTTTGTAGGTCCACTTTCATTTTGAGTCTACGCCATATTCTGGTTTAAATCTTCCCCATTGAAAGTAATGGGAGGTGAAATGCTTGACACTATTTCTGAGACTAAGTCAAACTCAGGTGCCGAATTTGACGTAGTCTCAAAAATAGCTTTGATAATTTCACCTCCCATTTGTGGTGAAGCTGGGTTTGTTTTCTAAGTCAAACCCGGGTGCCGAATATGACTAAGTCTCAAAATAAAAGTCGACCTTCAAAGTCGAATTTTAGTGAAGACACAATACAGTTAAAATTCCTCAACAAACTGTTGTTATTTTTCTTGCATCGCAAAGATATCATTGGCTGAGCTTCTACATGGAAGAAGAAGACGAATATAATACCTATTTTTCCAGCCTGATCCTTTCACAATACAACAATGAACTGGGGTTTCATAATGTTATCAATGCAGAAAACACACACACCTTTCGCACATGTGTTTTAACAAAGCACTTACACATCATATATGCATAAATGATGCAGGTTTACAAAACTGGGTAAGAGGTTTTCAAAGCAAAAGAGAAAGGAGAGATAGTTGTCTATTCAACAACCTGAGTTCATTTATCTCATTGAATCCCATATCATAGCACTGAATATCATAACTGCAATAGAAAAATGGGAGTTAAAAACCAGTGATATAGTATGTCATTGTATCAGGTGAAGTAGGGACACAAGTAGGTTTCTTGTCAGTAGGTAAGATGGGATCTTGCTTCAAAAAGAATGGCAAATAATTCTTTAAAAACAGTGTTTAAAGGGACTGTGTCACCTAAACATTGTTTTTACTGTGCACGAGTAATAAAAAAAATGATATGTAAATTGTCAGTAAAACTGCATGCAAATGGATAAATTAGGCGAAAATGTCTTTAAAATGCGTCTGTGGAGTCTCCTGCTTATGACATCACCTTTGGCTTGATGAACTGTTTTTTAATGGGTAATTTGCATTTCAAGCCAGAGGACATATTTACAATAATTTGTTTATCCTAATTTAGGAATTTGCTTGTAATTCTGCTAATACAGTATATAGATCATTTTTCATTCTCTACATTTACAGTATAAGCAATGTTTAGGTGATACAGTCCCTTTAATGAAAAAAGTACTGAGAACATAATGGGGTCTATTCAACAACCTGAGTTATTTTGTCTCATGTCATTGAATCCCTCAGTCTGCAATACAACACTATGAGTTTAAAATTAGTAATAAGTGATTATTTATATTCGGGTATCTGCTTGTATAGTGTTTATTCTAAAGCAGCATTCTGGTAGATATTGCCCTAGACTGGGTGAATCACTGCTCATACCTCTCAAAATGCAATGGGCTTCTGTTGTACATCATTAACCTAGTTGTTTTTTTGTCCTTCTCATTTTGCTTGAAAATGGAATAGAACCTGCCACATTGAAAAAATGACCAACAGTGCTGTATATATGATTAGTAAGTTGTCATTACATGAGTATTAAATGTAGGCTTTTGTAATGACTTCCCCTGCTAAGCAAACTTGCCAGGTTTGTCCCTGCACAACGCATAGCTAAATTTGTGAAATATTCATCTCACTTCGACACTTTTATTGAATAGCCCCCATATGTTTTATATAAAGTGTTTAATCTAGGCATATTCCAGCTTAAAGGACAACTGTCAGCACAAATGAACTTCTGTTTAACTGAAAGATTGTATGACATACAGGCATTTTAAATAGAATTGCTATAATGAAAGAATACACATGTATTCCCTTATTGAGCCCTCTTTGCTTTTATAGCTCTAACAGGGGTGGAAATCTTGGATTGGATGAGTCAGATTATCCTTCATCTGATCCAAGATTCTAAACAATATGTCTGCCCCCTGAGAGAGCTATGTGGAGCAAAGAGGGCTCAATAATGCACTTTATTTGTATTCTTTCATTAAAGCATTTATATTTAAAATGCCTACACTTGGTAAAATCTTTCCATTAAACTTAACTTCATTTTTTGTCCTTTAACTCTCACCATAATAGTATTTTTCATTTTTAACCTTCATGCCATATCCTTTGTATTGTTCCCTTCTCCCCTGTGCTCACTCAATCTATTCACAGTGTTTTCCTGATCAACCTCCTGTCACTTTCCTAATCATAATTCTTCTCTTTAACCTTTTCCTTTCTATACTGCCCCAATAAAGCCTGGGAAGAATGCTTTACATGAATGTAAATGCTCTATTGTAGATCAGACATAGCTCTAGATAATATAAGTATACGTTATGTTGATAATTGCATCAGTTGTGCGGTTTGAGTGGATCTGGTTGAACTGCGTTGGTGTCTGGCATTTGATGATTTGTAAGAAGTGTATGGTAGCTCCATCCCCTCTGGGACACGTTGTCTCCTGCGCTTGTTTCCTGTAGATCACATGATTACCTAACAGCAAGCGCAGGGAGGTATTATGGGATAGTGCACGCTGCGGCGTTGCCAGGGAGACGCATCCTAGCAGCAGTGCATGAAGTCAGATCTAAAGATAGCACTGACAGCACGGAGACAGTGTGTTACACCATGTATGTATATAGCAATCTTTTGCTGTGTGTTACAATGTGTGGTGGCTTTCTTCTGTGTGCTACAAAGTGACACAATAACCCATATACATCACTGGATGTACTACTGTGCTTTCTTTTGTATATAGTGCACAAAGTAATACACAATGTAATACTGAATGCTAGCATATTGCTATGTGTCAATCTTATTCTAAGGGAATATGTTATTTATAGGCTTATTAGTCACTCTTGCTTTAACATAGATAAAACTGAATGCAAGTAAGACTTTCACTTCACTTGTTTGATATCAATTATTATATACAGGTCCCAGTAAACTTCAGTCAAGTCTGCCTGTGTATTGGATGAAACTTATGGAGGGACAATCCTTGATTCATCCAAGATATTTATTTATTTATCATTTATAAAGTATTTTACCAGGAAGGATACATTGAGATTTCTTTCCTTTTCAAGTATGTATGGGGCTGGAACACATAGTTAAAGTTAGCCAAAATTTATGCTTAAACATACACAGACACAATTGGCACACATCTGATGCGGACTATGATTTTTATTAAGCTAAGCCAGCCAAACCAAGTGCCACGAGTTAGCCTCACTAAACACAGGTCCAGTGAACTCTGTCTTAAGTCTGTGCTTAAGCGTCTACTCAATAGCTAAATGCAAGTAATTGTGATGGGAATTTCAAACTTTTGGCCAAAGTAGCCCAGTTGGAAAAATTCTCCAATACAGCTGAATGGAAGAATGTTTCCAACTAAGCTACTTTAACCTTTAGTTTGAAATCCCTGCCTCAATTCCCTGCAGTTCTCTCTTTATTGAGTAGACCCTTGGACATCCAATTTCCCTCTCTCTAACTTCCATTCCAGGCTTCCTTTGTCTGTACATCCTTGTCATCCCACAGCATTCCAATATCACAGGCCTCGGTTTCCTTTCCCTCAGCATCACAGTTCTCCATCTTCTCTCTGCTCTAAACAACCTAAACAACCTTTATCTCTTATCCTGTCCACTTCACATCATGCTCACACCACCTTCCCCCCCACACTCCTCTTCCCTCCTCTCAGTTCTGCTTACAGATCTGTTTTCCTCATGTAAACTGTCTTTAGAGATGGTGACTGTCAGGGCCGGCCTTAGGGGTGTGCCCCCAGGGGGCGCCTGCCCGGCCGCTCAAAAGAAGAAAAAAGAAAAAAAGAAAAACGTTTTAAAAAAAGCCGGTAGAGGCACTGGCTGGGGGAGATCAAAAGATCCCCCCACACCAGCCCTCTGCTCGGCAAGCTCTGCTGGGTCCGGGGAGGGGGTGGAGCTAACCGGTTGAGAGGTGTAGCTCCGCCCCCACCCTGTGAAGCAGAGCATCGTCTGCTTCACGGGGAGCTGCAGGCAGTAAGAGATAGTGCTGCACTTTCTCTTATGTAATATCATAATGCATGCATTCATGTTACTGTGTTATCCTATTTGTTTCTAATGACAATTGGTACATTTTAGTTCATGTAAAAGTGGATAAATTCCAGATTCAACAAAGTTGCCCCTATATATTCTACAGGAATAATCTTTTAATTCTAAGTCCCACGTATGATGTAGTACATCTCAGTAGTCTCCCATACAAGATTGAAAAAAAAAAAAAGTTTCTACTGGAAATTTGCTCTTAGTACTCAGTATTGGGGTGTACTAGAGAAAAAAAATCTAAAATAGTTTTAACACTTGAGCACTTTAATTATCATCCCTGCATGTTATATCACCTCTGAATTCAATGGTTTGATGGCCATTGGCACAAAGTGGCAACTGACAAATCATTTTGCTTTTCCAGCAGAATGATTATCAACCTGCTTTAGTATGAATGACAAGGCTGTGCACTGATTCACCCATCTTCCCTGTCAGGTGGGATCCAGTCAGTGCCACATAAGACATAACAGTGCATGCAGCCCTTAGACTGATCAAGGTGTTCTGATGTGATACTGGAACTAACAGGTTCTGAGATTTTCCTAGTGTCATTACTGACACTGTATCCCCCTGCGAGAGGGATCTGATGGAATCAGTAGGCTTCTTCTCCTGACTCATGCATTCAGGTCCCAGGTGTACATGTGACATCACTAGTTGAAGTCATTGACAAGCAATATGTGGTGGGTAAAAATAAACTGTGCTCCTTGACTTAATTAGAGAAGAAACAGCAGCATATGTGATACAGGACCCAGCTGTAGTAAAAAGACCTGCCCTATCTGCTGTGGTGGCCTACAATAGTAATGACTGAGAGCATGGGTGTAAGACATCATATTCTAGTTAAGGGTTAGGAAGGGTGGGTATTTATGGTGTATACTATGTTGCTTGTTACAACAAAACACGTATGGTGCTGAGCGTATTTATATACCCTGCTGTTCATTGTTCTGTTTGGTGTGTTCCAGTGTTTTACTGAGAGAGGATCCTTTAACCCAGCCTCCAGAGTGGATACACAGCTACAGAGAAAATCCACGTTTCCCACAAAGCTGCAGAGAAGCTAGAGGATGTCCTCTGATACTAACCGACACCTCAACTAGGTATTCTAAGACGAAATGCCAGGATCATGTGACTTCACAGCCTTTCACCTTAAGAGAGCCAGTGGAAGTGTTGGGCAGAATCGGACGATGTCTGTGTGCCTTGATACAGACATCTTGCAGCTGCCCCACTAGACACCAGGCAGTGTCCTGGGGTGCATTGTAAATATTGAGTGTATACTGGAAGTCCTGGGTGCATTGGGTGCATTGGATAGTCCTGGGGTTGTATTGGCAAGTCTCTAAGTGCACTGGCAAACCTGGGGTGCATTGGTAAGTCTGTGAGTGCAATTGGCAGGGCCTGGGGGTGCAATTGGAAAGTCCTGGGGATGCAATGGCAAATCCTGGGGGTGCACGGGTAAGTCTGTAGGTGCAATGGCATGTCCTGGGAGTGCTATATGGTAATAATGGTAGATGAGCAGAAGAGCTGGAATGACGGAGGACAGAATATTTTTTAAGTTAAATATGAAAAACAGTTTACATTTCCAATAGGGTCACCTTATATTTAGGATTTTTATTTTTTGTTAAAAATTAAGAACCAAGTTTGAGAAGTCCTCTTATAATCAGGGTCTTCTTATATTCAAGCAAATCCTGCATTATTTCATACTCAGTGTTATTAAAAGGGCAGAGTGTGGGTGCAGACTGCCCTGTAGCCAGTTGGTTGGGGTTACCATTTGGTGCCACCTACCGCCCACAACAGACACAGTGTGAGTGCGATAAAACCACTTACCTCTGTGCCTGTCCGGTGGAGGGTGCTGCAGGTACAACCGCTAGCACCCAAGACCTGGGGATATTAGTTGGGACATTGTCCTACTGAGGAGGTGGAGAAAGTGCCACATCGGGTGACTAAAGAGATAATCATGACACTGTTCATACTTGTCTCTCTCTCATACAATACATATTGGGGTCTATTCTCTGCATTCTGGGAGTTGTGGTTTAGCAACAGCTGGAGGACCACTTAGTGCCCAGCCCTGGCTTTGTTTATTGAAGAATGTCAGAAGAATCTATATATTATCACATCTGTATTTCAACAAAGAGAATGCTTTAACATGAAATCACAGCAGCAAAGGCACTCTTTTGATACGCTGACAACGTATATTGTTTCTCCTTGGTATCCTGGCTAAAAGGGTTAATATTGCTGGATACCGTGTTCTGTACTCAGACTGGCTGTCGGCACACAGAGTCCCAGCAAATTTCCCCCCTACACACAAGGCAACCAATCCCCTGCCAGCCCAGGCCCACTCCCACCAATCAGAAGCACATGGCTGGTAAACAGCTAATTCTACTATGGCCTGATTGGTAGGCACCGGGGGGTACTGCATGCTGATTGGTGGAAAGGAAGCTCGGCACAGGTGTTGCTGGGAGATGTTGGGAGGCAGAGCGATGTCTGTTCAGTCAGACAAGAAAGCAAGTTTGTTATAGAGAAACTTCGCATTGTTTGATGCCTGTCCCTGATTCTTCTTGCACATGATTCACACAAATACTGCAGTTTCCTTGTTATAAGGACCTTGCTTCTCCACTTCATTGGAACATGTGGAAAGCACAAAAGCTGTGCAATGAGATCTTCTAATTCACTCAATTAAACTGTAAGCCCATTATGTTCTCCCTTTCTCTTGCTTTATTTCCACCTTAGAGTTAAACCTCCATTTCTTTGCATGTTGTAAGGATCTGCAGAGTGCTCAACAATAACATTTCCAGATCTCTACATATGATCATTGACACTGGTCTCCTTAGCTACATTCCTAATACTTGGGGTTATACATAAAGTTCTAAAAGTGGAACAATCAGTGAGAATGCCCAATTGATTTCCAGGGTGATTATTCCATAAGCAACGTAATGCCTGCAGGTTGCACCTCCCAAATGTCACTGTAAGATACTCACACCTGATTTTTGATCATTATACCCCATGATACTGCAGTACTGAATTCTGCCCCACAACATCCAATCCTATCCAATGACATTGCTATGCAAACTGCTGTCCTGGCTCGTACAGCCTCTGTGGGCTTGGGTGTAAGCATTAACTCTTAGTTTAAAAGTCTCATATCTCAGTCGCAATGCTTCTGAGACATTCACCCTCTTGTGAAAAAACAAGAAGTTTCTTGAAATTATTCTGCGAGTTCTGCATTGCTGTTACTAACACAATATGTAGAAGCCCCCATGTAAGCTCTGCTAAGAGCCCCCTCATGTCACACATCTTGCCGTGGTTATTGAGTACATGTGCTGTAGTATAATATAACGCCTATGCAGAAGGTACACATTTTTGCTACTCTGTGAAAGGGACACTAATCTTTTTTTTTCACTTGTGCTTCTAATATAAATGTATTGTTTAACCCTTGCTTCCTTTAAAGAAGCAAGGGTTAAACAAAGTTTAATTTCCCTTTAACCTGTACTTGCCTTGAGTTAACTATAGTTTTTTTTAAAAAAAGATCTGTTTTACTTTTACAATACTGGCAAATTATAATTTAAGTCAGAGGCGCCCATGCTTTTGTATATGTTTCATGGGCCACATTCAATATAGGCTCTGATCAATAAAGACAGAGCTGGCCCAAAGTGAGGCCCGATCGGTCAAAGTATCCGAATTTTGGAATTTTACAAAATTAGTCTACTTAATATACCCAATTTGGGGATTTCAGCCCTGCAAATACTATGGAATCACCCCCTACTCAGTATGTTAGAAACTGGATAGTTTAAATGAAAATCAATAAAAAATGATTCAAAAAAATAATAACCCCCATAAATAAAAAAATGACCCTGCCCCCAAATAGATCCTGCCTCTATAATAAACTGGGCTGGGAGCTGGCCAAATGGCAAGTAGCACTGACCCCCCCCCCCCCTTCCTTATCAAAACAGGGCTGGGAACTAGCCAAGTAGCTCCAAGTCCCCAATATAATGCATTGTATGGCCCCCAATTTAATACCCTCCTGGTGTCCAGAGTCAAATGCCTTCTGATCCCCAAATAAAAATAAAAAAAATCCCAGAGTCTGTAAGTTCCTCAAATGCCTCCCCTGAACCCAAACGTATATTACATTTGTCTGCTTAAAGAACATTGTCCTGGAAGCCTTGTGTATCATCTATGTATATTTACTGAATTTCTTATTGCACTGACATTGGACATCCATGTTCTTTTTAGAGAGCAGTACTATACTCTTATTAACACCACTCCCTTTCAGTCTTTTTTTCTGTTGCCGGCTGCAGATTTCTGTTTCTTTTATTCTATTCTGTAGTTATTGGTGATTATGTCTATAATGTGATGTGTTGACTTTTTCAGAGCTTTTCGTTAGAGGACCACTCATGGACAGTGTGACTCTGATCTTGAACCTTATCTATTTGGAGACACTAGATGTATAAGTCCCAAATCCTTGTGGTTTTGTATCTTTTTCTTGACACACCGGTAATTGAATTTCTAATGTCCTCAGAGATGCTTTTGATCTCTGCATGATTTTCTTCCACGGAACTGTGTAGTGAAGCCTTAGCGCACACATGATCTTGTTACATGGTGGGTCCCCTTGAAAAAGGCTCTATAGCCGAAACGTTGGGTGACCTCCGTTTTTTTGTGCATAGTGTCCCACTTTTTCTTTACTTTTGTATCTAGAACGATTTTTTTGCTGGTGCTATTTGTATATGTGAGTATTTACTGTTGTGTTTTTGTACTAATGATGTAATTTATTAACTTGATTATATTTTTATATAACTTTTCTCTAATAAATTCTTTGCAAACTTATTGCAAAGACTCCCCTTGGGGTGATGCACCACGTTATATGTATTGATATCACTTTGGAGTGCTTCTCTGTCTATTTTGTGTTTTACTTGTTACATGGTGGGGCCATAAAATGTATCCCTGCAGAACTAGATATTTAACCACTAGGTTCTAACTATGTCCTTCAAATATGATGCTACATCCAGAGCTTCACATACACTTGCACATGCCCCACGCTTCCTAAGTATTCCCTGTGTATCTGATGTACACATGATTTTTGACACAACAGACTAGGGAAATGCCAGTCCTATTGGATGTTGACACACAGGCTGGTTTTGATCCATGAAAGAAATCTGGGCTCAACTTCAGAACTTCTGTGGTATCTGTAGTTTCTAAACTTTTACTGACATTTGTAACATGAATATAAGCCCTCTTCTTCCCTGTCACCAGATCTGCAGGAGCCTCCATTACACCACTGATTACTGCTAAAGAACCCAGCAGATCATTATAAGGATGATTACATTTAAAAGTTGGAACTTAAAACATTTGGAGAACGCAGCTGTCTTTACACACTGCAAGGCTGGCGTCAAGCGTAACGTGTATCATATACGCACAGGAGTGTAGGAATTGTAATTCCTAGTGGTGGAAGAGCAAAAACAAATACAGGGGGGTAGTACCTGCAGCAAGTATCACATATAGAAATGAGGGGCAGCAGGTACAACTGGGGAGTAACAGATGGTGCCACATCCAGGAATTAAGTACAGAAGGAGAATCATGCATATGGCAAGGTTATTAGTGGAGTTACTAGGGACCTGTGGTGCATCAGCAGAACATGTACTAGTAATCTGAACATCTGCAGCATCCTGAACTCCCACTTCTCATAATCAGGTGCAATAACAGAGCTAGTGCATAAGGACCAGGGCTATTTTCAGAGAACAGAGCTACCTCATAAGATGCAGCAGGGCAACATGTGAAGCAATAATACTGCAGTATTTGGGAAAGCATGTCAGATGGACATGCAATGTGCAGTAGAAAATATTCAGGGCTAGGTATCAAACAATGAGGTTATATATATATATATATAGCTTTTTCTGTCTTAACATACACTGTTCTGCCTCCCAACATCTCCCAGCAACACCTGTGCCGAGCTTCTTTTTCTCCAATAAATGCTCAAGCCCTACATTGCCCACCAATCAAGCTGTGGGATAGCTGATTGTTTACTAGTCATGTTCCCTCTGACTGGATGGAGTGGGCTGTGTCTGGCATGGGGTTGGCTACACTGCATGAGGGGGGAAATTTGCAGAGTTTCTCTTTGCAGAGAGCCTGAGTACTGCGCAGCACAGAGCACCCAAACAGTATAAATAAAAGATGCTTGCCAGACGCCAGCCTCCCCCTGGGCTGACCTCGTTGTTGCAGACACCGGACAAAGACGCTCCCTGCCTCTCAACAGCCCCCTGCAACATTAGCTTGGGACACCTTCCAATAGGAACACATGAGGGCCTCTGAGCAGCCAATCCAATGGTTGAGGCACCCTCTGTCTTACCCAATCATGGGTTGACGCTGGGCAGCACTGAGCACCTATCAAAGAGATTTAAGATACTTATTGGAGGACTGGAGGGGGAGTTGGCCTGGGGGGGGGGGGGGCAGAAACCATCCATTGGTGTATAGGATGTAATAAATACAATGGGGGTTGAGCTGTGTGTGAGAGCACGTGTATGTGAGTGTTACCATGCTGTATCAGCATTTCAGAGTATCTGCACGGTATGACTGAGCTAGCACAGCATCTGTATCCAGTTTGATCATGGTCTGTGTATGGGCTGTTTGATTAGTGTACATGCAGCCTCTGTACATGGAAGTGCTGGCCCTTATATGCATTGCTTGGTGCAATGTAACTGCTGAAGTTAGAACTTCTGATAGGAAAAAAAAGAGAAAGATGTACTGCAGGCCTGAATGTTAACCATTGCAGTCCTGCACAATGTGATATAGCATGTGGTGATCTAGCCAGAGTGTGCAATCCAGTACTGAATGTGTTAAGACAGGTCATTGTGATGAAGGCATTTTACAGGGTTGCTTGAGTGTGTACTTTAACTATGCAGCCTGCAAGATATATTTGTTCTTCCTAATGAACATTTATCTTAACCGTTTCAGTACTGGAGTACTAACTTGTATATCAATAGTAGCTGTTTCTTACTGTTTAAGGATATTGGGAGTTCCGAGAGAGCAATCGCCATTGAAACCAACCCATATGCATTGCTGTTTTTTGCACTTACAGTATCAGGATGGGCATAACTATAGAGATTCACTAGACAGCTGGTGGGAGACGAATGTCTTGCAATGTTAAATATGAAATCATGTACATTAGATACATTACAGATGGTAAAGCTTGGGGCACTATATCCTGCTGTCACAATATTATCCTCTGGAAGTAAATGAGTTATTACCACTGCACAATACATTGATGGTGATTATTCGGCCTTGTTGACGTTACTTGGCAATGCAATCTTGCATGTGCAGTTATTTGCCAACTAGCCTGTGCGCCAACGCTGCTGGGCATGTGCAAACAAGGCTGACATGCCACCTATGGAGGGAATTTACAATTAAAATGTTTCTGGCACTAATACCCAATTGCAGCTTTCAGAAAAGTTGGTTAGTTACAGGATGTTTCCCTTTAAGAGCTGGCCTGTGCTTGATCATATGTGAATACAGGATGATTCATACTGAAGCTACAGCAGACATGAAGGGATGTGAATGTGCCAACCACACATGCTCTTGATTAAGCAGATAATAGTGTGTTGGAAACCTTTGCAAGGTATCACTAAGGGGGCTATTCACTAAAAGGTGAGTTAAGATGAAATGAACATTTCATCTCACCAATTTATCTATTTACATTTAGCTGTACATTGCAGGGACACACCTGCTGACTTTCCTTCGCTAAGCAAACAAGTGTATCCCTGCACAATGTATAGCTTAATTGGTGAGAGGAAATGCTCACCTCACATTTAACTCACATTTAACTCATCTTTTAGTGAATAGCCCCTGGATCTACATTAGACTAAAGTATTTTAAAGGCAATAATCTGAATGTCTTAGAAGGACCCACACCTGAATCTGAATGGGAATCTCCAATTTGTTTTGAAATTCGCTGTTCACCAATGCATAGTTGCCAACATCGGCCATGTTTCCAGGGACACATATTTGTTCTACGTGCTGCAGAAAGAGCATGCAAAGTGCAGCCCGGCAGTATGTAGGATGGGCATATGCACAGGCATAATACAATGAATTAATCAAGGTGGAGATCTCAAAGGACCTACCATGATTAATTAACTGGATTATATGCATCCTATATACTGCGAATACTATGCCAATGGTCCCCATCCGATATGACAAACACTGAGCATTTATGCCAAAAACACTGCGCAGACAGTGCTGGTTCCACATGTCAATAAACGCAGTTATAACGTCTGTCAAATGTGTGTCTACCAAGTATGCACTAGAAGGAAGAATACTTATTCAACCAATAAATTTCTTTGTTTCAATAATATCACAGTAAAACATGTTTCACTTTCAAAGTGCTATGTATGTTGCATAAATCAAAAGAATACAGATCCCAAATAAATCAACTATTATGACATTAAGGAAAATTGATAAATGCAAGATACTGTATTAATACTAAACCAATCAGGTTACTTTTTAACATTTGTATTTGGGACAATATAATACATGCAATGATTTAATACAGGCCCTTTTTAATTTGAAGTCATGCCACAAGTTCCGATAAAGTAAGGTGCTTTAACAATTTCTGGTTTGGAACTTAAGCTAGCATTGGAAGCCTCAATTATGTTATCATTCCCCAGTTGATGGACTATTGGCTATTGCTCAAAGTTGCTAACTTTTACTTTTATCTTACACCCAGTGCTGTATTTACCGCGAGGCATCCTAGGCGGATGCCGCCCCCCAGCACTTAAAAAAAAAAAAATTAAGAAAAATAATCTGGCCCTTTCAAAAAAACACACAAAAAAAAAACACACAAAAAAAAACGCGCTTGCAGGCAGAGACGGAGGTGAAAATTGATTGGAAGATCCCCCCTCACCTTCCCTCTGCTGGCAGGCTGCACGGGGAGCCGAGCAGTGTGACACGGAAGTGCCGACAGTCACGTGACCGGCACGCTGACGTCATACGCGCGCCGGGTCATGTGACCTGTCGGCACAACCGCCTGGGAGCCGAACAGGCAGCATGGAGGAGACCATGCTGCCTGCCACTAGCCACCAGGGAAAGGTAAGTGCTGGGGAGATGGGGGAAAATTGTCTGGGGCATATTAATGGGACATAACACTGGCATATTATTGGCAAATTTACTGGGGCATATTAATGGGACATAACACTTGCATATTATTGGAAAATTTACTGGGGCATACTAAATGGCAAATAACACTGGCATATTATTGTGCAAATTGGCAGGGGCATATTAATGGGACATAACACTGGCATATTATTGGGCACATTTACTGGGGCATACTAAATGGCACATAACACTGGCATATTATTGGGCAAATTGACTGTGGGATATTAAATGGCAAAAAACACTGGAATATTATTAGGCAAATTGGCTGGGGCATATTAAATGGCAAATAACACTGGCATATTATTGGGCAAATTAGCAGGGGCATATTAAATGGCAAATAACACTGGCATATTATTGGGCAAATTAGCAGGGGCATATTAAATGGCAAATAACACTGGCATATTATTGGGCAAATTAGCAGGGGCATATTAAATGGCAAATGACACTGGCATATTATTGGGCAAATTAGGGGCATATTAAATGGCAAATAACACTGGTATATTATTTGCAAATTTACTGGGGCATACTAAATGGCAAATACTGGCATATTATTGGGCAAACTGGCTGGGGCTTATTAATGGCAAATAACACTGGCATATTATTGGGCAAATTGGCAGGGGCATATTAAATGGCAGAATAACTGGCATATTATTGGGCAAATTGGCTGGGGAATATTGATGGCAAATTATACTGGCATAATATTGGGCAAATTGGCAGGGGCATATTCAGTGGCAAATACTGGCATATTATTGGGCAAATTGGCTGGGGAATATTAATGACAAAATAATACTGGCATAATATTGGGAAAATTGTCAGGGGCTGATTAAATGGCAAATACTGGCATATTATTGGGGAAATTGTCTGTGACTTATTAATGGCAAATAATACTGGCATATTATTGGGCAAATTGGCAGGGGAATATTAATGACAAAATAATACTGGCATAATATTGGGCAAATTGTCAGGGGCTGATTAAATGGCAAATACTGGGATAATATTGGGGAAATTGGCTGTGACTTATTAATGGAAAATAATACTGTCATATTATTGGGCATATTGGCTGGGGCATATTAATGGAAAATGATACTGGCATATTATTGGGCAAATTAGCTGGGGAATATTAATGGCAAATAATATTGGCAATGTGTATGTAATGGGATGATGGAGGCATGTAAATTGGGTGATAGGGCATGTCCTTGGTGTGCAACATGGGTTATGGGGCATGTCTTGGGTGTGCATCGTGGGTAGGGGAGGTGCCCAAAATTTGTCTGCCTAGGGCAGCACAAAACCAAGATACACCACTGCTTACACCTACTGATAAGTCGGAACAATCACAGAATCAGCAGAAGAGTAGTAAGGGCCTTATTTATGAAAGAGAGAAATGCAGGCAATTGAGAAGGGAATCTCAAACTTAAGGCCAAATTAGCGGAGTTAGAAAAAAATTCTCCCATTCAGTTTCCTGTGAAAAATAAAGTTACAAAAGTATAGGTGCTACTCGATATTAACAAACTAATTTATTCAGCACAAATAACAGATGAGAATGGCAACATAATTACCATTAATAAAGAGCAGACATCATAAACCTTGTATAACATACCAATGAGCAGTAAATTCATCAAATTTATATATCAGACCAATGAGCGTTAAAGACATAAACTTTATATGTCAATCCAATTTCTCATGATGTTCAGCCAACCAAGTAGATGGCTGAGAATCATGAGTTGTGCATTCCACAGCAGGTGCAGTACTAATTAGGGTTGCCACCTTTTTCTCCGGCTTTGGTACTGTCTCCATAGACTTAACATTGGCCTGATGCCAATTTTTTACCGGCCTGCCGGTGGCAACCCTAGTACTAATCCATACTGATATAATAGCTAACCTATGGCAGTCACGTTATTGAGTACTCACTATTCCATGACTGGCTGAGAGCCAAGGGAAATGTAGTCTCAAAAGCTGTAATAACGAATCCTAACTGCAAAACATGTTTGAAATAAACTAGGCCATGCCTAAGAGTGGAGCTCTACAAAGGAATATAGCAATGAATGGGGATTAAGCTGAGTAATGGGCAGTAAGGATGAATTGCCAAGTAAGTCTCTACATATATCTACATTTTATACACCTCATCAGAACTGGAGGATTTAACAGGGAAGAAGGAGCTCATGGTAAAAGGTTCATTTATGTCTAAATACAGTGTCCTGTAACAAAATAAAATGTATTATGCTTCCATTTGGAGCCATTATGCAGACTTGTCCTAAGGCAGTAATTCTGAATAATTAAGAGTTACTCTATGGTGCAGTGTTTTGGTTTTACGCCAAACAGTGCTGTCCATTGATTTAATGTAAGCTGACAGTTGGATACTTCTCATAACGATCATAAGTGCCAATATTATCACCATCCTACAGACAACTTAGATATATATATACTTTAGATCTGTAACCAGTATGGTTTGCATGGGATCATATCACCGAGGCTCCTAGGGCAAATCTAGAATTTGGCTACTTTTTTATTTCAGTGTACTGGGGTCTGTTCAGGACAGGCAAATAGTTAAAGGGATGTCTTCTATACATTTTTTATACTTTTAATGTTAAGAATAAAAATGATCAAAGATTTTCTATAAATTGGGGGCATCTATAAGCACCACTCCCACTCTGATTCCCCCAAATACTGGTGCAATCGGCGTGTGCGCCAATGTATTAAGAAGATTCCCGACAAATGTCATAGGTCTGCCTAGATTTAGGCTGCCTGATTTGTGTCGAGGTCGCTTTCTCACACTGCAAAAGTGTCGGGAATTATAAAAAAGCACAATCACTGTTATACATAAAAACCAGCAATGTCGGCTTGTTATAGAACTCTAGACACTTTGCAGTGTGGGAGTCTTCATACATAACCCCCATTGTGTTATGTAGAATTGCAAGCAAATCCATATACCATATTTGCTCGATTATAAGACGACCCTGATTATAAGACGACCCCCCAAACTTTGGATATTCCATTAGGAAAAAAACTAAAAGCCTGAATATAAGACTACCCTATAGGAAAAAATAATTGTCTCTCTGCCCCCCCTCCCTCCCTTCCCCTTACCTTGATCCCTGGTGGCTAGTGGGGGCAGCTGGGGGATGTCTGCACGTATAGTGCAGACATCCCCCAGCTGCCCGATTGTCCCTGGTGCCTAGAGGGGCAGCAGAGGAAGTCCCTGCTGCCGCCCGGCACGCTCGCCGGGACTTCTGTGACGAAAGCGGAAGTACCCGGCTTCTTCACAGAAGCCCCGGCGGTCGTGCCGGGCGGAAGCAGGGGAGTCTGCGCTCGTTGCGCAGACATCCCCTGCTGCTAGAGAGCTGCTTGAGGTCAGATTATAAGAAGACCTCGATTATAAGACGAGGGGTAGTTTTCAGATTTTTTTTTCTGAAAAAAACCTCGTCTTATAATCGAGCAAATACGTATTAAGAGAAAAATATGACTTAATTGTCGCTCCTGTTTTTGACATGCACATGACATATTTCCAACTGCAAAGTGCTATTCCAATCTGGAGGTGATGTCATAAACAGGAGACACCACAGACACATCTAAATTCCATTTGACTCTTAATTTACAATCTGCTTGCAATTCTGGTAACAAAGTATATAGATAATTCCTGATAAATGTTTATACTCTACATTGCAAACGATGTTTAGGTGACAGAGTCCCATTAAGATGAACTCCATCACCTATTTGACAGTATCTCTGTAAAACGTGCCTGTAGTTAAACAAATCAAGCCAGACACCATTCTAATTGCTGTGTCTGCATGTTCTGGGTGTATTTGTAGATCGGCATGGATGTGTTTGTTGGTGACTATAGTGTTTGTGGACGTTAGTGTCAGCATGCAGCTTTGTGATTATGGCACAGCGAAGGATGAACAAAAAAAATGTAACGTGGCACCTTCAGAAAGGGGGAGGTAAACCGAAATACACAGACTTTACAGTACATGAGCAAAATCAAAACTGGGTGGACTTTTACTGTAAGACTGCATAGGTAAAAAACAGTGGAGTTCTTGGAATTCAGTGGCATCTTGCATCAAGCCTCCCTTAATCGCCCATCCAAGCAGTATTGGTGCAACACCTGCATAACTGCATCATCTCCTAAAAACCCACTCTTATCTAAATTATACAAAAGTAATAATAACGGTAGGAAAGACTGATATGCTAAATTCATGAAATGAATATCATCATATGCATGCTGGTGCTTATTTATTAACATTAAAACTATATTTAGGTGTCATTTTAACAGAAGTGGTTAAACCCCTTCCTCTGTTCTATATCTCCTCCCCTTCCTCTGTTCTCTCTCTCTCTCCCCCCTTCCTCTGTTCTCTCTCTCCCCCCCCCCTTCCTCTGTTCACTCTCTCTCTCTCCCCCTTCCTCTGTTCTCTCTCTCCCCCCCCCTTCCTCTGTTCACTCTCTCTCTCTCCCCCTTCCTCTGTTCTCTCTCTCCCCCTTCCTCTGTTCTCTCCCCCACCCCTTCCTCTGTTCTCTCCTCCCCACTCCTCTGTTCTCCCTTCCCCTCCCATTCTTACTTATGGTGAGGGGGCAGAGCTAACCGGGTGAGAGGTGTAGCTCCACCCCCACCCTGTGAAGCAGAGCAGCATCTGCTTCCCGGGGAGCTGCGGGTAGCATGAGTAAGTGCTGCTCGCGCTCCACAAGCACAGTGATAATGCAGGGTATCAGGGCGCGGGGAGCGCTAGCAGCAATTACTCATGCTACCCGCGGCTCCCCGTGAAGTAGACACCGCTCTGCTACACAGGGTGGGGGTGGAGCTTCACCTCTCACCCGGTGAGCTCCGCCCCCTCATTATCCGGTACCCTGCTAAGCTCTATCGGCAGTCCCGCTTATTTTCCCATGCCCCGCCAAACTCTAGATGCTGTCTCAATATCACTCTCCAGTGCCCCATTCAGCTCTACCCACAGTCCCAATCTCATTCTCCTGTGCCCCGCCAAGCTCTACCAACAGGCCCAATCTCATTCTCCAGTGTCGTGGAGAAGTTGGAAGGTATGCAGTGTATATATTTAAAGGACAAACATTCTTTAGGTGATGCTCTGTCAACCTAAACATTGCTTATACTGTTAATGTAGAGAATAAAAAAAAGTATGAAACATTATTTATATATTGTGTTAGCAAAATTGTATGAAATTCATAAAATATGAGAAATATAAGAATTAAATATGTCTGTAGTGTCTTCTGCGAATTACATCATCTTGTGGTTTGATGTGCAATATACACATTTCCCGTTGACAATGTGTTTATTTGCATATTAAGCCACAAGTGATGTCATAAACAGGAGACATCATAGACAATACAGTTTCTTTTATTTTATGCATGTGCAATGAATTCTAATAATACAATGCATAGATCATTTTAACCATTTTTTATTCTTTACAGTCACACTATAAGCAATATTAAGGTTGACACAGTCCCTTTAACAATTTAAATCAGTGTTATGTGCTCCATTGGCCATACGTGATACAGCAGGTAAAACATAAATTCTGGGATGAACCTTTTAAATTGCAGGAGACCATGGGCATCTATCACCTGCCTCTCTTACCAGCCCACTCATGAAACTGGATTCAGCTAGCTTTCTTAAAGGGACACTACCTCTTACATAAGATGTGACTAGATAACCTGGTCATTTAAAACAAACACATATATAAATCATATGTCATTGTTTTTATATGATTGAATTAAGTGCATATAAAAGGAAAAATAAAGTTAGGTGTTTGTCTCCTGGCTCCATTTTGTGAATATTTCCAATGATGCATTATCATCCAAAATCTACCAGCCAGTCTCACTTTACAACTGTGGCAAAAGCCTGAATGATGATGTCATAAGATACTGCCCTGCTCTCTTACTGGCTCCCGGTATCATAGTGGGTAGGACTAGGTGGCTGTGTACAACTTGTTTTACCTGCCTTCCAACACAAAGAGAGGAGATTAACCTGATCCAACAGGATTATATCTCCACCCCCTTGTGATGTAATAGTTACATTACCCTCCCATTCAATGCAAGTCTGTGATCAGAATTCTGACTTTTAGACTGCATTCTGTACCCCCAGCCCCAAAGTGAGAAATTTGTGCCGTAAAGTCTCTGAGGGGTGGCTCCCAAAAACAATATATTTCCCAAAATGGTGCCGCTCAGTCACACTTGATTAGTTACATAGTTTTTTTTTTAAATACAATCACTTAACAAAAACAAAAGACATATCTGAAATCAACAGTACAAAATAAAAAAAATAAATTTTTTTTTTATTTTTTGGTGGCAGTGTCCCTTTAACATAGTTTGAGAATTTCTTTAATAAATGGAAATAACATCAGAATTTCGGTATATTTTATACTGTCCAACAGAGATACAAATTGAACAACCTTGAATTTTCATAGAAGACCCACAAAGGGGAACAAAGACTCAAATGTTTCCTTCTTTGTAAAATTGCTGTAATTTTTCACAGAGGTCAGTTCAGCGCACCCCATCCTTTCCCTTGTGCTGCATTATGGTACGCAGAGAAAATGACAGTGATGCTACAAAGAAACCTATTTAAATCCTCAAACTGTTTAACATGCAATTTCTTTGTGCTGTGTATCATATTTGTAATTAGAAAAAAAAAAAAAAAACTATTCCGGGGAACAAATCTAAATGTTTTGTTATGAGATGGAAGTTATTTTTTACACTTCCTGGAATGTGTACGGAATTAAAAGCTCCGATTAGCTTGGGTTTCATTCAGTCACAGATCCAGCTGCGATGGTAGAGCCTGGCGTTAGGACTGCCATCTTTTACATAATGTAAGTTCTCAATGCCTACGTTAAACTGGAACACGTTTTGGCGTCTATTCACAAACTAACAAGAGACATGCAATAATCAAACATTAACAGTTGAGTTTGAAACATTATCCAATTTACTTATTATCCAGTTCTACTATAATTGTCTGTTTTTTTTTTTGCAATTGGTGACTGTATTATACTACTGTCTGCAGCTAGCATAGAGTATGCTCAAACTAACTGTATTACACTACTGTCTGCGGCTAGCACAGTGTATGCTCAAACTAACTGTATCACACTACTGTCTGCAGCTAGCATAGTGTATTCTCAAAGTAACTGTATTATACTACTGTCTGCAGCTAGCATAGTGTATTCTCAAAGTAACTGTATTATACTACTGTCTGTGGCTAGCATAGTGCATGCTCAAAGTAGCTGTATTATACTACTGTCTGCGGCTAGCAGAGTGTAATATACTACTGTCTGCGGCTAGCATAGTGTATGCTCAAAGTAACTGTATTATACTACTGTCTGCGGCTAGCATAGTGTAGGCTCAAAGTAACTGTAGTATACTACTGTCTGCGGCTAGCATAGTGTAATATACTACTGTCTGCGGCTAGCATAGTGTATGCTCAAAGTAACTGTATTATACTACTGTCTGCGGCTAGCATAGTGTAGGCTCAAAGTAACTGTAGTATACTACTGTCTGCGGCTAGCATAGTGTATGCTCAAAGTAACTGTATTATACTATTGTCTGCGGCTAGCATAGTGCATGCTCAAACTAACTGTATTATACTACTGTCTGCGGCTAGCATAGTGCATGCTCAAACTAACTGTATTATACTACTGTCTGCGGCTAGCATAGTGCATGCTCAAAGTAACTGTATTATACTACTGTCTGCGGCTAGCAGAGTGTATGCTCAAAGTAACTGTATTATACTACTGTCTGCGGCTAGCAGAGTGCATGCTCAAAGTAACTGTATTATACTACTGTCTGCGGCTAGCATAGTGTATGCTCAAAGTAACTGTATTATACTACTGTCTGCGGCTAGCAGAGTGTATGCTCAAAGTAACTGTATTATACTACTGTCTGCGGCTAGCATAGTGCATGCTCAAAGTAACTGTATTATACTACTGTCTGCGGCTAGCAGAGTGTATGCTCAAAGTAACTGTATTATAATACTGTCTGCGGCTAGCATAGTGCATGCTCAAACTAACTGTAGTATACTACTGTCTGCGGCTAGCATAGTGCATGCTCAAAGTAACTGTATTATACTACTGTTTGCGGCTAGCATAGTGCATGCTCAATGTAACTGTATTATACTACTGTCTGCGGCTAGCATAGTGCATGCTCAAAGTAACTGTATTATACTACTGTCTGCGGCTAGCATAGTGCATGCTCAAACTAACTGTATTATACTACTGTCTGCGGCTAGCATAGTGCATGCTCAAACTAACTGTATTATACTACTGTCTGCGGCTAGCATAGTGCATGCTCAAAGTAACTGTATTATACTACTGTCTGCGGCTAGCATAGTGCATGCTCAAAGTAACTGTATTATACTACTGTCTGCGGCTAGCATAGTGCATGCTCAAAGTAACTGTATTATACTACTGTCTGCGGCTAGCAGAGTGTATGCTCAAAGTAACTGTATTATACTACTGTCTGCGGCTAGCATAGTGTATGCTCAAAGTAACTGTATTATACTACTGTCTGCGGCTAGCATAGTGTATGCTCAAAGTAACTGTATTGTACTACTGTCTGCGGCTAGCAGAGTGTATTCTCAAAGTAACTGTATTATACTAATGTCTGCGGCTAGCAGAGTGTATGCTCAAAGTAACTGTATTATACTACTGTCTGCGGCTAGCATAGTGTATGCTCAAAGTAACTGTATTATACTACTGTCTGCGGCTAGCAGAGTGTATGCTCAAAGTAACTGTATTATACTACTGTCTGCGGCTAGCATAGTGTATGCTCAAAGTAACTGTATTATACTACTGTCTGCGGCTAGCAGAGTGTATGCTCAAACTAACTGTATTATACTACTGTCTGCGGCTAGCATAGTGTATGCTCAAAGTAACTGTATTATACTACTGTCTGCGGCTAGCAGAGTGTATGCTCAGAGTAACTGTATTATACTAATGTCTGCGGCTAGCAGAGTGTATGCTCAAAGTAACTGTATTATACTACTGTCTGCGGCTAGCATAGTGTATGCTCAAAGTAACTGTATTATACTACTGTCTGCGGCTAGCACAGTGTATGCTCAAAGTAACTGTATTATACTAATGTCTGCGGCTAGCAGAGTGTATGCTCAAAGTAACTGTATTATACTACTGTCTGCGGCTAGCATAGTGTATGCTCAAAGTAACTGTATTATACTACTGTCTGTGGCTAGCAGAGTGTATGCTCAAAGTAACTGTATTATACTACTGTCTGCGGCTAGCATAGTGCATGCTCAAACTAACTGTATTATACTACTGTCTGCGGCTAGCAGAGTGTATGCTCAAAGTAACTGTATTATACTACTGTCTGCGGCTAGCATAGTGCATGCGCAAACTAACTGTATTATACTACTGTCTGCGGCTAGCATAGTGCATGCTCAAAGTAACTGTATTATACTACTGTCTGCGGCTAGCAGATTGTATGCTCAAAGTAACTGTATTATACTAATGTCTGCGGCTAGCATAGTGCATGCTCAAACTAACTGTATTATACTACTGTCTGCGGCTAGCAGAGTGTATGCTCAAAGTAACTGTATTATACTACTGTCTGCGGCTAGCACAGTGTATTCTCAAAGTAACTGTATTATACTACTCTCTGCGGCTAGCAGAGTGTATGCTCAAAGTAACTGTATTATACTACTGTCTGCGGCTAGCATAGTGCATGCATTAACTAACTGTATTATACTACTGTCTGCGGCTAGCATAGTGCATGCTCAAAGTAACTGTATTATACTACTGTCTGCGGCTAGCATAGTGCATGCTCAAAGTAACTGTATTATACTACTGTCTGCGGCTAGCAGAGTGCATGCTCAAAGTAACTGTATTATACTACTGTCTGCGGCTAGCAGTGTGTATGTTCAAAGTAACTGTATTATACTACTGTCTGCGGCTAGCACAGTGTATTCTCAAAGTAACTGTATTATACTAATGTCTGCGGCTAGCAGAGTGTATGCTCAAAGTAACTGTATTATACTACTGTCTGCGGCTAGCAGAGTGTATGCTCAAAGTAACTGTATTATACTACTGTCTGCGGCTAGCACAGTGCATGCTCAAAGTAACTGTATTATACTAATGTCTGCGGCTAGCAGAGTGTATGCTCAAAGTAACTGTATTATACTACTGTCTGTGGCTAGCACAGTGTATGCTCAAACTAACTGTATTATACTACTGTCTGCGGCTAGCACAGAGTATGCTCAAAGTAACTGTATTATACTACTGTCTGCGGCTAGCATAGTGTCAGGTTTGGGCCTGGGAGCCTATGGCAGGAGGGTCGTGAGTGGCCACAGGGGAGCAGCAGAGAGCGGGATGTTGGTTGGGGTAACCAGAGAATAAACAAATCAAGCCAGGATCAAAGGGCAGGAGAAATCAGAATGTCCAGGAGGAAAGCCAAGGTCAAAATCCGGGGGAATCAATCAGAAAAGGAGGTAAGACAAGGGAAAAGAACTCTGGCAAGGAACCAAGGGTTTACACCACTTAGCAGCTCAATACACAAGCACTGATTGTAGTCAGTGCTTGGTATTTATGGGCTGTCAAGTGTACCTCCCCACCTCCTCCAATCAGGGAAGTCCACCCACTCACATAGAGAAGCCTGACACTCACTGGGGTGAGTGGCAGCCTCTGGCCACACCCCCGCTAGCTCCACCAATGGATCGGCACCATCGCGCGATAGGCCACGCCCCTCTGCCATCCAAAATAACAGCAGCACCAGCAACTCGCGGGACGCGAGTTACTGGAGTCCGGGGATGCGGCCTACCACGCGACGGCCTTCCCCTCCGTCGGGTAGCAACGGGAGTGGATGCAGGTAAGGGGCCCCTGGCTTGTTGGAGACGGGGTCTGGAACCCCCACACATAGTGTATGTTCAAAGTAACTGTATTATACTACTGTCTGCGGCTAGCATAGTGTATGCTCAAAGTAACTGTATTATACTACTGTATGCGGCTAGCAGAGTGTATGCTCAAAGTAACTGTATTATATTAATGTCTGCAGCTAGCATAGGGCATGCTTAAACTGTGTTACATGCCTCCTAACTGTTGCACAGGACAGTCCCGCTGAGCTCTATCTCTGTCCCACTTTTTGGGACAGAGGTAGAGTTCAGAGGGACAGCTGAATTCAGGACTGCAATCTTGCAGTCTCAGCTTTATTCACTGGTGTCAGAGACACCAAACAATTCATACTGTGCATGTACAGCATTGTGCACATACTCAGCAGTGCCCTCTATTTGAGTGACAGTGCTAACGTGCATGCACGGTAGCACTGACACATGATCTCCCAAGCATAGTCCTTGGCATCCTGATTTGCAAGGGGCAAAAGTTGGCAGGGGCAAGAGACATCCTAGCTCTTGGCATCCCGTTAAAGTATGGTATTAATCTATTATCTGTGGTTGGCTTATACTCAAGGAGGAGGAGTGAGAGTTATTGAATGGGCAGTGTGTTTCCATATTAGACCTATTTGCACTATGTAATGACATTTCTACATCTTTGTAAGAGTTTTCCTTATAGAGTTTAATGTCTTGAATTACAAAATGACCTAATCTATTGTTTTCTCCATATTTATAAGTTTGTGTATTTTTGTACAAATTTTTGTCATCATCCAATATAAATTTTTGTCATCAACCAATATAGTTAGCCTCCCTACTTCTGGCAGTGGCCAGCTAGAAGCCCTCCAAAAGATGATTGCTAGAGACGCCACCGGCTGCTATCAATTGACAGATTTGGTCAATAGCACCGGCAGTACCAATGTGACCACTGAAGAATATAACACTGATTTCAATCAACGGTTGGACACTTGCAAGTTGACCTTAGCTAGTCCAGGATTTGTAAGGTGGACCTCGTATGTATCCAAAGAAAAGAGCAAAGGGGAATTCCATGATTTGTAATCCATGATTGAAAAAGGACACAATATCCATAATATCTCCATTTTGAAGTAACGCATTGTATATTACCTGAAATTATTGGCAACATTTAAAGGTTAGCCTATAACGTAAACACAGCAGGATTGGGTTCGCCTTGACACAGAGTTAATACTGTGAGAGTCTGCTGTGAGTAAATAACTTCCTATCATGCTTGCTATGGGCTGTCACCTTTAGATGGGGTGAAAGGGAAGCTGTGAATTGGGAAATGGAAAGGCAAGTACCTTATTACTGCAGAGAAAGAATGCTTCCTTCAACAGTGTCATTATAAAACAAACAAATAGGCTGTGCAGAAGCCCTCACTCCATGTTTACCATGCATACTGCCCCATGGAACTGCACATGTGTAAATTTGGCATTTGTACATGCTAAAGTATAGGAAATGATCTGGAATGCAGTTGTTTTTCACATGCTTTGTAAATTATAGACTTGGAGACTACTAGAAAAATACTATTACCATAAAAAGTCAGCAATGATCCATTCTTGATGTATGTGTGATCTGTATTTATTTGCCAACAGCAGAAAGCATGTTTTTCATTAATGCTAAAGTATATAATAATAAAGCTATATTGCATAACAATAACCAGTAGTTGACATTTTACAGTTTATATATTTTTGAAATTCTCTGAACAACAGAATAAAAGGTAGACCTTACTTTTGAGCTGAGCGAATAGGCTACATCAAAGGCTCAGATACTGTGCGACAGGAGATCTGTCACAGAGGAATCTGAGATAAATGTAATTCAAAGAAAGACGACCTGGATAACATGTTGGCAAACGTTACACCATATAACATGTTGGCAGACGTCACACCATATAACATGTTTGCAGACGTCACACCATATAACATGTTGGCAGGCATCACACCATATAACATGTTTGCAGACGTCACACCATATAACATGTTGGCAAACGTTACACCATATAACATGTTGGCAGACGTCACACCATATAACATGTTGGCAAGCATCACACCATATAACATGTTTGCAGACGTCACACCATATAACATGTTGGCAGACGTCACACCATATAACATGTTTGCAGACGTCACACCATATAACATGTTGGCAAGCGTCACACCATATAAAATGTTTGCAGACGTCACACCATATAACATGTTGGCAAGCGTCACACCATATAACATGTTTGCAGACGTCACACCATATAACATGTTGGCAGACGTCACACCATATAACATGTTGGCAAGCATCACACCATATAACATGTTTGCAGACGTCACACCATATAACATGTTGGCAGACGTCACACCATATAACATGTTTGCAGACGTCACACCATATAACATGTTGGCAAGCGTCACACCATATAAAATGTTTGCAGACGTCACACCATATAACATGTTGGCAGACGTCACACCATATAACATGTTTGCAGACGTCACACCATATAACATGTTTGCAGACGTCACACCATATAACATGTTGGCAAGCGTCACACCATATAAAATGTTTGCAGACGTCACACCATATAACATGTTGGCAGACGTCACACCATATAACATGTTTGCAGACGTCACACCATATAACATGTTTGCAGACGTCACACCATATAACATGTTGGCAAGCATCACACCATATAACATGTTGGCAGACGTCACACCATATAACATGTTGGCAGACGTCACACCATATAACATGTTTGCAGACGTCACACCATATAACATGTTTGCAGACGTCACACCATATAACATGTTGGCAAGCATCACACCATATAACATGTTGGCAGACGTCACACCATATAACATGTTGGCAGACGTCACACCATATAACATGTTGGCAGACGTCACACCATATAACATGTTTGCAGACGTCACACCATATAACATGTTTGCAGACGTCACACCATATAACATGTTGGCAAGCATCACACCATATAACATGTTGGCAGACGTCACACCATATAACATGTTTGCAGACGTCACACAATATAACATGTTTGGCAGGCATCACACCGTAAAACATGATTGCAGACATCATGCCATATAATGTGTTTTCAGACATCACGCCACATGACGTGTTTTGCAGCCATAATGCCACAAGACATGTTTTGCAGACGTCATGCCACATGGCAAGCTTTGCAGACATCACACATTATTACATGTTTGGCAGACATCACGCCACATGATGTGTTTTGCAGACATCATGCCACATAACATGTTTTGCAGACGTCATGCCACATGATGAGCTTTGCAGACTTCAAATATGACTAACTAACACCACTGAATGTTTTACTGCTGGGAAAGGTACTGTATTAGGGTGTGCAGGTAGTCCCTTTTAATAGGGGACAGAAAAATGTATACTGTAGATCTGTATTAAAATCAATGGTACCATGTAATGTGCATTATTATAGGCAGCCTCCATAAAGGGTCCGTTTGGTCAACTTATCCAAAAATGATGTTTAAATGAAAATAAATGGGTGTTAACTGCACAGGTGTGATAGATACCATAATGTCATCTACACCTCGAGGACATCGATGGTCAATCCAAGAAATCTAATACATTGTTTACATTCTGCATTTTAGTAACTAGCACTCACCTATAGTATATAGTAATCTGCATGTTTGAGTGTTATCAATCGTTTACATTGCACAGTGTAGATTTGATAGAACAATAATTTTTTCTTGGACACATATAACAGCCACATCCTGCCCTGTGGCATTTACACATCATATTTATCCAATAGCCATATATTAATTAACAAAGGTGGTTTTATGGGTTATGTTGATTAAGTACCTGATTCCCTCTGATCCCACCTGAAATTAACATAAAGCAGGAATGCAGGTGAAAGGTATATGTGTTATGGCCAAAAATGGCATAGTTTTTGCATAACTGAGCATTCAATCAAAAAGTCATGTTCCACCCCTTGGACCTTTTCTGTTGATTTTGACTGTACAGCTGTATGCTCAGAATGGTGCTTGCTCAGCAGTATCCCCTTTTAAAAAAAAAAACTGTGAGGAACTGGGCATGTGCAATGTTCATATAATGGAAACATAGAAACATAGAATGTGTCAGCAGATAAGAACCATGCTGTCCATCTAGTCTGCACAATTTTCTAAATACTTTTATTAGTCCCCAGTTCCCTATCTTATATCTAGGATAGCCTTGTGCCTATCCCACGCATGCTTAGAATGGACATGTGGAGTGTGCACTGTGACCACAAGTGTGCAGTAAGTAGCTAAGCTTCTTTATGGAAGCAAACTAACCTTACAGATCCCGTTGTATGTTCAAAATGGCAACTGACCATATTCATTTTTTGACACAAGTACCTTTTTAAGATTCCTTCTACCCTACTGATGTTTCACATACTGCTGTCTCCAAATACTGCTCCATTGCTTCACATGTGTCAGTACCTCTATACATTTTACCTGTCTGTTAATGCAGGAGCCAGGGAGCCATAGCTCCAAATATTCCTACTGCTCGCGCCTATTGTTTTACAAAGAACTCTACTGATGTACGATTTCTAGGGTCCTAAAAACAATCTAAGTCTATAACTATTTGTAAAGCCCTCTCTTAATGCAACATTTCTCAAGGAAACAAAGAGGTGCAATCATTCCTTAGAGCCGAGATGTGATTGCTGAACTACAACTCCCATAAAGCTGAAGGAGTCAAAATAGTGCTAAGGGAACCACAAGGTTAGTTGGGCAGCAAAGCAACAGCTGGATGACTGCATATAGCATAACGCCTAGAGCTGACTCCCAGCAGGTCTTATGCAATTGGATACTTTTAGAATCCATCAGTATCACCTAGTAAGAGCAATTTTAACTACAACTTTGCTAATGGTTGGCCTATAGCACGGGTGTCCAAGTTTATTCTGCAAAGGGCCACTTCACCAAAAATGTATGTGTGCGTGGGCCGCATTCATTTTTCATTCATTCAGAGAATGTGTGTGTGTCTATTATATATATATATATATATTTATATAAATAGTCCAAAAGCCAGCGCACTCACATCAAACCAGTAATGAAATACACACAGAATGTTAAAAACACTTTTCTAAGATAACATAACTGGAGTTATTTTGGACTTGTGTGTATATATATATATATATATATATATATATATATATATATATATATAATTTCACACCAATGTGCAGCGGTCAAATTAACTACACATACACACTCACCCAGCATACACAGTAACACTTACACACAAACACACACAGTCACACTTGCATGCAAACACACACAGTCACACTTACATACTTACGCATAGACACACAGTCACACTTACCACACACACGCACACACTTACCCCACACACACCAGACACTCACATACATACACTTACCACACACACATACATACATACATACACTTACCACACACATACATATATTTACCGCACACACACCCTCCCACACGCACCACACATACATTTACCCACCCCACACACATTCTACACATTTATACACACACACACACACTTACCACATACTCACATACATACACTTACCCCACACTTACTCCCCCCCACACACAATTACCATGCAATTTGTGGGGGGGAAGGGGTTTACACAGGGCTGCGCCTCCTGAACTTTGCTCGTTCAGTGATCTTCCTGCTGCTGGTGAGCTTCTTCCCTCCCTCGTACCCTTGCGCATGACCTCACGTGCAGGGTAGATGAGAGGTTATGCGCACTCCAATTGAGCAGTTGGAGGTGCGGCTACCGGAGCAGAGCTCAGGCAGGCCGCACCTCGATGCCTGGCAGGCCGCACGTTGGACGCCCCTGGCCTACAGGGTAATCTAAAACAAATTTGGGCCAGAGATCTTTTTAAGTGAGTTTTATGTTTATGTAAAAAATATATTGTGGTGTTATGGAAACCATAAATAACCAATACATAGAAATAGGCAAAACCAACTAAAAACAGTGCAGTCTGGTTTAAAATGTAAGAATCATTAAAAGAATGTTTGCGCACATTCTATTACAGTGTATGCAGTGAGCTTCCATGATCATAAGCTGCTGTATGTGTGAATTTTAGATAAATGAATACATAAACAGCTGTAGTAGATATAGTGTGTTTAGATTAGATAGATTTGTTTATGACCCCGTAACATGGGCTCATTGTATTATTTTGTGAATAAAGCTTTATATGTTTTAATGAAAAAATAGAAATAAAATACCTTATTGTGCCCTTGTTGCCTGTATACCTCTATCAGGTGGCTGACCTTTTGTTTAAAACCTTGGGCAAACGATAGAGATATACAGGCAAAAAGGGCTCAATAAGGAATTTTATTTATATTTTTTGATTAAAACATTTCTATTAAAAATATCTAAACTTGATGCAATCCATCAGTTAAACATAATATAGTTTTTTGCCCATTAAAACAGCCCTTTCCATATTTGATACAATGTATCTGTCACATATCTTTTCACATTGTTAGGCTTTCCGAATTTTACATTTTTCGTAACTCTCTATTAATGTTATTTGTTGCACCTTCTACACCGGTTTCCCATTTCGTCCATGAAAAGTGAAAGTGTTAAATCCATACAGCACAACAGCTTACTCCTGGGAGTATCTGTGCATTGAGTATGTTCAAGAAGTAACCAAGACTGGATATCTGGCTCACATAACATCAACAAATATACATAATGAAGGTTTTAAATTGTATTCAACCAATTACTTCAAGGCTTGCATACAACCTTTATCATTCTTAAGATAGTTGGTATTTTACTTAAAAAAAAAAAACCATAATGCTTTCTAATTTAGACCTGTGGTGTGGGAATAATTGGATGTTGTATTGATAATTCTGGCCTTTTCCTTTAAGAGCTGCTACCTAACTGCATTTAAGTGAAGCTTGTGTTATTCTAGTGAGTGGTTAAAAATAAGCCTTCATTTCTTTTTAATGTTGTCTCCTATGATGTGTACTTTTATAGTATTTACCATTCCTCCTATGCTGCTTGTGGTGAGTAAAGCTGGATTTTAGAATCTGAAAGACAATATGCAATATCTGTCATATTATATTAACTATTGATGTTACAGTAGCCCTTTTCCGTTTTATATGTTTGTTTACTTCTGCTTAGTTTTCCAGAAGAACTAAACATTTTGCAATTTATCTGAATGTTTTATCTTTAAGAAATATAATTTATGCTTTATTTTTCACATTACACAAAGAATTGTGTTGGGGGTTATAAGGCGCTTTTTTAGGTGGTGCACAAACCTTTGGCAACTACCCCACAATTGCCTAGAAATACATAAAGAGGGAAAACACAAAGTGATAGTGTGCTAAAGTGCAAAAATAAAGTGCAATCAATATATAGCCTAATATTATTCCAGGGGAATATCCTTACATTCCTTTAACATATATTAACAGAGAAAACAAAGACATTTAGAAATAATATGGTGTAGTATGTTTTGTTAGGTAGGAAGTATAAGATGTTATTCCAAATTTTGCATTTACATTTCCTCCACATATTCGAACATATGAAGTGATCAAGCTGGTCTCTGGGGATGTATCAGGACTTCTGGTCACCTTCAAATGATGGAAATACAGCATGTATAAATAACACAGTTTGTCATTTATTAGTAAAAAATAAATAAAAATACCTTACACTTAGGCATCTTGTACTGCGAATATTCAGGCATGAACAGTCAGCAGAGTGCGGACGAAAATGGGGGTCTCACTCCTGCAAATGCTGTCCGTTAACGCGTTTCGCGGTCATGTTCTGAGGAAGCCTCCAATAAAGGCAAAAAAACTTTAACGGACGGCATTTGGTTGTCAATTTACCACGTTTCGCTGAATACTGAATACACATGTTGGACCAATACCAGAGACAAACAATGTAAACAAGGGATACATTAGCGGTAAAACTCTATTTTACCTTTTTTCCCATCTAAACTTTGACCTAATGGAAAAAAATACAATGAAGACAGCATTGTTGATGTATGTATATAACTGCACTAATCTTTATTAAAAAAAAAAAAAACTATACAGAGAGAGTGATAGGCCCAAAATCAAGGTGTCATAGTGTTTTCGATAAATAGCCAGAATATCGGAGACAGGAAAATTACGCTATTTTTCCAATATTTAAGTTCACATTAGTTGACAATTTACAACAAGTCATTGTTTAGTGAAATAACTTCTCAGTGTTAACAAGTAAATTACAGCCAATGTGATGAATTTCAAGGGGCCTATTCATTAATAAGTGAATTGTAGTGAACTGGCAATCAAACGCTGCTATTAACGTGTAATGTTTGAAGTTCACTACATTTCACTAGTGCAGTGACCCCACGCAGCTATAAATATATAAATACAGAGTACAGAGGACTAGGCAGAAATAAAACTGTCCTGATTATAAAATACATTAGACCTTAGGTTTTTGAACTGATCATGGTATAGTCATAGCATTCTGGACTAAATGACCCCTGTTTGCTTGTAAAACATTACTATTATGCTAGGGTACTGCTACTATTCCCACTTGGCATATTTATATTCTATAAAGTGGTTGGAAACCTGTGACACAGCAGGTGCAGTAGAGTTAAAACCCCCATGATGCTTTGAGTCTCCGGCTGTGGAGGATCCTGGGACTTACTAGCAGCTTTCATATTTGCCTAAAGATTCCAAACTACTCTCACAAGTAATTGTAATAAGGAAACAGTGTTTGCATTTGTAGGGTTTCACACAGCTAACCAGGGAAGATTATCCCTTATGTCTGTTATAAGCCTTTCTAGACTTTTATATTATGTGTCATTTAATGTTTTCTTAGAAATAATCAATCAACATTGATCCAGGACAGTAAGTGCTCAGCATTTCTGCCTTTGGACAAATAAGTACAAATAAATTACTAAATCCACAGAGACCAAATTTTGGAAGACTGCACATGGCAAGATCTATATGAACATAAATACACTGCTAGACATAGCGCCATCATAATTACACATTAACATAAAGCATACTGTCAGCATTACGTAAATGGCAAGTGCACACACAGCCACATGCATACAGTTACAAATACATAAGAGAATAACCCAGCTTGCACAAAGGTAGTATATATTACACACCACAGCATGTAGAGACACAACATAAATTTACAGAATATTATTTAATTTATATAGTGAGAGGCAGCTCTTATTATATATGTTTACACATACTACTAAACAACTAAGCTGCTCATGTCACCAGATAAGCATGCACTCAAAGTTTCTGTATGTAAAATGGCAAAGAAAAATATTCACCTGTGCACAAGTACGCATTAACATGTTTCAGAAACAACCCATCAAAGTACACGTCAACATGTTTCAGAAACAACCCATAAAGTACACGTTAACATGTATCAGAAATAACCCATCCAAGTACACGTTAACATGTTTCAGAAACAACCCATAAAGTACACGTTAACATGTTTCAGAAAAAACCCATCAAAGTACATGTTACCATGTTTCAGAAACAACCCATTCATGTACACGTTAACATGTTTCAGAAACAACCAATCAAAGTACACGTTAACATGTTTCAGAAACAACCCATCCAAGTACACGTTAACATGTTTCAGAAACAACCCATCCAAGTACACGTTAACATGTTTCAGAAACAAACTATCCAAGTACACGTTAACATGTTTCAGAAACAAACTATCCAAGTACATGTTATCGTGTTTCAGAAAGAACCCATCCAAGTACATGTTAACATGTTTCAGAAAGAACCCATCCAAGTACACATTAACATGTTTCAGAAACATCCAATCCATTGTAGAAAAATATTACCCTTTATGCTGCAATAATAGAGACAATGGAATATTAAGATCAGCCCATAAACAATTGTATGTTTAATATATAAGGATTTAACAGTATTTTTTAAACAAAATTAACTAATGCTCATGTAAGCATGCATAGCATTACTAAAAGCTATAGTGTACAACTACTATACAAACTGCGTTGTGGACAACAATCCCCATGATGTCTCAGCATGATGATAGTTCTGATGCACAACAGCTAGAATGAGCTACCTTGTCTTCTATGCGCCATACGCAAAGATAAATATATAGTGTACAAACGTGCATCCATTTGCAGAAGCACACACATATTAAGATATAGGAATAGGTAGAGAAACATGTCTACAACATAGAACATCCACAGACCTAATGGAGTGCTGATACACATGTATAGTCACAGTAGTAAATATAAGGATACTTATAAACTTGCACTTCTATTTGCATTCTTATCACACATACATGCATCTGCAGGCACATACATTAACACAACAGGTATACACACACACAGATGGAGATAAATACAAGTATTCTGATGTATGGACATCATGAGTTACCACACCCCCTCATTCTATGATGAGTCTCTACTGCCCCTCAATGGCCAAGTGAGTGATTGCAACGCCAGCAATTCAGATATACACAAGAGATATGGGTTTACAGATCGTCACCCTTAAGATCTAATTGATCAGTGTTACTGTGTTTTTATTTTGCTTTTACCTGATATTCAATATTTTATAACGCTCTGTCTATCATCAATGTGTTTGTTATATTGGCGACCTTACCTATTACATGCATCGTATTCCTACTGTTTGTTATGCCTGTTGTTTTCCCATCTCTCTTACAATTACTTCTGCATCTATCCAAATGTCACGTTTGTAAGACCGTCATCAAATGATGTACCTGCCCAATTCTCTTCTCCCTACCTGCCTGCAACTGTCCTGCCATTTTGGTGCATCACTAGAAGGCTTGGGTCCATTTTCTAGTATGACTACCTAGTTTCATTTTGTGAATTGATTGACCCACCATCTGCCTGCATCTTTATTTATCACCTATTCTGTAGGGAGACTGATGAGGAAGGCATCCTTCACCTTGTCTTTATCTTTTTTTTAATGATGCAATAATAATAATAATTCCTTGTGACATTATTTCCCCATTTTCTGATTTCCCTATAAAGCTGTCCATCTATTTGCATCTGATCCACGTATTTATTATTAACCCGTGGTATACATCATATATGCAGGCATATGTTTACACACAGCTATAAATTGTGGATCAGATGGCATATCTGTTGTATGTCCAGTGTAAATGTGTGTGCAGTTCACTGAAAGGGCCTATACCACATTCATACGCTGCAGTATGGAAAGACAGGAAGACATATTGATAGGATGACTGAAAATACATGAAATAAACATCATATACCACTCCTCCAATCTACCCATCCCTGGGATAGAGGCGTACACAGGTAAGAGAATGCAAGCAAGCCAGGCAAATAGCCGTATACTGGAGGTGACTAACCTTTAGCACTCCAGCTGTTATTGACTGCAACTCCCATTATGCTCAGCCATGGAGAGCCATGCAGCTGGCTGAGCACCATAGGAGCTGTAAGTCCTTAAACACTTGCCTGCTATAGGTTATCCATCACTTCTCTGGGAGCTGCGTCTTCCTACATTGTATCTCACCTCAATCACAGCTGTCTACAGCGATGTCTCCGCCTGTCTCTCCTGGTCCTTCCAGTGTCTCTCAGCCTCACACAATAGTGCAGGAGTCTACTGTCCCTGGGGCCTCCTTGTCTCCTGTCACAGCTTCTGCCCAGTCCCCATCTGGCTAATTGTGGTCTCTGGGAGGACTTGAGTAAGGTACGAGGGGGATGGGGATGAGACGTCTGCAGACCCTTAATTCTGCCACCCCCCCCTAACGGTACTGATGGAGCTCTATGGTGCACTGCTCCTATGTTGTGGGGGTTGGATGGATGGAGGAGGCTGTTTCTTGCGTTGATGGGAGATAGAGGAGGGCCACAGAGAAGATCCTCCTACTCCTCTTTTTATCCCAACAGAGGTCAGTCACGCCCTGGGTTTAACTGAAGACTGGTCCATGCAGCCCATTAACCCTGTTCAGGACCAAGGACAGCTGCACAGCAGTCACTGGGACAATGGATTCTTTGCCATCCTGATTTAGTTATTACACATTTTATTCCTGCTGTAAGTTATACTTACATAGTGCGAAATATTTTATCACAGATGATGGCATTAGAACAGCAATCCTCCTAATTAAATACAATAACGAGAGCAACAGGCATTGTGTTTAATCAAAATAGGGCATAATAGAAGAGCAGGTAATCCTGTACTGATTTCAGAGAAATATAGCTGATTGTCTGAGAAATCTTTAGAGCAGCACTCAGTGTGAACAATATACTTATGGTCTTTGACACTCCAGCTGTTGTGCTTAGAAATACATTTCCCGTAATGCTCAGCCATCCATCATTAATAAAAGAGAAAGGAGTAACATACCGGGTATTCCTACAATTGAGGAATTGATTCCCTAGCTGGGGAGATGGCTAATGTGGTAATGCCCCACAGGTCTTAGCCATTTGTAATCTGATCAGGACAGTGAACATTACTAATGGCCTAAGTGGTTTGGAGCCAGATGTGCCCAGTGTAAAAATGAGGGTGGAGGGACTTAATCAAGGGTTGACTGGACCCTCCAATCCTCAATAAAACATGAGCTCATTTTGCACAATATGTGTTTACAAAAACCAGTATACAATTAGATCTCGAAGTGAAAAAGCTGGAAAATGTAATAGCAGTTTACACTTACAAACAAGCACACACCATGTATATCTGCATTTAGGAGTGATTGCATGGCAAAACTGAAAAACATACAGGAGGGAAAAAAACATGCACGTTCAAGAAGACACATTAATTGTATAGTCAAACCTGCAACTGGTGTAAAGATCTTCAGCAAAGGAGGAGAAAGGTCACATTGTAAAGGAATTTAGCATGTAGACACAAAGCACATCACTGGAAAATTACATTTGATTAATTTTATTATATATTTGAAAAATAGTTAATCCATGTGGTGGTACCTAACCCTTGTAAGGAAGCAAGGAGCCTGATGCTGCCCCTCTTCTTTCCTTGCATATATGGGAACAATTATATATAATGGTATAGGAGAAATAAATTACAATTTTGCATAGGTCTATCAGTGGTACTGTCTAAACAGTAATTCCTAGTATTGATGTTTCCCAGAACATTGGGCAATAGGGACATATTATTAATAAAAAAACAATGTATATCACTTTATTCTACCTCTGTATTATAAATGAAGTTATAGAAAGTGACTATAATAGATATTATACCATCTATCCTGCTGATTATTCAACTGCCCTCACAGAAAGTGCAAATTGATTCAACTAACTTGTACTAGCAGTTTCAACTGATCAAGGTTCCTCAACAACATCTCTTCTGCTGAGTTCAGTGCTGAGTGTTTGAAGAACTTCTGAGTTCAGCTGAACGAAAGTTTCATATTGAATTTCTGCTATTATAAGCTGCTTAAGCAAAACTGCATTGACATCACAGGGACTTTGTTTGGCAGAGAGTACCTGTAAGAATAGCATTCAATGAGATGCAACAGATGATTTCTTCCTAATTCAGGGAGTTCAGGTAATGCATCTGGATTCTAATTATGGATGTTACCAGTACTTCACCCTTACATGTTGATATTATTACCTGTGGAGGATTTGTTCTTGGAGACCAGACCAGCCTTTGTCTTGTAACTGTAGCATCAAGATGTCCATATATTTCGATGGTCATGTACACTGGTGGCAATCATTACAAGTTACCATGACCCAGACTCTTTTATACATAAACATCTATATGTGTAAATATATTTATATATAAATATAAGTGTGCATGTGTGTGAAGTCATTCAGGCAGTGCGTGATAACCTGGGCACCATTGGCATGTGTTGATCCAGCTTTCTCAAGTAGGACACATCAAGAACTAGCACCATGGGATACACATGATGTATTTTCATTGTTTTATGACTATATCAAGACCTCATCACACCTTAGCATATGCCAGCTCTTCTCTCCAATCAAAAAACTACCTTTTCATTGTCAGTATTATCCTCACGTTAAGCTGATGTAGCTAACACACACTTTCCAGAATGAAACACATGATTCCACAGGGCACTGGTCTAAGGAACACAGATGGACTAGCTCTTTATAACATTGACATGTCTCTCCTGGGCATTCCTTGAGTTGGATGAATTAGAGCACTAGAGAGGGTTAGTTGTATTAGCAAGGTACATTGACCTTGAAAACAGGATAATAATATTAAATTGTAGCATGACCACAAATATGTTTCACATCTACATTTTACATATAGAAAAAGTATAGTGTTGCGCAAGTGTTAAAAAACACATCCAATGTGATACTAGTAAACACACTCCACTTTTGCAGTGGAGTACATTCCCCTGAATTGTGCATATATACATGAAAAACAAAAACAGAAAACACAAACAATATTATCAGGAGATGTATTAAACATATAACGAGCATAATCCTGGCATACTGTGGGGCAAAATCCTGACATATTGAGGGGCAAAATCCTGGCATATTAATTTTCAAATTCCTGGCATATTAATTGGCATATTGAGGGTAAAAATCCTGGCATATTGAGGGTAAAAATCCTGGCATATTAAATGGCTAAATCCTGGCATATTGAGGGTCAGAATCATGGCATATTGAGGGTCAAAATCCTGGCATATTGAGGGGCAAAATCCTGGCATATTGAGGGGCAAATTCCTGGCATATTTATTGTCAAATTCCTGGCATATTGAGGGGCAAAATACTGGCATATTGAGGGGCAAAATACTGGCATATTGAGGGGCAAAATACTGGCATATTGAGGGGCAAAAGAATGGCATATTGAGGGGCAAAATACTGGCATATTAAATGGCATATTGAGGGGTAAAATACTGGCATATTAAATGGCATATTGAGGGGTAAAATACTGGCATATTAAATGGCATATTGAGGGGAAAATACTGGCATATTAAATGGGAAAAGAATGGCACATTGAGGGGCAAAATCCTGGCCTAAATCCTGTTTTCAAAATCAGCCAATGGCTGGGCTGGGACTAGGGAGGCCAATCAGGTGTCTTGAGGTTTAGGTGTGTAGCAGTTTTTTTCCACCGTTTTTTTAGGACAATTATTATTTTGCAACAGACTGGAGCCCATTTACCTAGTGTTCATACACATGGCCCCCTTGCTGCGTGTCTTCTTGTTTCCCTTGCGCAGCATAAGGGGGAAGTCTGTGCGAGGTCACAAATTGGAAGCACCACCTCCTCTGTGTCCCTGTCTCCCGGTACTCAGCTGGAGTGCTAAGAGTGAAGTTTGGCTGTGCTGCACAGACCAGGCAGCAGCAGCAGAAATGCCCCCCATCCCCTGCAAGCGGGTAATACAGAAGGGAGGGGAGACACATTAGGAAAAAGAAAAGTCTGTTTTTTTTCCTTAAAAAAGAAAAAGCCTCAATTACTAGTTTGTGTGTGTCTCTGTGTGAGATAGACTGTCACTGTGTGTGTGTCTGAGTATGAGAGAGACTGTTACTGTGTTTGTGTCTGAGTATGAGAGAGACTGTCACTGTGTGTGTCTGTGTGAGAGAAACTGTCATTGTGTGTATGCGAGACTGTCACTGTGTGTGTGTATGTGTGAGAGAGACTGTCACTGTGTGTGTCTGTGAGAGAGAGACTGTCATTGTGTGCGTTTTGTGGCCCTGCCCTTTTGTGGCTTTACACACAGCTGTGGCTGGTATTTTTTTTAGGAAAAGGTGGCAACCCTACTAATATATGCATATTGGCTCCAAATGCATTAAGCACTCATCTACCCTTTGCCCTCCTCACTATATGTATCTGCAGAAATATATAAAACAATAATTACTATGTATTCTGCTGTAAGTGGAATTGTTTACATGGAAGTCAGTCTAAATATCCAGGTTTTTGACATTTCAGAACCAAAACGTGTCTCATATTTTGGGCTATGAAACACTGGCAAACACTTCACATAGATTTAGCAAAAAAATAAAAGAAAGAATAAATTTTTGTAAACAAACATTTAACTGAACTGAAAAAAAGCAAAACAAAACTGATTCTCCAAATTCAGAATTTCACATTGGCCATAATTCACCACCAAAGCGGGTGCATCTTGTGAGATATATCTCCGTGCCAAATAAGGATACCCCTGGATGGAGACCAAGCTGACACCTGTCGGATGGTTCTCCTGGGCCCTGACAATTGATGATCCATCAGCTGTTGTTTCAGAGAGTGCAGACAGCAGTTTATTAGCAGAAGAATTATCAGCCAGACAGCATTTATATTATATTACTCTCTGTGTACAAATAAGATGCTGACCAGCAAATAAATGTCTTACGTATTGTACATTAAAAATCACCAACAAATTCTGCAGTGCTAGATGCAGCACATAAAAAGTATAAGAAGATTACAATTGAAAAACAAAAACAAACTGATACATCACTCTGTGAAAGTCCTGGCCAAAAGAATAAAATCTTGAGGGAAATCGGGGTAACGCAAGCATTATACGATGCAAAGAAAACAGTAGAGAAAGACATTTCACTGCATTGGTGCCCCTCGGATACTTGTATGCTGTCTGCAAAAACCCCTAGAACAGTGAAGGATAACAATGGCATTGCAGATTTTGGGGAACTACACTAAGACATACTCTGTATGCTGACAGAGAAATATGGGATTTGTAGTTCCCAAACATCTGCAGTGCCAAGGATAGACATCACTGGAGCATAAGTCTCTAATGAGGCTTGAATAACAAAAAAATTTGGGATCTGAAAGATGATCCAGATGAGGCCTGCTTAGCGACTTGTTAAGTACCAACTGAACGCTGGTGACTCTTGTTGCCTTCTGGATCATCTGACCAGGGCGGTAAATCATAAACACAAGGTGACACAACTTGAGGACAGGAGAATACTGGGGATCTACGTTGAAGGTGTACCTTCAGTAGGTGAACATAAGAAAGGGGAGAAAAATGGTAAATCAGCAGGAAAATCCATAGGTCTCCATTGTGATTGTTTCATATTTTGCTTTTTACCACAGTATTCCTCCAGTTTTGATGATAAATATACAGGCCTTAGTTATGAGGCAGTATTAGAAAATGAGAAGTAGAGATTGGAGGCTATTTCACTAAATCTGCACTGAAAAGAAAACTGCTAAAATGAGGCATTAGCAGTGAAGTTGGAGAAAATTTCCTACTTGCCTTATTTTCCTGTTTTTTATGTTTGGCTTTGGGGAAAGTCTTCATCTGAAAGTAGGACAAGGTAATGCCTGGGAGGAGAATCCCAAATAGTGCTAGTAATTTGGGGCAGTGTTTTGCTCTTCACAGTCAAAATGTATTTCTTTTTTTATCATAGGTTGAATCAAGCTTTTATGAACAAAGCCTTCAAACACCACGCAGAGTTACTATTCGTGTTTGAGAAATGATCTCAAAGCTCTTTGTCATGGAGTGGATTATCAAAGCAAACTAATGCAAACATAGAACAAATAGCAAAAGTAAACATTGGACAAAGTAACACAGAGAGCCAACACCATCAGATTAATTGTGTCCTGCTAGATCACTACCAAAGGTTAAAAGTATTTCTTAATCCACAGTGGCATAGCACAACATCTCAAGGTCCCCAAGCCAGGACACATCTCCTCTATTTGTTCCACAATGACAATGATCTGACCTCTTCACAAATGCCTTGTACACCCTATGCGAATATGCGAAACATGGCAGCTATTTTACTGTGTTCTGTAAAGAATAGTTCCACTAGAAGCTGCCTACCAACAAGCACATTCATGATACTTACAGCAATTAGACAACACGGAGCCCACATTCTGATATTGAAGGGACTTGACCCCTCTTCTCACTATTCCTTTAGCCGGATGAAGGGGTTAAGGTTATTATTTGATTTATGGTTTGTGATGACAATTTATATTTTTCTAAATTCTATTAAAATTTAAGGAGGGAAATTATCCAACATCAGTTTACACAGATTAGTAATATAAATGTGCACACAAAAAACACTTACATTTATCTCTTATAGAGAAGCCGTATTATAATCCATGGCCTTATCAGACCTTAGCAAAATCCAGCCATTATGTCACAGGAGTACTGAACATTAATTGGCCTTAATGCATCTTATCGCAAACTTAAAAGGAGCAGTAAAATAAAATATAAAGAGTGGTATTTATGACTGCACTTATGTTTACAAATGTTTTCGATGAAAACACAACTCCCATACACATTTTAAAATGTATTTGTTTATTGGTCCTTCTATAAGATTTCGGTCTCATGGTTTAGCCAGGCCCACTGCCAGCAAAAAAAGTTTACAACTTTTGTATTATTTGTATCTTAAGCCCCCATCCTTCTTAACCACTCTGTGTTAATAGCCACCATTTCCTTACTATTTGTGACCGGTATGTGTCTTCAAGAGGACAGACTCTTGTTGCAAGATGACCTCTTGGGATGTATTTTGTGGTGTTCACCCTGGCAAATGTGAACCCGAAGGTTGAGCCCGGGATACTGTTTGCCAGGGACTTGTGCGGTACAAATACCAACCTAGATTCAACCAGGAATGGGTGAGAAGGAAAACAAATCGAAGATAGGATCAGGAGCTGAGGACGAGACAGGGCGGAGGTCAAACGTAGTCAAAAATAGGAAGCCACGGTTCGAGACAGGCGGAGTTCAAAACGTAGTAAAAAATAGCAAGCCGAGGGTCGAGACAGGCGGAGATCAAACATTTTGTTGGACTCCAAAAAGATAAATGACCGAGGATCTCACGTTGCTGCAGGGGATATTTCCTGTCTTCGAAAAAATGGCCGCCGCAGCACCGTGAGATCCTCGGTGGTGTGAGACTGAGGACCTAGGGCAACAAAAAGGAGCCTAGGGTTTGTAAGTGACACTATTAACCTTAACAAAAGAATAAAAGTGAAGAACACACTGCGCCTAAATGTGACGGTAGTAGCAGCAACAAAATCTACCAGTGTCTCACTTCTGGTACATAAAAAAACAAACAAACAGAAATTTGAAATTGTGCGCTATAACCAAACACTCAATACAAAAGTTACCCTTAAATCTGGGGCAATTCTCTCTGTGTTATTAAGAAGGGAAACATAAGAACAAATAAAACAAATAATAGTATATAGTGTAGTATTTTTAAAACAATTAAGTGTATTCAGGAGAATAAAGTAGAAAACGCACATCTCCCTGAGCAGAATTCTGCTCAGTGTAAAATGCACCACAGGAGCCCCACGTAGGGTCAGCGATTCACCAGACTATCCAGGAGACAAGAAAAAATAACTGCTCAGGATCAATGCAGACAACAGACCAGGATCAGCTGTAACCCCTTTACATGTTAGCCTCAACAAAATGTATAATTCCTGTGTGTTCAGAAGGAAATCCATTAATTAATGAAGCTAGGTCCTTATGCATCCAATTCTTGATTTAAGGCTCTACAAAATATGCACTGAACTATTCCGAAGTGGATTCGGATCAGGCATATTTTCCAAACCCAAGGGATTGCCAAAATGTGGCTACACAATATGCTGTGATTCGTATCCGAATGGGCCGTTCGGAAACCGAATGTTTGGAGCCCTTTGCATTGTGTAATTAAACACATACAATTTTGGCTCTTATGATTGACATATTACAGACTTTTTACTTTTCTCAATTTTTTTGAGAAGGCTAAATTAAATGTAAAACAGAAATAATAATAATAATAAATTTTTTTAAAAATAAAATAAAAACAAAAGCCCTAAAAAAAAAAACCCTGCCTCTCCCCCCTCTATTTTATTTTGGGGGGGGGGGGGGGGCAGGTTTTTATAGTCATGGCCCACCCTAATAATAAACAGCCCCTAACAAGTACACGGGGAATGGAAGAGCAAGTAGTCCTGAATCGCCCTATTAAAAACAGGACTGGGAGGCCCTGTTATAAAAAGGGAGGGGTCAGTGTAGGTAGCCCTGATCCTCTGCTATAAGAATTGGGGGTGGGATCAATGGTTAAAAAAAGAAAATGGCAGTAATTCAGAAAATGTGATTGAGAAAAATGGCTGCTTAATGGGACACTGGAAACCTAAACATTGCTTATACTGTTAATATACAATGATTAAAAATGATCTATACATTATGTTAGCAGAACTGCATGCAAATGCATAACATACAGCAACAAAGTTACACCTTTCAGTGTTATAGATGTGTAGGGGAAAGCATTCAGATAGACTAACGTGTCTAAATACCTATATATAAGTCAGAAGGTAAATCCAAAAATGGCTCGAACTAGCAATATAAATGCAAAATATTTATTTCTTTATTGCTTCCAAATCACACAAGGTGCAATTCACCTTGTGTGCCAAAACTGGTCGGTGTGATTTGGAAGCAATAAAGAAATAAATATTTTGCATTTATATTGCTAGTTCGAGCCATTTTTGGATTTACCTTCTGACTTATATATAGGTATTTAGACACGTTAGTCTAAGTCAGAAGGTAAATCCAAAAATGGCTCGAACTAGCAATATAAATGCAAAATATTTATTTCTTTATTGCTTCCAAATCACACCGACCAGTTTTGGCACACAAGGTGAATTGCACCTTGTGTGATTTGGAAGCAATAAAGAAAGAAATATTTTGCATTTATATTGCTGGTTCGAGCCATTTTTGGATTTACCTTCTGACTTCTATAAATGTATTTAGACATGTTTGTCTATTTTAAATGCGTTCCTCTACTCATCTATGACACTGAAAGGTGTAACTTTGTTACTATATCGTTTGTCTCTAGAGCAGGGGTCACCAACACGGTGCCCGCGGGCACCAGGTCGCCCACAAGGACCACATGAGTGAACCGCAGGCAGCAGGCCCGCCATCAGGGGGCGATACTGGCGTCCCGGGCCCGGCGGGTCGCTAATCATTTACGTGATTAGTGTCTTCACATAGATGAGTATTATTAATAATGTATAACTAAAGGCAAGCTGAGCAAATTTGTTATTTCAGAAGAGCGTATCAAACTGGTAGCCCTTTGTATGACTCAGTACCCATGAAGTAGCTCTCAGTTTCAAAAAGGTTGGTGACCCCTGCTCTAGAGAGAGTTGAACGCCAAGTAATAGTGCAGCACCATCAGTCGTAGAAACACAGAAACATAGAATGTGTCGGCAGATAAGAACCATTCGGTCCATCTAGTCTTTTATTAGTCCCCTAGTTCCCTTTCCTATATCTAGGATAGCCTATCCATCGCATGCTTATCCTACATAGCCAGAAAAATAAAGAATATCCGGCTGTACAAAAGGACACACTGTACAACATTAATACACAATATACAAAACTAGACTTTATTTTATATTCTCCAAATTTATATTAATATCTTCAGAAAATAAAAGATGCAATTACCAATGACAAACCTGGAAACATAAGATTTGAATTGACAGAACAACTTGCCACAAGGTATAAAAAAATAAGACAATCTATGAATATATAACCAGGTTTAAAAAAAGGCAGGCGTGTTGATATTGAATGTAAACATTATACAAAATGAGATATAAAGTGTCCTGTGCACAAAATACTCATGTTTTAGCAACACTTGCTGGCTTTCATTAAAGGAAATACAAATGTATAATGTCACAACTGAGGTTCAAAAATCATTTTGATTTTTCTCCCTAGTTTTTTGACCCCCTCGTTGGGAACAGTAATGTTCATTTTCCCAGAGTTATCTTTCTAAAGAGGCAATACAGATACCCAAGTCAGGTCAGTGAGTATTAAACTGCTCCTGAGATGGCGAACCTACAAAATGTACAGCAGTGTATGTTTTAGCTAAAGAGATGTGTTAATATTTCCATGTGATCTTTGGTTAATTTTGTTTTGTTAAACAAAAGGAGCTTTATTTATGAAAGAGGGAATTGCAGGCAAATGACAAAGGAATTTCAAATTTAAGACCCAGGTTTTTTTTTAACCCTTACTTTCTTAAAGGGTTAAAAAAAAAGTATGTGTCCCCTTCTCCTAAGTAAACCTGTAGATATAAACGATGGTTTATGCTCAGCTCTGCCTCGGAAGTGAGCCAATGCGGGTCAGGAGGCCAGCGAACTCACAGCAACAGAGAGGGTGCACAGCCAATCAGGCTTTGTATCAAAAATACATGCCCGTTTATCCTCACACTAGAAGCACTACATTTTTCACTTGTGTCTCTATTTTCAAAGCACAAGTGGAAAAAGAAATGTTTAGTTGTTGAAATACCTATGTGAACTCTCTCTTTCTTGAATAAATCCATTTTTCAATATGGTCCAAATAAGTTTGAGGATCACTGAAAGAAATCGCTCCATTCAATTAATTGGAAGAATTTCTGCCTTTAAGTATTTTGCATTTTCTATCCAGTGCCTGTGATGACATTAATCCATGATTCACTTTCACAGTACATAGATGGAGCAAAAACAAAGGTTTTTCCCCCTATGTAAAAGCTACAGCAGCTCTTACATGTTCAGCAGTATGGTTGGCTGGTGCTGGATCATCCTTGCTGGAAATTCTGTTGTTTAATGGTGGGTGAGGCTTATCCCATGAGTGTGAGCGGACGGCCATTTCCTCCAGGTTTCGCAGAACTGTAGCTCCGTCACCCTGCTGTGTAGAGTGTGGAGCCCTATGGGAGAAATACATAACCTGTTAAACTCCACTACATACACAGCTACCATGATCTTCAAAACTGCCTGTGCCTAGCTAGTGTCATGCAAGTTGTGGTACCTAAACAGCTGGCTAGTCACAAGTTTAAAATCAGCCTAACAAAAATAAAAAGTGCTGGTTTCGTTATGCTTCTTCAAAATGCAAACTCTAGGGCTGCACTGGGTAGAATGAAGACTGCAGAGAGTCTACATATTACAACCCTAGAGTATGCATTTCTCTTGAATAAAAAGACACACCGGTCATTAAAAGGATAAAGCCATTACTCCAGTACTTCAGGGTCTTTATCTGCAAGAATACAGGGTTGACTCGGAGTTCTGGGTTTCAGACAAGTTTGGTGATCCGAAAAGCACATGAATTCAGGCTACTCAGAAAGCATCACAAGGCGTCCGAATTGCCATGAAAAATAAGCCATGCTGGAGATTTCCGAGCCAAAAAATATTGGGATCCAAACTCAGATCACTGAAATAGTAGCCTCTATTCTCCCCATAGACTTGCAGAAATAGCCAAAGTCCTACAGAAAAAAAAAAAAGAATTAAAAATAAAAGGGGAAAAAATAATAATAAAGCAGGCTGCTTGCGGCCATCGTGCCTCCCCCTAAACTGACCCCCAGTGCTTAGCGGCCTAACATATAAACTAAATGGGCACCAGAGGATAGTGGATTCCCCCACTAACCCCACAAAATGCCCCCAGGAGTTAGTGGGCTCCCCAGTCAAGGATTTAAAGCATGTGTGGGATAAACACAAGGCTATCCTAGCTATAAGACCGGGAACGTGGGACTAATAAAAGTATTCAGAAAAATTGGGCAGACTAGATGGACCGAATGGTTCTTATCTGCCAACACATTCTGTGTTTCTATGTTTCTAACGCTCAGTTTTAACTAACTAGCCCCCAGGGGTTAGTGGGATTCCCACTTTGCCCCATAATTAAATTAATGGTTTCCAGGGGACACTGGCCGGACAAATGCCCCTGGCCCCTAATGAAAATAAAATAAATGTCCCATATCCCTTTAAATAAACCAATATAAATTTGATTAGAAACCCGATTTCAGTACCAAATCAGCTATACCGAGAAGCCGAATTTCTGAAATTCATTCACTACTTTGAGCGATGTGGCCCCATTTTCAGTAGACCCTTACATTTTTTTTGATGGTCTGCAAAAGATTTACTGCTTTAATGAAAGTCAAAATGATCAAGTTGTTTTTTAATGATAATAGTGAATAACAATCAAAATAATTCAAGTTACAACTTGGAATTATTGAATAACTCAGCACTATGAAGAACACTAAAATACCTCTTCATTCAGTTCTTACTGAGAATCAAATAATCTATTATTTTGTCTTTTAAAAGACTGCCAGTATATTTACTGGTGTTTGGCAGCCATTAACCAGTGGTCCTGTAAGGACATCCTGAATAAATGTGTAATGTTGGTGGATCCTGAGGAAAGATTTGCTAAAGCCCCAGTTTGCTATTAAATTGTCCAGAAGGTTACACCAGCAGTAAATTAAATATTAATGTCAAAATGAGTTTTGATCACATTTTCTCTGTACAGCGTTTCTTATTTTTGTGAGTGCAATCTGGTGCTGTGACAAATCCTGTAGGTGCAATTTGGGAACAGTGGCAGGTTCTTTGGGTGAAATATGGGTGCTTTGGCCAGGGCCGCCATCAGAAATTTCAGGGCCCCTTACTAAAAAGAATTCTGGGCCTCCCCCTGGATAGTTTATCCATTTATATGCCACTGATAATTTGCTCATTAATAACCACTGATAATTTGTTCATTAATATGCCACTGATAATCTGCTCTGTAAAATGCCACTGATAATTTGCTCATTAATAGCCACTGATAATGTTGTCAATAGCCACTGATAATTTGCTCATTAATATTTCACTGATAATGTGCTCATTAATATGCCACTGATAATTTGCTCATTAATATTTCACTGATAATGTGCTCATTAATATGCCACTGATAATTTGTCCACCCCGCCGCCCTCCCCTGTACTTACCTGGATGCTGCCGTCTCCTCCGCAGTGTTTCCGTCGGATGTGACTAAAAGCCAGGTCTGCATCAAGCGCCGGCTGCTGCCCAACCGTGACTGTTTCCATGTGAGACAGTTACACGGGCAGAGGGAGCTCAGCTACTTTGGGCCCCCAGATTGAACGGGCCCTGGGCAGCTGCCCCGTTTGCCCACACTTTTTTTTTTTTAAAGGGCTGGGTGTTTCACCCGTCCCCCCCAGATAGTGGCCTTGGCAAGTCCTTTGGTTCAAATGTGGGTGCATTTTTGACAATTATATTTTTATTCAAACTGAAAAAAAGTTTACATGTCAAGCAATATTTACTAGCAAAACTTTTTACCTTTTTTCAAACCCACTACTGCAACTCACCTTGGCGGTTTCTGGACTGCAGATTGACTGATAGCACGTTTTACCTAAAACACAAGACCGTGTATAAATTATGGAACAGAGTAAAGTAATAAACTAACCAACTTATTCATACATTCTGCTACCAAATCCTTCAAAGAGTAGACATAGAGGACCCAAAAACTGATTCAGCAACAGCACTCTACAGACACCTCAACATTATTTGCTGAGACTACTCTGTTTACTGTAACTCCCATGATAAGTGTATAAATGAAGGAGCTTTTATGTAATCAATGTACAATATTTGTTTCATATATTGTTATTGTTTTGTTTGCTTGTTTTCATTGTGGCGTGCTCTCATACTGCTAAATTAAGATATACGTCTCAGTAATGTTTTCCATTTCCAAAATATTACACAGTCTCCCCCATGGTGGAGTTTAATACCTTTCGAGCCTGTGGGAGTTTAGTTCCAACGACATCTTCTGGCACAGTTGGCAGAGTGGGTGCCTGACTTGGTGGGTGCTGGTTGGTGTTGACGTACTTTATACAGTCGTCGAGTGTAGAAGAGATATACGTGCATGTTCCATGCAGCACTCTGCAAGCAGCATTCAGTTTCTGAAAATCAGACAGAACAGATTTTATTAAAGCTTGTTCATTTCTGTGGTGCAATAAAACAAGTGCCAGTCATAGGGGTATTTGATCACAATTAGCTTTTTAAAATCTTTAATCTCAGTTGTGAGAACTACTTTGACAATGGCTGAGGAAGAATTGATCCATCCGCAGGAACAATTCAATGGGTCCATCAAAATTAGCACAGTCAATAGAGAGTTTTTATGGTTTGCCTAACTCTGCTGTTTATTTTTAACACCTCTTTCTAAATGAAGTCATGTATAAGTTACCATATTTGCTCGAATATAAAGTGATTTTTTCCCCCACAAAATTAGTGGGTGAACACCTGTGGGTGCAATGATTGCAGTGGCAAGTCCCTGTGCGTGCATGCAAAATCATTGTGGAGTAATATGGGAGCAGTGGCACATCTCGATTGATAAAATGGGTGCAGTGGCAAGACATATTTGGTTGCAATATGGTGCAGTGACAAAAATGTGGGTGCTGTGGTAAGTCTGTTGGGTGCAATGTGGCTACTGTAGCAATTTATGTTGGTGCAATCTGGTGCTGTGGGTGGATTTTTTCAACAATTTTACTAAAATGAAAAAAGTTAAAATGTCAAGCAATATTTACTAGCAACACTATTTTTCCTATAGGGTTGCCTTTTTTGACACTCTTTAACAAATAAGGTTTGGGGGATGTCACCTTATATTCTAGCAAATACTGTAATATCTTTCATGTGGACAGTATTATGGCATTGGAAGGATAAAGGCATGCATGAGATTTGTTATTATGTCTAAATGGCATCCAATAGTCGATGTATGTTTATATGAGTCATTCTGGTTTAGTACAAGCAGTGCTCAATGATTCACACACTTCATTTAACAAATAAATTATGTATGCAGGTGATACACTTCATCTATGCATCATAATGTGCTAATTAGACCGAGTTTATATGAAGCTTCCAATTGCTGATGATGATTGTCTCGGGTGAACCATAATTGATTGATAAGTAAAGCTCAACTGACTAGCACATTAAACACCATACTTCCTCCACGTTTCCCTAAAAAATAATGGTTTTGACTACACAAATGTGGCTTTGGCCTCACAAGTTGGGTTACATTAATTTCTTTCTATATGCAATCATTTCCTTGTTAATAATAATAATAATAATAATAATTTTTTACATAGCACTTTACTCCTAAAGTGACTCAAAATGATTGTGACTGTAAAATGAAATCTCAAGGGTGGTTTAAACATCAAAATAATTATTAACTTGCTAGTGGTAAAAGAAAGCACTGGGAGTTTCAGACACAATGGCAGAAACAAACAAATGCCCCATAGAAATGGGTGGGAACAGTAGATGAATTTGATATTCAGTTGCAAGTGTTTGTTTCCACCTGAACCTCCCACCCCCACACCAAAATCTAAAATAAATAATGGCAGCACAGAGCTGATGTAGAAACAAACTCATTTCACTTATTCTTAATAATAATTCAGTATTGTTAGACTTTAACTTGAACACAAGAAGTTTTAAAGTTAATGTAAAAGACTAAATCCCATGGGTTTCAAATTATATTTCCCTTTGTTTTTTCCTCCAGTGGCAAACGCCTGTTGATCCTCCCGACATTCCTGGTGATCTAGTGGTACTGCACTAGGTGCTACACTGTACACTGTCTCTGAGGTTTAGAGCTCTGGGGGAAGGATCTTATCTCCCAGAGCTGTAGCCGCTGAGGCAGTGCTGATGAAGAGGCAGCACTGTAACATAGTAACATAATTTTTTTCATTCATATATTTTGTTTGTAATTATATATATATATATATATATATATATATATATATATATATATATATATAGCTTATTGAATTGAGAAAAAGAATATAAAAAAAGCCTAAAAACAAATCATCTTTATATGAAATGGTTATTATGGTGCACTGATAAAGCAACTTTAAGTTCTAGCTTAGTTAGATATGAGCCTAACTCTTTCCTTAAAAGCAAGCATACACTAAGGTCTCAACTAAGGTCTGAATACCCTACTTTTAGTGTCATTTCTGAATGCAAAAGAGACCTCGTGATAAATCCCCTATAGTGTAGTTTTCACCATACACATTTCATCCAAGCTCACCCTACAAAACATTTAAACATCCCACATATCCACTTTTCCAGGGTATAGGGCAAATGTAATCTTTATGAACAACTAGGAAGCAAATCCGGCCATGCATGAAACTTCCCATAATGAGAAGAAAAAGCTGTCACCTCAAATATGCAGGTGTGCCCAAACTTGTGTAGGTTTCATTTCACACAGAGTAAAGTATGTCAAAGGACAAACAGGCTCAGCAAATAATTCCCAGTGCAACTAAAAGGTTTGCAAAGGATTACCAAGCTTTATATGAAGAAAACATAAAAAAGAATACAGAACTGTGGAATGCATTACAGTGTCAAAGAAGCAAGTTTCCTATACCGTAAAAATGATTTCGAAATTCTGTGAGAAGCTGGTTTAATGTGGGAAGTGTGTTGGATTATAGTTTTTCTTTAAAATGATGGGCTGTTATTGGTTTTTCTTGTTTTCTGTGGTTTTTATGTAGTAATGTCTCCAGTTCAAATTCACTGTTTTATTGTGTAGTGCTATTATTAATTTCCAAAAGAGACTGGATCTCTGGGAGCAGACAAGTGTTTAAAATACACTGCCAGTTTCCCTCTCTAGCTGAGCCAGACAGGAGGTGTCTGGATATGTTTAGTACATAGCAGTGGTGTATCTTGGTTTTGTGCTGCCCAAAGCAGACAAAATTCGGGCAGCCCCCCCCCCCCCCCCCCACGTTGCACACCTACGACATGCCCCATCACATGCCCCATCACCCACATTGCACACACATTAAATGCCCAATCACATGCCACCATCAGCCACATTGCATACACACTAAACGCCCCATTACATGCCACCATCACCCACATTGCATACACACTAAACGCCCCATTACATGCCACCATCACCCACATTGCATACACACTAAACGCCCCATTACATGCCACCATCACCCCCGATTAATTGGAAGGAGCTAAAGCTTGCTGAATGGTGGGGGAGGGAGCAAAATGTTTGAAGCACCAGAAGTGTGCTTTAACACCCTCTGGAAAAGTGCCGCCCTAGGTGAGTGCCTTGTTTGCCTTGTGGAAGATACACTGCAGGTACATAGCAGGATAGCACAATAGTCTACTCGTAGGAGCTCCAGTCTCTTTCATGCTACTAGCATTCGAGGAAAGACATTATAAAATAACAGCACCATAAAGAAAACAAAAAACACTGGTTAATAAAGCACCAATTTTCACTATTAAAAGTGAAAAAGTGGACTACGTTAGAATCTCATTATATTCTGATGGTGTTGCGTATTTTACTTAACAATAATAATTTCCAGAGTCTGATTTGTTTAGAAAATTGGCACAAAACGAATACAGGGTCAACCAAATAAGAGAACACAGATCTTCGGATTGTTCCATGTCTAAGATAGCTCCCACATTTAGTCACTCGGAGTACATTGGATCTAATAAATAATTAATATTACAAGTCTCATTCTTAACTTTGTGTTAATTACCTTTTTGAGCTACATATAGAGCATACGGTATTTAATAGATAAGGTACTGCCATGAATACCAATAAACATACTTATAGGAAAATGTCCTTTGTTGGATGCTTTCCAATAAGATTAAGGTTATTTTAATAATAACTGGAAGACTGTACGTGATCAATTAGCAAAAGATATTTTCATCAATCCTCTGGTAGACATTTTTTAATTCCCAATTGGTCCCAGTAATTTATAGAACTTCAGTAAAAATATCTTAATTTGGATGATTACCAGAAAGCAGATTTCATTTTGAGCATATAATATATATATATATATTTTTACAGTAAGGACTGATAAGTTACGGCATTCACTACCAATCAAGTAGCTTTAGAGAATTCATTAGACAGCTTCAAAAGGTTGGACTTTTCTAGCCAAACTGTGAATACAAGGTTATAATAATTTAATTTTGAAGGTTATACCGATCGCTGGAAAATCTTACTGTCTTTTCTGTTTGTGTTTTTTTTTTGTCTGGGAACCTTGGTTGTTTTTTTGATTCTTTTTTTTATTTATTAGTCAGTTGGGATAAGTGGGTTGGTGTTAGGGTTGTACTAGTTGTATAGAATATCACTGGGAAAATAGTGAAACATGTTTCTCCTTTTATATGTATTTTTAATACTAAACTGTACATTATAGGTGTATGTTTATGGTATGCAAAGAACGCACAAACTGTTCGTTTAAAAATAACATATAACTTGTATGGGTGTAATAAATTATAAAGAGGAAAATTACATTTAAAACAACCACATATCATAAATGGAAAAATCGCTCTGATCTTAGACGCAGTAAAATATCTGGTCCTTAAGGGGTAAATGGACCGCCTCGTTTAAATTGTGTGAAGCTCTGCAAGATCACACACAACCTCAGCTTGTTTCCAAATTTGTATAATGTGAAAATAATACAAAAATGGAAAGGTTCTCTCACTCCAGTGAGTAGGATGCATCTCCCCCATTTGGTCCAGACATCCCATAGTTACCTCCGTATCTGGTGTAGCTCCCGGATTCACTGTTCCTTGGATTTCCACCACTTGCTGCATGAGAAGGTCACAGAAAAGGCGCATCTCAGATAATTTCTGCCCCAGAGATTCTTTGTTGGAGGGTTTTTCTGGAATTGGAAAATCCATCAAAGCGAGGACTATAACTGAGCAAATCACAAGGGTACAGTCCACACTAGGAGGAGGTCAGCCCTTTAGAGTTACAGCGGGAAGGGATGTCAAACTGCAAGCCTCTAGCTGTTGGAGGACTACATCTCCCACACTCCCCTGTCAGTCAAGGTATTATGGTACATGTAGGCCATCAGCAACTAGCAACTATAATAACAAGAGGGTAATAAGAAATACCAGTAATCTCAACTTTATATTTTAACAACATACAGCACATCAACATGGAAAAATCACATTAACACCAGTGATGAGTCACCAAATAAATATGATTTCTTTCCCAAAAGGATAACCCATAAAATTTAGTTTACTACAGTGAGAAAATGGATGTACTATTCTTTACAGAGGAGAAAAGTGGTTGGAGTGAAAATAAGGTACAATGACATTACAAATACCAAATAGCAAGATCTTAAAATGACAAATGCGCGAGGGAGCAGAGTGAGTGCACCGGCTGCACAGACTTCCTGCTCCGCCCCCTCGCGCACCGATATAGTGCTGACCACCTGTCACGTTCAGGAGCGAGGTTGGAACCGCTATGCAGAGAACTAGAGGTTAGTGCAACGAATCCCGGTAATAGAACAGAATTCTTCCGCCTGAAGGAAGTCCACCTTATGGTTGAGCCTCAGGTTTCGTTCCCCCAGGTCTTTTGCACTCTGCACTACTACCAGAGACTTGAAGCTGAAACCAAGGTACTGGACTGGAAGCTGTAACAGGACCGAAGTGGAGGTACAGGATAGGAAGCTGAAACAGGACCGAGGCAGAGGTAACAGGACTGGAAGCTGCAACAGGACCGAGGCGAAGGTAACAGGGACACAGGCAAAAGAGTAGTCAGGCAGGCGATAAGTCGAGGCTGGCAGAGATCAGGCGAAGTCAAAACAGGCAACAGGTCAGGACAGGCGGCAAACAGGCAAGGTCAGGTAGCAAAGTTCGGCAACAGTAATATAGAATAGGAAGTACAAAAACGCTAGTAAAGGCTCAAGGCACTATCACAGGCAAAGGTTGAATGCAGACTGAGCCTTTAAATATCCCTCCAAGGCAAGTCTCCGCCTCTGGGATGAAAATGAGGCTTGGAAAGCAAACTAGGAAGTAGAATATAAAACCAAGAAGTCTCCGCCTCTGGGATGAAAATGAGGCTTGGAAAGCAAACTAGGAAGTTGCATAAAAACCAAGATGGCGCCGCCATGTGGAAGGGACTTCTATGGCAATAGCTAATTCTTAGGCAGTGTATAGTGTGGAGGAGTATGCGCTGCACTGCGTAAGCGCATGCGTACATTTTCTGGAATCATAGCAGCGGATCCGGGACAGGACGCAGAAGAAGCGCGTGACAAGCGGCGGCTAAGGTAAGCAGGACGTGTCCTGCAGCGTGACGGCACTGATGTGACACCACCGGGGAGCTCAGCAGGAAAGCAAAGCTGCTCTCTGCCAGTGGGCTGGAACGCGCCCCCCCTCCCCCTGCATTGAGGCTGGAACGCAACCCCCTCTCCTCCCCCCCCCCCCTCCCTGCATTGATGTGTTATAGCAGGGAGGGGGGACATTGATAGGTGAGCTTTTTTTTTCTTTAAAAAAAAAACCTGCTGCCTTGTGTGTGTGTATATATGTGTCTGACTGGATGTGTTTGTGTGTGTAAATATGTGTCTGACTGGATGTGTTTGTGTGTGTATATATGTGTCTGGCTGGATGTGTATATATATATATGTGTCTAGATGTATGTGTGTGTATATATGGTATATATGTGTCTGGATGTGTTTGTGTGTAAATATGTGTCTGGATGTGTTTGTGTGTGTATATATGTGTCTGGATGTGTTTGTGTGTATATACGTGTCTGGATGTGTTTGTGTGTGTATATACGTGTCTGGATGTGTTTGTGTGTGTATATACGTGTCTGGATGTGTTTGAGTGTGTATATATGTGTCTGGATGTGTTTGTGTGTGTATATATGTGTCTGGATGTGTTTGTGTGTGTATATATGTGTCTGGATGTGTTTGTGTGTGTATATATGTGTCTGGATGTGTTTGTGTGTGTATATATGTGTCTGGATGTGTTTGTGTGTGTATATATGTGTCTGGATGTGTTTGTGTGTGTATATATGTGTCTGGATGTGTTTGTGTGTGTATATGTGTCTGGATGTGTTTGTGTGTGGATATGTGTCTGGATGTGTTTGTGTGTGTATATTTGTGTCTGACTGGATGTGTTTGTGCGTATATATGTGTCTGACTGGATGTGTGTTTGTGTGTATATATGTGCCTGACTGGATGTGTGTGTGTGTGTGTGTGTGTGTATATATGTGTCTGACTGTGTGTGTGTATGTATGTGTCTGACTGTGTGTGTGTATGTATGTGTCTGACTGGATGTGTCTGACTGTGTGTGTATGTATGTGACTGACTGGATGTGTATGTGTGTATGTATGTATATGTATTAAAACAAGGTGTAGCGGGTTTTGCACTCAGAAGTGGAGGGTGCACGGAGAGGATTTTCACCCTGGTACTCCAAATTAGAATAAATTATCCTTTATTCTGTATATATATGTGATGGACTATGTGTCTGTGCATATGTGACTGACTGACTATGTGTGTCTGTCTGTGACTGCGTGTGTTTATGTGCTGTTGTCTGGCACCTAGATATTTTAGCTGGCTCCTAAACCTCAGATACATTTGTCAAGCCCTGAGATATAGTCAGGATGTAGGTATGGGCTCTGGAGGTGCTCCATTTTGGCTTGTCAGACCCCTGACCACACAAACCTGTGTTGCTCATCTTACCCCAACTGAACAGCATTTCACAAACTGACTTATTTCAGAGGTGGCATCCTATCACAGTACCACGTAGGAATTCACTGATCTCTTCTGAACGACCCATTTTTTTCACAAATGTTTGTAAATGCAGACTGCATGGCTAGGTGCTTGATTTCATACCCAATACTTTGTCGTTATAGTGAATGTATCAACGGCTCTGTACATACATATAAAAATCTTCTCAACGAGGCACAGTATATCTCTTATTTTGTCCAATTTAGATGTATGTGAACTCCTGGCCACATTTCAAAGTTTAGTAAACAGTGTATTAATGTTCTCGCAATATGTGCTTCTTGTTCCAATATATATATTATTTAAAAGCTTAAATCTCTATGGATAGTGATGGGGTGTCAATTTCAGGCTGGGCCAAGGCCTCCTCCATTATAAATTGGGGAAGTGTTGAGCACTTCTTCTCCACATAATTCAAGAGACATTTTCACTAACCTTTAGTCTTCTGGGATGCACTGTCTCCTAGACAGGCTTTGGCAGATCCCAGTGCTACCAGCCATCTTTGCCGGTCTGCTACACTCTCTGCCCGCAAGCAGTAGCATTGTTCTCTCGGAATGATGAGGTCCATCCGACAGCTATCAGAGTGATGTACTACATGGGAAGAAAAGAGGGTCAGTCTACATGATGAAGGGAGGGTTAGAAAGAGACTATGTGAGAAGATTGCAAACTCATGTTATAACTGGTAAATATAACTTCATTCTAAATATGTATAACATTAGTAAGAAGTGAACCAGCAACTAGATAAACAAACTATTTTGTTAATAAGTCACCTTTTTAATCTACAGATTAAAGGCAGCATACCACGAACAAGTTGGGGTCTGGTCATTATTAGTTACAATAGGTAAACTATGGTCTCCTATAGTGCAGGAGAGAGACCACACAAAAACCACTTGGGGGCCATATCTGGAACATGAGTCGTCAGTTGTATACAGGAATGAGTCCACTATAGGCTGCTTCATGGGCATACAAACTGTATAATTTAATACGGAAATGATGAGTAGAAAGCAGATTTATGGAGTGAATTTGCAGAACTGCAAGAAGATTCCTACATAGAGAAAAATTTGTTTTCATTCAATGGAAATTGCATGTTCTCCATTTTAGGAGATCATGTGCATATGGTTCTATACATAGGGTTATGTAATAAATAAAATGGCCAACACAATGGGGGTTATATGTAAACAGTTCCACAATGCAAACTGTCAACAAGTGGGGAAAAAAATGCAGTTGCCGTTGATTATGTATAACAGCTATTGCGCCTTTTTTATACATCACAGCACTTTACATTGAGGGAGAATAAACACCACTAAACAGTGTTTGGTATAAGTTGGTATACGTTCTCCTACACTAATCAGTTGCTTTTCAGCACTTGTACACATTAACTGTGCCTAACCCCCCTTGGGACCGTCAGATAGGGCACAGACTCCCAAAATGCTTTATAGCTAGGCACACACATAGCATGTATTTGGCACTATCTGGGTGTGCACCATGTTTATACATCACCCACATATTCCCTTCATTTTCCATGCATCTGCATGCAATTCTACTGTCATTTTTATGTAATTGCTTATGTTCACACACAAAAAAAAACTGTAAACAAAACATGTGTGTTGTGTTCCTCAGTATGTGTGTAATAAACGACATACCAATAAATTGGTTGTGCTGTAAGTCAAATATTAATCTCAGGGCCAATAAGAGCCTAAAGCCACCTTTAGGAGTGTAGATATATAACACATCTTACCTTGGATCTCACACACGGCCATTTTGATGCTACCTTTGCTTGCTTTGCCAACATCTTCCTGTGAGTCGTAGTAAGATAATATGCCTCTGTCCAACACAAAGTAGCGAGGCTGCCAGCCTACAGAAGTATCACAATAATACACTTGAGTTTGAGATTTATACAATGTATATACCTGGAGAATATAAAAAGATGTCACTTGAACTTGGATCACAGGAAAATTCAAGCATTATTTAAGAAATTGCTTCCTGGCGCTACATACATCAAGGCTTATTTATTCTGGCAGCCTGTCTGATACTTTTCTGTTGTGCTGTGTAAAACCATTATGTCTTTAAAATCAGTCCTCTTTCCTCTGTAGATACAGGGGGGGTTTACACTGGGCTGACCGCAGGCACACGCTTAGTGTGTCAGTGCACATTCAGAAAATTAAGGGGGCTCGCTGTTCACTTCTGTCTGTGGTTTGTCTCTCCATCCTACTGCATAAAAAGGCCCTTGTTTTACATTTGATTACTTTAGAGTTACACTGCCCTCTAGTGGTTACATTTAAAATAAGTGCCACTCATTGTCATAGCATGTGAAGCAGTTGGGCTGTCAAAAGATAAAATTACATGTATTACAATCTTTTTATAACCCATGCTTCCTTAAATGGTTAAAAAAAAGTGTCTCCTTCCTCCAAGTAAACCCACGTGTATCTTAAGGCACCGCAGGTCTGGATAAAATTGAAGTTTCAGTGCCTTTCTATCTCTGCTATCAGAAGTACATGCAAGTTTATCCTCATCCAAGGGAAAATTCATTTTTGTCCTTTAAATACGTAATTTCATCATCATACAAGGTCCATTGCGCTTTTGTGATAATGTGAAATAATTTTTAAATACTCTTTAAATCACATGAAACTTTGAGCATCAGGTGTAATCAGCTTTACAAAGTGTATTAAATAAATATCTATCTATATATACAGGATGAGCATCCTTTATTCAGAAATCCAATATCCAGACTGATCCGTTATCCAAGAAAAAGTGGGATTTTGCCACAAATAGTAAATTCCACACACACCTGTCAGAATGCCGGCGCACAACAGTTTATTCAGTGTCCTGCCCCTTTATGCTGTGATATAGCCTTTCCGTGTGTGCTCAGATTTCCCTACGTCCACAAAGGGTAATACAATGCAACGTGTGCAGACCTGACGCACCAATGGCAGACTACCAATGATGCCGCACATCACAGCTACATCACAGTAAAAGTCATTTATTTGCTCTATACAGTATTTGCACTGATCCTACGGTATTCCATGAGTGCTCAGAGGCTTTAATATATCATTGGTGAAAATGATCCATTATCCAAAATACTTCTGATCCCAAGCATTTTGGATAAGGGAGACTCATCCTATATATATATATATATATATATATATATATATATATATATATATATATATATATATATATATATATATATATATATGATATAATGGTCAAATTGAACAAAATGGTGTTTTAATTCATGCCAGTGTAACGTGGTATTTCTTAGAGATATTGCCATGGAAGATGTTTTCAACCTGTGCTGAACCTGATGCCATCCAGAATGCACTGAGATCCCATTTCTGTGTGCTTAGGTGCACTGACACCCACTATATAGCCAACGTCCGCGTGACTGCTGGAGGCTGGGACCTCAGAGTGCAGTGCTAATAATGGTGTGCATGCATGGTCGTTACTGACACTGCACTGCCATCTATCTGTGCATGCGCAGCTGTGTGCAATATAGCAAGTCAGCTATCAAAGCTATCAGTTATGAAATGTTTATGTAAATCGCTACATGGAAATATATTAGTTTACTTGCCTTTAAAAGTGTTCCACAATCATACACGGCATTTGAAATGTATTTGGCATTATGTATCGAATAAAATATTAAATAGTAGAAATGTGTCAAATTACACAGGTGTGAGAAAAATACAACAGGCGGTGACCATTCACTGGAAAACTTAAACTGGTAAATATGAGATAAGAGTTCCTGTTTGAATAGAAAGGAGTGGCTCTAATCTCAGAAAATGTTCTGTCTCCTATTTCATGCCAATATGGGCCTCACACCACTGTAAAGGTATATGCACGGGAACTGGGGTTGCCACCTGGGCCATTTTTTACCATCCACATATACGTTTTGCAGGCTGTTTTTGCAGTATGTAGAAGTCATTTGTGACCAGAAGGAAATCAATTACCTAATCACATAGTGCAGGGCTTGACAAACTTAATTTACTTTTAGGAGCCAGTAAATATATTTAGGAGCCAGACAATGGCACATCAAATCATGCAAACATACATACATACAGAGACAGTTACATACGCTCACCTCACATACATGGACTGAGTCACATCCATGGACCAACAGTCACATACGCAAACCTCACATATATGGACCGACAGTCACATACACACACCCAGGGCCGGACTGGCCCACCGGGATACCGGGAAAAATCCCGGTGGGCCGCCTGCCCCGGGGCCGCCTTGGCCACTTGTGAGTCTTCACAAGTGAAGAGTTCGGCTGCTGCAGCATCCGGCGGCAGCAGGCGAATTTCTTAAAGCGGCGATGGCCGTCGAATTGCTTAAAGTGGCACCGCCACTTTAAGCAATTCGGCGGCCGTCGCCGCTTTAAGAAGTTCGCCTGCTGCCGCCGGATGATGCAGCAGCAGTTCCGGCGGCGGGATGGGAAGCAGAGAAACCAAGGTGAGTGAGACATACAGGGGAAAGGGGAGGGGTTGAAAGACACTACGGGGGGGCGGGGGTGAAAGACACTACAGGGGGAGGGGTGAAAGACACTACGGGGGGGGGGGGTGAAAGACACTACAGGGAGAAGGGGGTGAAAGACACTACAGGGAGAAGGGGGGTGAAAGACACTACAGGGAGAAGGGGGGTGAAAGACACTACAGGGAGAAGGGGGGTGAAAGACACTACAGGGAGAAGGGGGTGAAAGACACTACAGGGAGAAGGGGGGTGAAAGACACTACAGGGAGAAGGGGGGTGAAAGACACTACAGGGAGAAGGGGGGTGAAAGACACTACAGGGAGAGGGGGGTGAAAGACACTACAGGGAGAAGGGGGGTGAAAGACACTACAGGGAGAAGGGGGGTGAAAGACACTACAGGGAGAAGGGGGGGGTGAAAGACACTACAGGGGGAGAGGATGGTGTGAAAGACTACAGGGGGAAAGGGATGAAAGACACTACAGGGGGAAGGGGGGAAGAGAGATGCCACAGAAAGGACACAGAGAGAGAGACGCCACGGAGAGAGAGAGAGAGAGAGAGAGAGAGAGAGAGACACGCCACAGAAAGGACAGAGAGAGAGAGAGACGCCACAGAAAGGACAGAGAGAGAGAGACGCCACAGAAAGGGCAGAGAGAGAGAGAGACGCCACAGAAAGGGCAGAGAGAGAGAGACGCCACAGAAAGGACACAGAGAGAAAGACGCCACAGAAAGGACACAGAGAGAAAGACGCCACAGAAAGGACAGAGAGAGAGAGACCACAGAAAGGACAGAGAGAGAGATGCCACAGAAAGGACAGAGAGAGAGAGAGACGCCACAGAAAGGACACAGAGAGAGAGAGAGACGCCACAGAAAGGACAGAGAGAGAGACGCCACAGAAAGGACAGAGAGAGAGACGCCACAGAAAGGACAGAGAGAGACACCACAGAAAGGACACAGAGAGAGACACCACAGAAAGGACACAGAGAGAGACGCCACAGAAAGGACACAGAGAGAGACGCCACAGAAAGGACACAGAGAGAGAGACGCCACAGAAAGGACACAGAGAGAGAGACGCCACAGAAAGGACAGAGAGAGAGACGCCACCGAAAGGACAGAGAGAGAGACGCCACCGAAAGGACAGAGAGAGAGAGACGCCACCGAAAGGACAGAGAGAGAGAGAGACGCCACCGAAAGGACAGAGAGAGAGAGACACCACCGAAAGGACAGAGAGAGAGAGAGAGAGACGCCACCGAAAGGACAGAGAGAGAGAGAGAGACGCCACAGAAAGGACAGAGAGAGAGACGCCACAGAAAGGACAGAGAGAGAGAGAGACGCCACAGAAAGGACAGAGAGAGAGAGAGAGACGCCACAGAAAGGACAGAGAGAGACGCCACAGAAAGGACAGAGAGAGAGACGCCACAGAAAGGACAGAGAGAGAGACGCCACAGAAAGGACAGAGAGAGAGACGCCACAGGAAGGACAGAGAGAGAGAGAGATGCCACAGAAAGGACAGAGAGAGAGACGCCACAGAAAGGACAGAGAGAGAGACGCCACAGAAAAGACAGAGAGAGAGACTCCACAGAAAAGACAGAGAGAGAGACGCCACAGAAAAGACAGAGAGAGAGACGCCACAGAAAAGACAGAGAGACGCCACAGAAAAGACAGAGAGAGAGACGCCACAGAAAAGACAGAGAGAGAGACGCCACAGAAAAGACAGAGAGAGAGACGCCACAGAAAAGACAGAGAGAGAGACGCCACAGAAAGGACAGAGAGAGAGACGCCACAGAAAAGACAGAGAGAGAGACGCCACAGAAAGGACAGAGAGAGAGACGCCACAGAAAGGACAGAGAGAGAGAGACGCCACAGAAAGGACAGAGAGAGAGACGCCACAGAAAGGCAAGAGAGAGACAGGCTACAGATATGCGAGAGACCGGATATGTCTCACACACTGCCCTGATATATACCTCTGCACAGGGCAATTCATATAACTCTGTGTACATATTGGAGGTATATATATTGCCCTAGACAGGCTTATATATCAGTCTTATCTATAAATAATACACTGTTCAGATGTGCTTTTTAAAATGCATGATTTTCCCTTCTATGAACAAAAAAATTATATTATGCTATGGGCTGGTTTAAAAATCTTATGCGATGGGGCTGGTATATAAATTTTTCCAGGGCTGGTTTTTGTTCCCAGTCCGGCCCTGCACACACCCAGTCACATGCACACACACCTTACCTACACATACAGACACCACTTACTCAGCCATTCACATACACAACAAAAGGATGGCCGCAGCAAGGGCTAACGGCACCCTGGCGCCAGGTCAAATTTCCTGGTCGCCATGGCGACCTGGCGCCTGGGGTTTGTCGAGCCCTGACATAGTGGATCCCACAGAAATACGTTGTTTAGTTAACTGATTTCCTTCTGGTGACATATGACTTCTACATACTGCAAAGCAACCTTCAAATATATCAGGCTGGTAAAAAAATGGTTGCCACACCACACAAAATGTTTTTTTTTTTTGTAGAAAAGGTAGCAACCCTAACAGGAAATAGAATATATTGTAACAGAGAAATGGGACTTCCTGTCAGTGAGCATATGTTATTTAATGGAAAATTATCTCATACTGGTTAAAAATAATTAATACAAATTTCATGTAATAACAGACAAACAAATGTTTTTTTTAGTAATGTGATTTTACCTTCCTTATCTTTACCCTTGCTCTCAATTCTAATACCTATATAGATATATACAAATCTATACAGGTATTATATATTTAGGTTTTGTTTTGTTTTGTTATAGAAGACTACAGAGCAGTCTAAACATTACCAACTAGGGTTTCCAGCTCAGCCATTATTTACCAGCCAAATATAACTTTTGCAGGCTACCTTGCAGTATGTAGAAGTGATTTGTGACCAGAAAGAAATCAATTAACTAATCAAAGTGGTTCTGTGGGATCCACTACTTGATTAGTTAATTGATTTCTTTCTGGTCACATTTGACTTCTACATACTGCAAGGAAGCCTGCAAAAGTTATATGTGACCGATCAAAAAAAAATGGCCAAGGTGGCAACCGTATTTCCAACTATAACCCTGAGGCATCCAGATTCCACAAACGTCCCTGAATAAAATAGCAATCTGTGGGGAATTGAAAACTGAAAGCCAAAATAGCAGAGTTTGAAGAGTAGCTCTACTAGCAGACCCTATTAATTATAAGCATGGAAGGGGGAGGTGCCAGCAACCAGGTGAAGCAATAAGAATCGATATCAGAGATAAGGTTCTGATTGGCTTACTATGAATAATTTGCATTTGGATTGACCCTGTGGCCTGAGAGAGGTGGAACTTTAGGCAATTTACTATGTTCTTGGTAAAAGTGAGTAGATTGAAACTAACACATTTTGCACAATGGAGGTAGACTGGGGAATGCATTGGACTGGTTTGTAATTTACATCTATGTTTATTGTGCTTGTGTCTGATTTTGTGATTTACCTTTTCTTGAATATTGGTCTCTTGGTACAGAATTATTTCCCCTAAAAGTCAAGTAATCAGCAGGAACATTTCAATGATTTGCAACATATGGTTTTTAGAAAATATTAATAGCAACTCTTGTATTCATGGCAGCACAACTGAATAAAGTATGTGCTGAAAGCCACATGCACAAACCATACAATGTTGTAACTGAATTAGGAGCCAGTGCTACACTGTTATAAATCTGCTATCAATGTGCATGGTTTTATCTTTCAATGCAACATGTGTAAACCCCATTTATCTTCATTTTCATGTTCATTCATGGCGTTTGTGATGCAGTTTTTCCTTTACGAAGGTGAAAACTACTTACTTCTGACTCTTTGGCGTCTGTGTACTATAGATTTCCATTAAGGCAGAAAGTCACAACTGCCTCATTAAAAGTGTATTTTGAATAGTGCACTAATTGAAAATTGCACATTGATACAGGGGCTTGCCTGTAATATGCCATTAAATTAGGATCTTTGCACATTTTACCTCTGCGTTTGGTATAATTTTGCTTGCTTTCATAAATAATGCTTTAATTGTTGCTTATGTACAATCAGAATTTGTAAAGTATGACCCAAAACTGGAGTCAGTCCACAACTTTATCTTTTGGATGTGTAATTCCTATCGCCCGACGCATTTACGCCGAGCAAGTAGTGGACAACCGCTTTGAAAGTGATTTTTATATCACTTCTGTCGCTAACCTGCCCTTAAAGGCAGTCCACACCATTGCAATATAAAACAAAAAGGCTACATTAGCCTAAGATCTAAGGTTACAATAAGGGTTAGAGTTGGGATTGAGGTCAAAAGGTCACTGTAGTAGAAAATTTGTTCTAACTTGAAAAATAAAGTAAGCTACAATTCTCATTTGGAAATCTGTTCAGGCTCTACCTCCTTGCACTTGCTGATTGCATGTATTGTTGGGTCTCCTACACTATTATGAAATACCTTATTTCAATAAGGTTTTGATTAAAATTACTTTTTGTATCAAGCTACCACTTTAAAGGGACACTAAACGTGTTTTTCCACTTGAAGCACAAGTGAAATGTAAGCTGTTCCTGTTTGCGAGGATGAACTTGTGTGTACTTTTGATAGTACACTCCAGTTTATCCTCTGACCGACAGCTGCCATGCTTCCATAGGATGCGACAACCAGGAACTGCCATGTCTCACATGTGAGACACAGTAGATAGTAAACCCGCGTGTGTCTATTAAGATACACGTCCGTTTTTCTTTCAAAGTGTGGGACATGTTTTGTTTAGGTTAAACAAGTTGGAATGTCCCTTTAATCTCTAATTGGGCAAGTTTTTTTTTTTGCAAGCTACACTGCATCCCTGGATATAGATGGGAATTACACTATGGCTGTAAAACAGATTTGTGACCGTACCCTCAAAAGATGCCGGTCCTCTGTCAGCAGTAAATTCAAAATGAAAAAACTGATTTGGAAGTCCTGCTTTGCCTCTGTAAATACTTTATTGGAACAAATAATCCATCAATAGGTTAGCAAGATTAACTGGGCTGCAAAATTGTGGAAGGTCAGATTTACAGCTTTTGCAGTGGAGTTAATATTGCTCTCACCTATTGATGGATTATTTGTTTCAAGGAGTGCAAAATCAGTTTTTTCATATTGCAATTCCTCTCGGCTCTGCTTCAGAGCTGAGGCAGAGCCGGCCTGAATAACAATATGTAGTTGTCCTTTTTTTTTATTTATGCACTTGCTTGCAATTCTGCTAAAACGATGTAGTTGTTTGTCTTTCTGTTCTTATTATTCTCTGCATTCATGATATAAACGGGGACAGTGCCTTTTAGACGTGCAAAATCTGATCATCCCAAAAATGACCAAATTAATGCAACAGTCTCCCCACTACACACGCTGCATTGTAACGAGGTACTTTTTGGGGATATTGCACAACGTAGCTCAGTGACTTGGGGTAATTAGCGATCTGCTTAGTGACGGCTAGGACCTTCCCCACATTGCTCTCGGTCAGCATTCATTAAACTGCCAACTTGGCAATCACTGTATGTATGTCACACTATGTGTGGGCCCATCCTCCCAATGTTTTGCCCCCAAATGAATGTGAATACCTGATAGGTAATTCGTCCACTTGTGCAGGAAACCTTCCATGGTTATCAGCTGTCCTAGATCCCGCCCCCTGCCTGACAGAAAAGAAACAATCGGCCGACGAGTCTATCCAGTGCTATCGGTTAGAAGGGCGGGGCTTTCTACCACTCCCCGCCCATGAAGACCGTTAGAACCAATTGAAATCCAGTTACCGTGACGTAAATAACTTGGATGCAACCAATCTGGAAGGGTACACGGCGCCGCGTGTAATAGTAGGCGGTATTTACCGAAACGTCGTGTGGAAAGCCCCTCCCCTTCCCTCCTATTGAAAGTTGAAGCCAATCCGTCTACCGTGAGCAGTAATTTGATTGGCTACTGTAGCGGGTGTTGAGCTTCCGACGGGTGTCGAGGGAAATGTAGTCAACTGGAGCCAGGAGGACATCAAGAGATGAAGGCAGGGTACTACAACTCCCATCATGCCCGGTGAAGTGATGGTTCAGCTTGCCGAGCCATGCTTACCGCCCCGGCCATTGTTGCTGGAACGCGGCGAGCAGAAGGGAATGAGCGAAGAGTGTGAGAACCAGACGTTCTGCTCCGAGGGTTCCAGGTAGGATCATACGCAGGCCTTGGGTGGGCCTTCTGTGTGCTAAAGTGGCGCATGCAGGGTCTATAATCCATTTCTTAGTATTGTGCGCAATGCCTTTTAGTTCATATAATGACTGCGTATAGGAGGAGGTGAATATGGAATCAGCAATGTTAATCTCTCACTAAGAGCAGTGACTGGCGTCTGCGATTTCTTGCAAAATACATGCATTGGAGTCTAGTTTCCCCGAATCACACTCGCTATAGATGTAGTTAAAGTGCAGTGCGCTCCCCCTAATAATCACATTTTCGCGGCCAATATTAACACTTAGATATTTGCTATAGTACCAGCACATTCCACAGTGGTTTGCAAAAGAACAGACTACAATGAAGTGGGCATGCCTTAAATTTAAGATTTCTAAAACACCATGTGAAATGTACACTGTAAACATAGCTGTGCATTCATAGCTGTGCATTCCACAACACTGTACAGTGGGGTACACAAAACCTATAAATCGTGCCATTTTATGCTCTGGCTGGCAATCCATCGCTAGCACATTCACCTCTCCTAAGACTTCTATATTGTAGTAGGTAGAGATGGGTTAGGCGTGCTGGGTTTTATTTAAAAATGATACCCAATAGACCCCCATCAGACACGGCTGTGTTGATTTTATTGATGAATACATTCACGTAGAACGTGGGCAAAAGGCGAGGTAAGGGGAGATCCTGAAATGCATGCACTTAATGCAGAACATTCATTTGACTATATGTGGCTATAGCAATGATGGTAAAGCTATGGCACAGTTGACACACTAGCACTCAGATCCGTGCCTACAGTTTCACCATCCGTTAAGAGCCCAGTCAATGGTATGATCGAAGGCTGACATTGGCGAATATTAAAGGACTGTCACCTAAATATTGTTTCTGCTGTGAATATAGAGAATAAAAATCATGTGTTGACACATTTTGAAAGGGAATGTTTTTAAATGTCTGTCTATTTACGACATCACCTGTGACTTGATATGCAAAATAAACATTTCTTCATATTGAAAAATGGGTCATTTGCTTGTCATGTGACTGTCCTATACAGGCGTCGCCATGCATTTAAAACACTTTTGCCTTCATACATTTACTTGCAGATCTGCTAACTTCATAAGCCTCAAGTACTTTCTACTGTGAATGTAGAAAATATTTTTTAATATTTTTTAAAGTATCGAATGTATCTATACATGACTGACTACTCAATAAAAATACATTAGATGCTTTAAAAAAATGTATTTTTTTTATTGAATAGTCTGTTATGTATAGATACATTTGATACTAAAAAAAAAAAAAACCTTTCTAGTAAGGGAAAGCATGAGTAGGATAGCACCTATTGATAGGTGGAGAAATCATGAAATAAGAGCACTTTTGAGATCTGTAACTGTTCCCGGAGAAGGTCCAATACTCTAGCTCAGACATTGTCACTGGGCTGGGGGTAAACTGACTGGTTCAGGACTGGGTGAAAGTGATGCATAAGATATTGGCATTCTGATATTGCAAGTTTGTTCAGAACACAAATTAAAACAAGGAATCTTCATGTCTCTGTACGGGTGGTATCCACAGGCACTTCAATCTTTTCCCAGGAGCAATTGTCCATAATGCATCCCACATTGTTCCTATGTGCCATGTTGTAGAGCGCATAACTACAATATCCACTGCCTTATCTGTGGTATAAAGAGATGTCCACATGCCAAAACATGTGAATTGTGGTCACAAGACCGCAATCCATTACCAAAAGCTTGATATCCCTATATTGGATTCCTTCCTACACAAGGAGCCTGTACCCACGCTGGAATAAAATAAGTGGCTAGTGCTTTATTGAAGTTTCCTCACTGTGGCTTAGTTAAGTTTTGTGGCTATTGGTCTTGAAGCCGTGAGCTTGCACGACAGCTGTAGTCAGCCTGCATCTGGTATATTGGGTATACGCAGGGTATCTGCAGCTACCCAATGCAGGGTAGCAAAATACAGCTATCGTCTTGTAATTGGTTACAAATCTTAGTGTCTGTTGTGATGGTTTTGCATAATATCATATAAGTTCGATATGGTTTTCAGAATGTGTTTTTTTGGGTGTAGGACAGTGTAACAGGCCTATAATCCTTCATGTTTGTGTTTTTATATAGCCTAGAGCAGATGCTTGCTTCCAGTCCTGGGAAGACCCCGATCAGTTTACTACAGGAGTATGGGACTCGGATAGGAAAGACCCCTGTGTATGACTTGCTGAAAGCTGAGGGACAAGCGCACCAACCAAACTTCACTTTTCGAGTCTCTGTTGGAGACATCAACTGCACCGGTCAGTCCCCTGCATCATCCAGTCTTAGAGGTGAAATGCCCTGTGTCACTGATCCATTGTTGCATTTACATGGTCTCCATTCTGTATTGGAGGGAATTTCCAATATACCATGTCTCCATTCAAAAACTTTAAACATGTTTGTATTTTTTTTTAGCTGATTTTATAGTGATTATTTAGACAAAGAGCACAGAACACTTTTAAAACGACAATTTTATTAAATTATGTATTTAAAAAAATAATATTAAGGTGGAGAGCCACCAAAAATATCGGAAGGCTAAAGTATACCTAGAACAAAAAGTAGGCAAAGAAAAATATATGAATAATAAATATATCAGAATAGGTAGGCACACGTAAATTTAAGCCTAAGTGAATAGTTAACACATACAAGTACATGGAAAGATATAAATAATAGAAAATCACTAAAGGTAAGTACAATATATTAAAATCATATATCATACCATAAGAGAGGAGAAAGTAAATCCAAAATAAATAAATAAAGAAAAAAGGAGAGGTGCCCTATAGAAAGCACTTGTCTATAAATGATCAGCAGCTATTAAGATATCCATCCAACTGCGTAGTTAGAGATATATATAAGAGTAAGAGAAAAAGAGGGTGGTAGATAGCAGTAGTGGAGGGTAATGGGAGTCCCTAGTCTCAATGTCTGATTCCTGTTCTAATGATTTCCAGCGATACACAGAGAGGTAAGGGAAACACATATAATAATACAGCTGCAGAAGCGACAGGTGAAGGATCTAAAGCATAATAATAGAGGGCAAAATATAAACTAATAAAGAAAAAAAGAGAGAAAGAGAGAACGCTCTCCACCTTAATATTATTTTTTTAAATACATAATTTAATAAAATTGTCGTTTTAAGTGTTCTGTGCTCTTTGTCTAAATATTTACCCTTCGGGTTACCCCCGGTCTTTTCCAATACGTAGCTTTGCTTTGTTGTATAGATTTTATAGTGATGTTTCGAACTCTGGTTTAACAGCTGATGCCGGTCAACCCAATTAGTTTACTGTGGAAGGATCTTTTTATCTTGTCAAACTTCTGTGTTCTGCAACTTGCTAATTTTACAGAGATGTTGCTGATAATTAACTGAAATTTTACCCCCATTTTAAGGATTTCTCAAAGGAATTCTGGGTAAATTACCCACCCGAATGTGTAATGTCCCTTTAGTTAAAAAAAAACACATCTATTTACAGTGTCTGGCATTGTTTTAGTACTTTGCCTTTATTGGTCCATAACCATACTTGTTGGCTTAAAGGACAACTTTGAATTATATGCAAAAAGTGTAGGCACATATAAATTCATTCATGAAATAATACAAAGTACCTTAATGACCCTTCTTCGCTCTGTACTCCTTTTATGAGGTGGCAGATCTGTTTAGAATCTTGGATCCTCTATTTAAGGATTTCTATCTCCACTTTATGGAATCTTTCAATTTAATCATAAGTTTTGTTTATTTTTTTTGTGCCTACAGTTGTTCTTGAAGACGTTTCAATGCCTCTAGATAAGCCAGAATGTAAAACATAAGACCTCAGTAAGTCTCAGCTGCGCTAGGATTGAGAAATTTTGTTATAAACGTACTTGATTCTGTCTGGTTGGTGTCTGATGGTAACATTCACCATGAGTTTTTCTGGATGTTACACCATGTCGATCTCTGAATATAAAGGACACCATCTTTCTTTAGGATGTTGGCATTTTCTGGTTAGATTCTTTATTCATTTACCGGTGTGGCAGTCTTTAGTATTCATCTGGTGCCACAGAGATGGGGATGGTTTTTACCTCTGTTATGGAGATTTTGCAACCACCTTAATGCAAATTATATATATTTTTATGTACTCATGATCCTCTATTATATACAAATCCCTGTGAATTCTAAGGGATACAATATCCCTTAAGCAGTGTTTTTAATATAGTTCATTTTTATAGTAAGAGAATATCAAAACCTTAATTGCTCACCTCCCTCAAACATCTCCGCGCATTGTACAGAAAGGTGAGCTTGTGGTTTGTTTCTGTAACAGGGCAAGGGCCCAGCAAGAAGTCTGCAAAACACAAGGCAGCTGAAGTGGCTATGACTCTTCTCAGAGGAGAACACATGTTTGGAGCAACTGGTGAAGACAACAGGTGAGCTTGACGTCTTTCTAAATGTGTGTACATTAAAAAGTGTTTCTACTAAAAAGTGTCACTTGACAGATGTTTAAATATTTGCTGTCTAGTATATGACCTCTATTTGTGTCTTGGTATGCTGCAAGCTAATTTGCATACTGTACCATTCGGTGATCTCCTAAATAAAAGTCAAATCTAGTGGTGCAAGGTCAAGGCTTGGCAAATCCAGGGAGCAAAGGCTCCTAAAATCCCAACTGCTGGCTCCTAACTTTAACCATTTATTTTACATGGGGAATTGGCTCCAAAAATAATTATTAAAAAAAAAAAAACCCAGTCAGGCTCCTAAAGTCCACAGAAATTTGTCAAGTGTTTAAATGTACTCAACCAACCCAGCAGTAGCATCAAAGCAGAAGCTCATTACCTGTCCCAACAGATGATTAGGTTGGGAGCATTAACCATGTGTGAATGTGTTTCATAAAGTTCCAGTGATCAATCTTGCCATATTTCAATATTGTATCATATAAATTGCCAGTTCAGTCCACAAGATACGATGACTGGGCAAAGTTAAACGTATATACTTGGCTGAATGTCACTATTGCTGACGTGAGTTGTGATTGGAACCTCTATTAATTGAGAATTATTTCTCTAGCTATACAGTCAGAGTTTAGAAAAGATGACAATGCTGCTGTAAGAAATACATTTTATAACTCCACTAGCTTTAATACCTTGTTTCGACACACACACACACACACACACACACACACACACACACACACACACTGTTTTATTGTTAAAATGATAAAACCTGAATAGAGTACTTCTGGAGGGAGGAGGAAAGCTCCATGGAGCTCTTCACCTCCATCCTGACATCATGGGGACACCGCGCACCATGACTTTGAAGTGACAGGCAGACGACTAATCAGGATATTTCCACGTAACAGAGTGGAGCGTGCTCTATCTATAGACGTGACCTCGTCGAAGCGCCATGTTGGTTGGGACGCATTGCTCGCTAGTGGGCACTGTACTATACAGCTGTTGTGGACTGTTTTGTAACTATGAGCAGGCAGACGTGTGGGTAAGCATCATAGCAGATGTACTCTACAAGAGTTAGTGCACTAAGGGTTAATGGCTAAGGTGGTTGTAACTGCATTGGTTGCAACAAAGTATTTCTGAGAACGAGAAGTCTGTTTTGAATGGACATCTGTCCATTTCACAAACCTTTTCCTAAGTACGAAGATTACATGTTTCTTTGCTGTGTTATTTGGGATTGGCAACATTACATTTTATTTTTATATTTTGTTTTCTTCTTTTCTTTCTCTAAAGTCCGGTGTTCTCTGTGGAATTGACAGAAGAAAAGGAACTTAAAGCGGTTTCTCCCCCACCTATACCCAGCCGGTAAAGTTTTCTTTGTTTTTGTGTACCATTGTAAGAATACTTGATGCAGGTCTTTATCAGCCCAGTACAGTCTCATCAGTTGTCATTTTGCAAGCTAGCCTTTTTGACCTTAGCCACTTGCACTCACATTCTAAGTGCACACATGGATGCTGCCTGTCCTTCCATGGGCTAGCCATGGTTTTTTTTTGATGTCTCATTACAATCTTTCTATGTTTTTATGCTGTTTGGTTCCTGCTGTGGTCTTCTTGGTCACATTTTCTGGGTGCCCACAGAATTGATTATTTAGTGTAATTATTCTCAATGTCTAGTACCGTACCAGTCTATTTGTATTGCCCAAAGAGTTCCTTATTTTGCAAGTATTTGAGTTTCAATTTTAATTGATTAAAAAAAAAAAAAAGTCCAGAGTTTTGTGTAAACCCAACATGTATCTTAATAGATATACGCAGGGTTTGCGATCTGCTGTGTTTCACATCTGTCAGCACGCGCACTGCCCATCAGAGCGGGGGCTTGATCCAACTGCTGAATGTGACGGTCTCTTGCTGTGCTTTCAGAGATAGACGACTGTCTGCTTCCTATGGAACCATGGCAGCTGTCGGTCAGAGGATAAAATGGCGTGTACTATCAAAAGTACATGCCAGTATAACCTTACACTAGGAACCACTAACATTTCACTTGTGCGTCTATATAAGAAGCGCAAATGGAATATAGCGTTTATTGTTCCTTTTAAGGGTAGAGTTTGTCTAATGACTGTGTTTTGCAGCACACTCATTGCTTTGAACTTACAAGTACATCCTCCAAGCTTTCATGCAATATATTGCATGACCATGTAGCAATAAAGGGGTTTAGTGTAGTGTTAAAGCTTGCGTATTACCAAAGTAATGCAACTATAACATTATTTGATTCACAATATCGGTCTGTATAGGAATCACACCATGGATCCAAAACCTCCCCTATCTGCGCAGCAGTCGGAGTGTAACCCCGTGGGAGCATTACAGGTATGTTTTGTAAGCATGGTTTTTCTATGTGTTAAAATGCCATATAAATTTGACAATCCCAGGCATTGCATAATACTCTACTGAAGTACACATTATCTGAATCGTACAATGGGCTACGTGATGACCTGAATTAGTTTGGTTGACTCCTAAATACTATTAATATTAAACCCTGTCTTTCTCACTATAGCCCCCTATTAAGGATTTTCGATACTAGCTAGGAATTAATCTTCCCATGTTAAATCGGTTAGCGACCTATTCCCAGTTAATGTTTTCCATCTTGACAGGAGTTGGTGGTGCAGAAGGGCTGGCGATTGCCAGAATATACGGTTACTCAAGAGTCTGGTCCAGCACACCGGAAGGAATTCACCATGACATGCCGTGTAGAGAGGTTCCTGGAAATTGGTATGATATGATGTGTTCTCTCATCTCGCCCTGCCAGTGTTTCTCTGGATGTCATTTCACATAGAAATGTTGCACTGATCTTGGTACATACACTTGGTTATTCCAGTTTCTGTTTAGTCTTCAGTGCTGCATGGTCAGCTTAACATTTCATCCTCCTGAAGTTCTTTAAATTACTTTCAATCATTCTTTCACAAACCATTCCTTGCTCTCTTTACCCCACTCCCGACCAGTCCAGGATATGGGGATTACCCAGTTGTGTTAAAAAAACAATAACCCAAGTTTGCAATCTAAACTCTTTTATTTAAACACAAACTAGTAAAGACCCTGAATCCCTTTTTGATATATTGCTGTGAGATCCATTCCCAACAGCAGCCTGTGTGCCTCTGGTTTACTTACCCAATCATCAGGATCAATGTAAACATTTCTATAGATCTATCTAATCCATAAAATTGTATCAAATTTAACATAGTTATTATCCATGTACTAGGATGATTGCTCAAATTAAGCTGATAAAGAACTTTTTTTTTTATTTATAGATACATTTCTTTTTTTTTTTTTTGGCTATGAAAAAATGTGACCTATTTGGATAGTTTTCTTTTTAATTTGATTTGAATATATATTCCATGAAGTGTTTTCTGGGGATGGTTCTAAATCTATACCAAGACAGACTATTTTAAGTGTCGTCTTCTCCAGGCAGTGGGACGTCTAAGAAGCTGGCAAAGAGAAATGCAGCTGCCAAGATGCTGCTTCAGATTCACCGGGTCCCTGTAGAGCACAGAGATACAGGGGAACCAGAGCCTGAAGAGGACCAGTTCATGGTAATTATCTCTGTTTAAGGAGGCTGAGGTGCATAGGTGTGATCACTATTATGAGTCTGTTGTCATAACTGCTAGTCAGAATGACTGCAACCTTGATGCCCCAAAAAAGCATTCTGGACTCTGTGGCGAGGATCGTGCTTAAATTCCCAATATCTTCAAGGGAGTTCCTCTGTAGCACTTTTCTAGAATTTTTAAAGCGATAACATACATTTGTTTTTATTTAGTAAAGAAGTGCAGCCCTTTGTAAATAGGTATACATACATTTGGGTATTTTATTAGATTTATATTTTTGTTTTCTGTAAAGAATCATTTATTTTATATTGCAATTTTATATATTGTAAGTAGGTTTTTTTTTCTTTTTTGCCTTAACTACAATTTTTTTTTGGACCAAAATTTTTTTTTTCTTTTTTTTTTTTTCTTGAATAGTTATTAAAATATATAGATGGCACTGTCCACCTTCTGTATATGGTATTTTTGAGTGTGTTCTTATAATGTTTGTGTACCCTGTAGAACACAAGTCCCGGTAAGCTGGATGGAAGCCGAGGTCGGGGCACATCTTGTACATGGGACTCTCTACGAAATTCAACTGGAGAGAAAATTCTATATCTGAAGAATCATCCACTGACTATCCAGAATTCTGGATACTGCGACCTCCTGCAGGATCTGTCAGAGGAGCAGAGCTTTCAGACTAGCTACATTGATATTGGTAAGAAAGTGGACACATAGCATAGTTTGTAGCTACACACTAACCTTGGCTACAAAACAAAAGTAGGAAAGTGGATGAAAAAATGCACTGTCAATTTTTAAATCTTTAGGAAAAGTAGAAAAATATATTACAAAAAAAAAAAAATGATTTAAGCATTTTTAGGTTACATGGCAGGGGAAAAACCAGTGCATGCCATCTTCCTTAAGTGTTTTGTGCTGGGAGGCACTTAATTATATGTCCTATATCTTGGCTATGCAGTGTATTGTCATAAGAAGTGGTCTATAGCCAAGTGTTTAGTTTATTTGGTTGTGAATTGCCACACAGATTAGTGTGATGTAGTGCTGAAAATATATATGGCTCCAGTTGACTGGTGATAAGCCCAACAGAACCCGTTTAGCTTTGCTTGCATAAAAATCTTATGTTTTTACATGTTTTCCTAAAATTGCTTTTCCACATCCTTGTTTTCCCAGGTGAACGCAGTTTGAGTGGACTGTACCAATGTCTTGTGGAACTTTCTACTTTACCCACTACAGTGTGCCATGGCACAGCACTAACCCGTGAAGGGGCTCACGCGCATGCTGCCCATAATGCTCTGCAGTACCTCAAGGTCATGGCGGGGACCAAGTGAGGGGTGTAGGAGTAGGCATGTGTGCTACTGCCTCCCTTGTTCCATTGTAATCACACAGCCAACTTACCTTCATAAGGACTGAACATACCTGCATTAATCAATGTTATCCCCTCCCATAAGGAGATCTGAAAGAGCAGGTCTACAGCTCCTGCATACCAAAGGGCTGTGCTTAGTTTGTCAGTGCCGGAAGCTGTTCTGAGATCACTATCTTTAATGAGGTGGTAAAATATTATTTTATTTTTTTTGAGCAAACCGAAGGTGCGTTCCAATACAAATGTCAAACCTTTTTGTTCAAACACCCTCAGGAATTGTACACGAATTTTAACCATGGATACCCATAACTCCTATTTGCACTATAGTGATTTCAAAGCTGGTGAGCCTATTTGATGAAAGCCCTGGAGGCTTGCAAAGAGGTTACAATGATTGGAGCAGGACAATAACGTCCTTTCATATTGAATGCTGCTTGTAAGAGTAGTTAAGGCATTGCTTAAAGTGACCTCACAATAATTGTGATTTGTGTAGCAAAAGGATATACACAGAGTATTATCATGACTGCAGAGTTCTCACCCTTTGGAAGTCAGTACCATGCCAGATTGGCAGGAATTCCTGGTTAAATACCAGAACTCCATTAAAACGAGTCACTGATAGTCCCACCTATTTTTTTTTGTATGTTTTGCCATGTGTTTATTTTTTTATATATATATATATATATATTTTTTTTTTTTTTTTTACTTTAAAAATATTTACAGTTCCTCTGTAGTTTTACATTGCAAATTTGTGCATTATACTTTATAAGTATCATACTTTTATCTGCAGGAGAACTGATAAGACAGATCTGTTTTATTTTACATGATGCAGCACTATTTTCGGACACTGCAGTTGGAACTGCACCTTTAAATCTGGCCTGTTGCTGATTCTACGACTGCACTGTTTATTTTGATTTAATTACCTTAAACTTGGATCTTTCATTGTGACAGTTAAAGGATTGTATAATCTTGTGTTTGGTCTAATAACAAAAGATTTGATCACACTTGACTTCTTAAAACTTTTTTTTTTTAAATAAAAAGTCTGTATGCATGAAAGACATGTTATTCCAGTAACCTGCAACTTTTGTGTGATTCTCTAGTAGGTTGGGAAAACCTATATAGTTAATTTCTTTAATGTTGTGTTCGGTAAAAACATACTGATTTTTAAATTTGGCTTTCTTCCTCTGAAAAAGGTTTTTTTTTTTTTTTTTGTTTTTTGTTTTTTTTTAACCATTTGCTGCCATAAATGTTTTTAGTTGTACTATACCTGGAGAGGAGAGCAGTTCCTCTTGCCATCTAGGTGACAACACTACAGGATAAATGGGTTCTGCATGTGTTCTCCAAATACTCTGCTTCATGGTTTATTAAAGCAACGTAATTGAGGAAGGCCAGTTACATGATGCTATTGGAATTTTGCATCTAAGCAACGTAATCTTCTAAACTGTTACTTATCGGCCACCAAATGCTTAACTTTGAACATGATCAATGGCCGGGTTCTTTTGTTACATGTTGGTCTGTCCATGTATACCAAATGCACAAGTGTTTAATGAGAAGCCATATCTAGCACCTTTAGGCCTCCAATGTTGTGCCTCTATTAAAATTACTTGTCTTACATCCAGGGCCAACATAAGCAAATTTAATAAAATGATAAAAAAAAAAAAAATTATAATAAGTTATAACCTTATTGGTAGTAGGATGGGATCTTTGATCATGTTTTCCTTCAAAGTAGTAAATCCTAGAGCTCATCACAAGACATAAAATAGTGTAATATGTTGGTCAGTCACTAATAACAAATTACCTCAATTGATTCCAACATAACTAAATGGTTAACACGCTGTACTATAGCGCTCAAATAAATATTTTTGCTATTCTAGAATTTGCAATAGCAGCAGGCATGGATCAACATACATAATTGTGCTAAAATATAATGGTTTAAAAAAAAATGGAGGATTTTCATTGATTTGTTTGCCATGATTTTAAAAGATTATACACCTAATAATGTTGCACAACACACATACAACAGGTTACATTACAAATTTAGAGACGTGAAGCTAGGAACCAGAGGTCTACTAACGGGGAGGTGGGAGTGTGGACTGTGCACTGGGTGACAGCAAGCTGGGAGGTGCCATTTTTTCCATCACTGTAACAGACCATAATACATCTCCGCACCTGTCCGGGGGTGGAGCACCATGTTCGCACCCTAGTTGTGTGCCCAATGGACGAGGGTCCAGACGGAGGGGCAGAGGAAGTGCTTGCCCATTAAGTTAAGTATGCCGCTGAAGAGCAGATTGAAGTTGTGATACCTCATTTATGATACAGGTGACCACAACAAAACATGCCTTGCAAGAAATTGGGGTATGTATGTATGTATGATCCTCTTCAGCACTCTTTGAACTGATCAATTTAGGCTGCCTGACTGTATTGTAATGATCTTTACATGTATGAAGATGGAAAAACACCAAATGACACACACACACAAATCTTTGTCACCAAGCCAAGTTTTACTCTTTTCAGCTGTTCCCTCTATGCACTCATGCTATGCTATCTGGGAGTGACTGAGAAGCTAACTTGCAACCTATCGGAGGATATTTTTCAGGTGTGACTGACCAGAAAGAGCGCTCTTTCTTCCCTGTGATTGGCTGTGCTGCAGTCATCAGGGCAAGATCTATTCTTGTCTGCAAGACATGTAAATAGATGGATTTGTGTGTATATCTATCATACTTCGCTAAAAGCTTTGTGAGCATCAGATGACATCCTCTCCACATGTAAAGCAGGGCCCCTTAGGTATTGGACACCATAGGTGGGGGATACCTGTGCTGTCCACTGAAGGGTAGTATAAGGTGGATGTTCTCATCTTATACCTACATAGCTCTGTTTATTTGCCAGAGTTGGTGACGTGAGCTTTTCTGATCTGTTGTGTAACAGAACAAATTTTTGTGCAGGTCCTTTGTTTACATGGCAGGTGCCTTTGAAGAGGTTCAGCCCCAACACGTTGGGGGAAGATGGGTAAGACCAGAGAGAAGTGGTTCATTTTTTTTCTCACTCACATTCAGAGGCGTAACTAGAAGCCACCTGGCCCCGGTGCAAAAATTGCCTCAGGGTCCCCCGACCCAACCATGCAACTCCACCCCAGAAATGCCACTTAAATGCCTCCAAACTGTTCTGCTTTGTGCCTGGCCTTGTCTTATATCTAGGATAGCCTTATACCTATCCCATGCATGCTTAAACTCCTTCACTGTATTACCCTCTACCATTTATGCTGGCAAACTATTCCATATATCCACTACCCTCTCAGTAAAATAATACAAAGTTTCTGACCTCCACTGTATTAACAGCTACCATTTCTGCTGGAACACTATTCCATGCATCCACTACCCTCAGAAAGTAATACTTCCATTAATCCCTGGCCTTCATATGTAATGAAAATGTTTTTGAAAAATTGTCTGTTCTTATTTTTATTATGTTTCCCTGCACCCACATTGCACCTTAAGGTCTTAATACAACACTATACAGTACCCACAGCACTTGGCTTGTACTCATATGGCACCCACACGATTTGGCTTGCTGCAATATACATTTTCCCGCCAGAACATACCACAGTGTCACTTTGTCCCACTGAACTGCCCTGCAGAACATGCCACAGTGTCACTTTCCCCCATAGTGCACGTTATTTTGCCCCACAGAACATGCCACAGTATCAATTTGCCACAGCCAGATCGCCAATATGCTACAGCCAATTTTGCCCATTTGCCACTGTAATTTTGCCCATTTGCCAGTTACGTTCCCATTTGCCAATTATTTGCCTGTTATGTGCCCATTTGCCAGCGTTTTATTTTGCCCATTTGCCAGTTACGTTCCCATTTGCCAGTTATTTGCTTATGTGCCCATTTGCCAGCGTTATGTGCCCTCAATATGCCAGTGTTATGTTCCCATTTGCCAGTGTTATGTGCCCTCAATATGCCAGAATTTATCCATTTAATATGTCATTCTTTTGCCATTTAATATTACAGTATTTTGCCCCTCAGTATGCCATTCATTTCCCATTTTAATATGCCAGGATCTTGCCATTTAATATGCCAGGATATAGCCACTTAATATGCCAGGATATAGCCACTTAATATGCCAGGATATAGCCACTTAATATGCCAGGATATTGCCAATATACCAGGATAATGCTGATTAATATGCCAGGATAATGCCATTTAATATGCCAGGAATTTGCCATTTATTATGCCAGGACAATGCCAATTAATATGCCAGGACAATGCCAATTAATATGCCAGGATAATGCCACTTTCAATGCCAGGGTATAGCCACTTAATATGCCAGGATATTGCCATGTAATATGTCAGGATATTGCCAATTAATATGCCATGATATTGCCAATATACCAGGATAATGCCGATTTAATATGCCAGGATAATGCCGATTAATATGCCAGGATATTGCCACTTAATATGCCAGGATAATGCCACTTAATATGCCAGGATAATGCCACTTAATATGCCAGGATAATGCCACTTAATATGCCAGGATAATGCCATTTAATATGCCAGGATATAGCCAATTAATATGCCAGGACAATGCCAATTAATATGCCAGGATAATGCCACTTTCAATGCCAGGGTATTGCCATGTAATATGTCAGGATATTGCCAATTAATATGCCAGGATATTGCCAATATACCAGGATAATGCCGATTAATATGCCAGGATATTGCCACTTAATATGCCAGGATAATGCCATTTAATATGCCAGGATAATGCCACTTTAAATGCCAGGGTATAGCCACTTAATATTCCAGGATATTGCCATGTAATATGTCAGGATAATGCCACTCAGTATGCTCGTTATGCCACCCTCCTCCCCCCTTCCCCAGACCCCAGTACTTACCTCCTTCCTGCTCTGTCTCCTGGTGCAGGTCCGTGGCTGTGAGGGAAGCGTTGTATGCACCCCTCCAGCCGCGTGGATCAATAAAGTCTGTTTAAACTTTTTTTTTTCAACAAACTTTATTGAATGCGCATTGGCTGGAGGGTAGCGCACAAAGCTTCCTTCACAGCCACGGACCTGCACCGGGAGACAGCAGCAAGGAGGTAAGTACTGGCACGGGTAGCGGGGCCCCACAAGGGGGGGGGGCAGGGGTCGCAGGGCGGCCGGGCCCCTGGAGTGACTGCGACCACTAGTGGTAGGTATGCCACTGCTCACAGCCAAAATCTAAAAATAACTTGCATTGAAATAGGACCATACATAGGCTGTTACAGATATCATAGAGTGGTGGAAGATTTGATTTATGTTCTAACAGGTTTTTGCATATAGGAGCTCTGTAAAAGATGGTGGTCTGAGCAACTTCCTTCATGTAATCTGAAATGATAATTTGAGTGGCAGGCTGGTGTGGCTATGTGTGAGCTTTCCAGAGAATTGCAGTTTATACATCCTAACAGAAGCTGATGTCATTTATGGTAGATCTAAAAAAAAAAATATATAAAACACATTTACATTTTGCTTACACAATAGGGCCTACGCAATAAAGACAAACGCAGGGAATTGCAAACTTAAGGCTATAATAGCTGAGTTGGAAAAATTCTCTCATTCAATTATATTGGAGAATTTTTCCAACTTGGCTACTTTGGCATAAAGTTTGAAATTCCCATTGCAATTCTTTCATTATTCAGTATACCCTTATGTATACATTTCTATGCTCCACACTTTCACAATGCATCTTATTACAGGAAGTGTCCCTTTAAGAAGTTATATTGAATGCTGTCCTAGTAATAATGCTTTGCTAATGGGTCTTCTATTGCTTCTAATTTTGTACAGCACATGGATCCATGCAGGTAACCGCAGGTCAGCGCTGTATTGCACTCCCTGTGCATAGTGATGATACCATGACCCTCTGAGTCATCGTTATGAGCAGGGAGCACCCTACAGTGCTGACGGAGGTCTGAGCATGAAAGACTGTTAGACCTGCAGCTGCCTGTGCGGGTCATGGCTTCCCAGTGTAAGAATTGGTGGAGAGGCAGGTAAAGGGAGACAAGAAGAGGGGGCTTAGAAAAGCATAGGGGGAGTCAAAGGCAAAATCTGCTCCTTTGGCAAATTTGTTAGGTGTGTCCTTGCACTCAGATTATGTACTTTTCAGACAGTTAAGAAAGGAAAAAAAAAAAAATCCTGATTTTATGTGTTTTTTTTTTAAAAATGTCTTTTGAAATCTGTAGCTCCACAGAGACTTGATTGCCCTGCTCATGTTACTTCTATAGTCATAAAACAAAGACTGCTCAGACAACAATGAATTTTATTAAGGAGTTTGAAAAAGCAAGTGGCATGCATATCAGTGAAAAGTCTATATAAATTAAAATCATTTTACTCAATAAATATAGTGGGGCATTACATTTATATGACAAAAGCAAGGTATAACATCCATGGTAGGAGTAGAGTCATCACTGCTTCTTATTGGTGAATGAAATTAGATTCCTTTCTAAATAAGTCACAAGATATATTTACAAAATGTTTGACTGCCAATGAGTTGACATAGCGTTAGGTGTGTGACAGTCCATGACCTGTGTATACCCTTTATGTACTGTCACACTGCTATGCTTTGCAGCCTCTTCTAAATGTTCAGGTAATATTTAGCAGCGGATCTTTGCTTCATTATCTGACCCTCCCTTCTTTTATTTGGTTAATTTGTTTATTTTTTTCTTCCAAACCGCTGGGGGACTGCCATGCTCCAGAACTGGGGTCCCATAGAGTCCCATCCTCGTGAATGGATTCGGCTATCGCCCAACATAGAACTGCGTTCATCTCTTCCAAACCTTGAGAAAAAAAGAATTCAGGGTTTAGATTCTGCATGTTACATCATTATTATATCTTCATCCATACACAAGGATAATAAAGAATTAAAGATTCATTGCTTGGCTGTGCATTCAGAAAGGAACAATTGAGAAGACAAATGTGGGAATACCTTTAATTAAAGTAACAGCCAGGACTGAATATGTATTATATTTCTATATACCATTTTTGTTGTGTGGCTCAACATGCAATTCTAAATCATGCTACTATAGTTGCCAACATTGGTCATGTTTCCAGGGGCATATTTGTTCCACGTGCTGCAGAAAGAGCATGCAAAGTGCAGCCTGGCAGTATATAGGATGGATATACGCACAGACAGAATCCAATTGGTTAATCATGGTAGGTTCTATGAGAACGCCACACTGATTAATTAATTGGATTAATAATCCTGTGTATAATCTATGTGCCCTCAGGGTTTTCTTTTTAGTCTGCAGTTTAATGTAAGATCTGATAGAACTGAATTCAATGAATACCTCTGGGGCTGGAACTGGAATGAACTCCGAGCAGGTCTGCTGTGTAATATTGTTCTCAGTAATACATTTAGTGCGGTTTTCTCATCTTGTGGCATTTGACTCTCGTCCATCTGAAACAAGTATTTTTGAAGGAACAGTTAACACTAGGGCTATTCATTATCATTGCCTACATCAAGCTTCACCTCTAACACAAACTAGCAACATCCTACAAAAAAAATGGAAAGAAAAGTGTTTTCAAGCTCTAATACGGATATATATCTTATTATAGATGAACCTGCTCAACACATCCAAGGTGCAGGTTCCCTCAAACACCTCTTTAGAAAACAGAAAATGTATATACATGATGGAGCACTATACTATATTTTTTCAAATATACACCTAGTGTTAAAATACCCAAAAAATGACTTAAATTCATATCATTTGATGCATATGCAGGTATTCTTCCCAAATGAGTCGGATATATTCACGCTCAGGGCCGGTAGAAGGATTTTTTGCTACACAGGCGAAAGTGCTTTTTGGTGCTCCCCCCCCCCCCCCATATCCCTTATCTATCCTCCCTCTCCCCATATCTCTTTCCCTCGCCCCCATCTTTGTCCCCCCCTCATCTGTTTTCTTCCCCATCTCCTGTTCTCTCCCCCATCTGTTCTCACCCCCTCCTCCCCATCTCTGTTCTCTCCCCCTCCTACTCCCATCTCTGTTCTCTCCCCCATTTCTCTTCTCTCCCCTTCTTCCTCCGTTCTCTCCCCCTCTTCCTCCGTTCTCTCCCCCTCTTCCTCTGTTCTCTCCCCCTCTTCCTCTGTTCTCTCCCCCTCTTCCTCTGTTCTCCCCCCATTTCTGTTTTCTTCCCCTCCTCTGTTCTCTCCCCTTCCACCCCATCTCTTTTCTCCCTCCCCCCGTTCTCCCTCCCCCTGTTCTCTCCCCTTCCACCCATCCCTTGTTCTCTACCCCCTCTCCTGTTCTCTGCTCCCTCCTGTACTCTCCCCTGTTCTCTCCCACCCCCCAGAAAGACACACTGGGAGCGAGGTCTGCCCCCTCCTCATGAAGCAGAGCGGCGTCTGCTTCACGTGGAGCCGAGCAGCATGAGCTCTGTGTGTAAAACACACATGGAGCCCAGTAAGTGCTGTGCACGTTTCCCGTGCTTAGTGATGATGCAGGATATCGAAAATCCACTCAGTGGCAGATGCTCCATACGTGCTAGGTGTGCACCACACACCTAACACGGAGCCGTGCTGTGTATTTCCTGAGTTTGTGTACTCCGAACAGACAGCACACAAACCCCGGAAATACATGCGGGAGACAGACAACAGCTGCAAATTCGGCAACAGCGTCACTCACTCTGTTGCCAGTTCGACCAAAAACACGAAAAGTATACGAAAATTTATCAAATTGGCAACAGAGTGAGTGACTCTGTTGCCAAATTCGCAGCTGTTGTCGGCCCCTCGTATGTATCTCGTGTACTGCAAACAGCCAGCACACAAACCCCCGGAAATACACAAAATACATTGTGCCCATGAGTGACAAGTGTGCTCCGATTTGGCAGAACGCCTGTCACTCAGGGACACGATACGCCCCTGGATCCACTTTTGGTTAATCAACTGGTTTCCCCTGAATTCTACATTCTGCAAGTAAAAGATATGTTTGCAGCAAAACATTGGCTGACTTGGCAATCCTGGCTGTACACTTGAAGAAAAAAAACTGCAGATGTGTGTTTTGTAGACTCCTATGTAATACATTTATGGACAAATTGTGAATATAATTATAATTTTGGATACTTTTTTTTTTTTAAACACTTTCAAATGTTGCTTGTTTCCCCTGCCAGACTCCAGTCAAGTGCAAACAGCTGAGTGGGAGGGTTAATAAAAGATGTAAAACTGATATTTGTGAGTAAATTAATACAGATTAAAATTGTATTATATGCAAAAAGTAATATGCGATAAGGCCAGGGACTAATACAGGTATTTAGAAAATTGGGCAGACTAGATGGGCCATATAGTTATTATCTGCCAGCACATTCTATGCTTACATTTTTATAACTTTTTAATATGCATAAAAAAGTAAAGTCATTTTTGGAGCGATACTTTAACATGGGTCTCTGGTTAAAATACTGGCTGAGTGATAATAAGTTACTACAAACCCTCTATGCTTGTGTGTCTTGCAGATGTCTTGCTACTATTTAAGTGACTGTACTTGATTTATGCGGAATGGAAAACCCCAACAACCTACAGTTCAGATGACACACACAGTCACACTATAAAACTATGTGCCCTATTAAATGCTCAATCAGGTAAACCATGAGGCGTGGGCATTTTATTAAATGTATGGGTAAATAATAATATTTTGGACAACCTTTAACTGAAGATTTGCTCGTGCAGTAAAACTTGTATTTCTTTTGAACCATAACATTTTAAATTTTTTTTTATTTTTTTTTTAAAACAAGCTTATAATAATGTTCCTGTAAATATGTGTCATTTTAATATTTCTAAAGGTTCTGTTGCATCCTGAGAAGCTGATCTAAGATACAGTTAAAGGAATAGGACTTTATTAAACCGCCTGATACAGGTTTGTAAACCTTACAAAATGACATTTCTTTTAGAATGAGGTTATATTTTTCTAGTTCCAATTATTTTTTACTCAAAGTTGTGAAAGTGGAGACTGTTTGTTTGCAAAGTGTGCAAAGGTAAATCTAAGCAAGATATGTACATAGCCAGTTGGATCTTTTTGGATGTGCCTGTATAAGTCCTCTCTATATGGGCAGCGGGTTCACTCACACCTGCCAGCTCCCAGAAGGAGCCTGGAAACATGATCGCTGTGATAACCAATCACAGTTGTCATATGCTGCCTGTAACAAACCTATTCAAACACATCAAAGGTGCATCATAAAGGGGTTAATGTTTAGCATATCCCTATTGCTAGTACCATGCAAGATATTTTATGCAGCAATCTAATTTCCAGCTTGATCAGTAAAATGATCTGTCCTAATAAAATGCACACTGGGTGAGGACCCCTGAGATTTGTAGGATACAGACAGGATGGGTTTCGGTAGGAGTCTCCTTTTTCTCCACGATTTAGGGCCATATAAAACTCACTTTGTAATTCAAACCTAGAGAGGTCGTTTTTTTAGATCTTGAACTACTATTAAGATATGGTTTAATGCATAATGATTAGTTTAATTTAAAAGTGGAGCAACCAACAAATACAAATCTTTGTTTCCATGGTGATTACTCCAGATTTATATTTTTGCCCCAGAATATAACCGTAGTTTCCATTTGAAATAGCCAAAGAGGGAGATTGAGCTAACTGGATACAGACACCTATTTGATTGTAGTCTATTCTGCCGATGGCCTGAATTATGATTTTTACTTACATCAGTAACTAGGTAACAGTGGTCAAATCAGGTTAACGATTAATGCAGAGTAAGAACCCTAAACTAATAAACTTATCTGAATCAATTTTAAAGCCATTCAGTTATTTAGCTTTCATTAATACGTTCTGGGGTGTTTGCTATTCTTCAACACATATCCTCAAATGCATGCAAATAATAGGAGTGTATTTGCCTAGATATACATATAATCTCACTGGGGTCCATACACTACAAATCACCTATACTAAAAAGTGAGTTGAGGGGTGATTTTATATATATATATATATATATATATATATATATATATATATATACACATTCATATATAGTTAATATATGGTGAATGTCGAAACCTGGTGAGTTTCGTCTGCTAGAAGAGCTCAGCTGGCCACGGATAATGCATTTTAAAATACAGAATAAAGAGGTTGAGGCAACTTTAGCACTAGCCTCCGGCATAGAGAAATTAGTAATCTTAGTAATGATTGTGACCAAACTGTTGTCAGCTCATGCAACAAGTCTTTGATCGTTCATTTTCACACACAGGAATAATCAGACCCCAACGTGAGATATGAAACAAAACCCTACTCCTAGCAACTGTATGGATAGGAGAAGGTCCCCGCTGGGAAAGGGCAAATCCATACATCTCCTTCAATACCCCTGATCACTAGAGAAGAACCCAACAGTGAGCAAATGAGGATCTCTACCAGCTGCAAGATAACTGCTATGAAACTATATTGAAAGGAAGATGTGTGACAAAATGTTCTATTCTTGCCTCAGACACAGAGCTCGCTACGGCTGTGGTTACATATTTAAATCCTCTCCCTTTTTTAACAATTAAATTAAACAGGACTAGCTAGAAGCTCTCCAAGTAGATCTCTGTGCATAATGCATAGTTAAATCCCACCTGCAACTTTTTAATGAGTTGTGCCCATTACTGCTCTCAGCCAAATCTGTGTGGTCATGGAATACAAGGCATATTTAGCAGTGTGCGCTAATAATCTGCCATTCAGATCAGTAAAAATCATTTTCTTTCCCAACCAAGAAAGTCCATATTTTATCATAAAATGCATTCTGACGACGGTCTGACCTCCCTGGGCTTACCTGTGAATCCCAGTAACTCATGGGAACTTCTTGCAGGTTTTCTGGAGGTTCAATTTCAGCCTGGTGAGCCTGGCCACCTCTGGGACATGCAAAGAGCGAAAGGAGCAATAGTGTAGGCAGTTGCATGGCTGAGTACTTGAGATACGATAGAATGGATCCAGGCCATCTGTTTATAAGATAGGAGCCTCTGTGGGAGGAGTACAGTGGAAAAGGTGATTAATCTGCAGAGTGGGGAGGCACTGCATACTCCTGTCACACCAGGATGGGGGAGATGTGACCCAGGGGAAGTTAAATATTCCCCTAGCTATGAGAAAGGCTCACCTCCATGTTATTACTTGGATAAATCCAGCTAAATTGTTCTTAAAGCCCCTTTGCGCACAGTTAATTGAAGACTGTTTGTCCTGTTAATGCACAGGGGTCCCAGTGGGATGAATAGATGAGTGATTTGTTCATTTCTATAGCCAAACAACAGATATATCCCTCTAACTGAAATAATAAATGTTAAAAAGCACATCTCCTAGGCATTAGGGACACACGCGTGTCTCATCCCATTACAGTAGTGTATTTAGTAAAGTAGAGTGTAAAGCTGAAAGAAAAAGCAATGCTTGAAAACAGAAAAACACTACACTTACATTGTTTGTAAATTCTTCATATTTGTGTTGTTTTTGCTGTGGACAGGTGAGCACAGGTTTCAGAGTTGGTTAACATGTCTTGGTCTATAAACCACCATTGTCTTGGGATAAATAATACCTGTTGTTTTCAACTTAAAAGACAAATTAATTTGTCTGTAATTGAAAGATCACATCAAGTGTAGGCATTGTAAATAGAAATGATTTAATGAAAGAACACAAATAATCTACTTAATTGAGCCCTCTTTGCTTCTAACAGGGGGCGGACATGTTGTTTAGAACCTTGGGGCAGATCTTCACTCATCCGCGTGAACGTTAGTGCATAACTGACCCAAGACTCTATACAACATGTCTGCCCCCTGTTAGAGCTACATGAAGCAACAAGTGCTCAATAATGTGCTTTATTTGTATTCTTTCATTAAATCATGTCCATACACACCATTTATACTTGATGTAATCTTTCAATTAAACATGAGTTATTTTTCTGCTTTTAACATTCGTGAGTGAACTTGAACAACCTATGACCTTTTAGGTACATATGCCCCCTCACCACCAGTTGGTCTCTCGTGATAAGAATTGTAAACCTACAGATGCCTGGTTGCCAAACCCTGCAATGTATTATGTGATCTGAAACTAATTCTCGGAGCACTGGTTACAATAGTGATTGCTCCACTTTTAAAACTCTTCCCATGAATTGTAGTTCATCCATTACTCGTATAGTCCCTTACCCAGTAGAATAGTGTGAGCATATATAAATACAAAAATAGTTTATCATAGCTTTAATCATGGACCCAGTGAAGGGTCCTGTGGAACCTTTACATATAATACTCAAAGAACTTGGACGTATATATACATCGCAAAAAAACATGTTCCTTGCAGAACATATGCCCGATCTGAAAGAGCAGCGGGCACTTTCTCACCTGCTGGCTCCCAGAGCAGGACTTTGCCTCACAACCAAGGTAGTCCTCTAGGAACCTGCTCTTTCTCCTACCGGGGCATATGATCACTGTGATCATCAATTAAAGCAATCATATGTCTCACATGACAAAGCCAATCACCCTTGTCTTTGGCATGAACGTATGTCAAAGGAGTCATGTGCCTTTGACATGAAGAGGTGGAAGATGTAGGCACATAGTTATTGCCCCAATATTTGGCACGATTTCTGCAAGTGCCTCCGTTATCCATAACCTTAATGAATATTCCTTCAAAAAAAGCTGTTCTTACTTTTACTGTCCTCACTTCAGTCTTTATTGGGGGGAATTTTGTTGTACTAGAAACTGTTCCTTAGGCCTCCCGCAGTTCCAACCATTAAGGGGGAGTGGCCTTGCCTGAAAGTGCCTAGCTAAACCCACCCAATCCATACTTTATTGAATTTCCATAGACATTTGGTAGCATGACCCCCATTAGGATCCTGCACAGGTTCATTTACCCCTTACTATGTCATCAATCTAGGGACAGGATGCAAATTATTACATTTATACAGTGTATGTCGTGCATATTATGACTATGAAGATTACACAGTTTCTGCTTCTCTTTTCCGCAGTTTATTGTTTAGTGAATAAACGTCAATGACTCCGTCAGTCCATAAACGTCAGCACTGTAACTTAGTCATAACTGGTGCACAAATAACTTGATGTATTAAATTAGGATCTCACGCATGTCTAGTTTGTTTTCATTCTTCCTGAACATACCTTCCTAGCAACCTGAAATCTCTCCATAGACCTCTCAAGCTTCCTGAGTAATATACCACTGATAATTTTATAATGAATTGTGCACGGATCAAATATAATACTTTAATGTGGCTGCAGATGCTTACACACTTTATTATCTTCATCAAATTAAAAACACGCCATGTACTAAGCACTTATGTTGACCCTAATTTGCAAAAAGGCTTTATTCATTATTATCTCTCAATATTATCATTTACAACCACATCTTTATTACACATTTAAACCAAACATGGGGCTGCTCTGTACATAAAACAATACTTATATTAATTTGGCTCAATACACCCAAAAACTGAATCACTAGATTGTTGGAAGGAGCTTCACTGTAATAGATCAGCTGTTTTTTATAACAAACAGGATCTCATTGTACTAGAACTAAAAAGTGAACTGTGGTGAATGGCAAAAAACAGTCATTATTAGCCGAGCTGGAAAATTCTCCAACTTTCCTGTCTACAACATGCCAATTAATGCCTGATTTATACAATCCACTTGATAGCTTCCTTGAGGTGGTCAAATAACACATTATCAATGGGATAGGATAGACATAGTGATGCGATTGAGACTTCTATACTCGATACAGGGTCTAAACCCTGGCCAAGAGGGGGAATGGCACCAGGCTGGAAGTAAATTGTGCAGTCATAGACACCGGCCGACCCTTGTCAAATACGTCCTGGGATTCTTGGTACTCAGCTGGCAACAAAGAGACTGAAGATGTGCACAAAACTTTGACGGGTTTCTGGATACGAGTGGATGTACATTGCGGTGACCAAGACAAACTCTCACTTCTGCGCCAATCAAGTGTGGGGTCATGCTTCTGTAACCATGGGTATTTCGAAACTATACGGTAATATGATGAAAAAAACACCTGGAATTGGTTCTCCTCATGGTATATTACCCCTACAGCCATAGATATGGTAACTGTCATGGGTAATGCGGGTAGGCTGTAAGGGTCTAACATCAATGGCTTCAATCACTAGTGGAGCATCTGCAAGGGTACAGAGTTCTGACGCGAAGGCACTGTCTATAAACAAGCCTGTAGCCCCAGAATCGATGCCTGGGTTTAGATGAATGACTCAGTCCAGGAGAGGACAATCAGAATCAACGGTTTGTCTTCATAGATCAGTTGGGATGTGGAAATACCAGCCAAGGTCTGTCCTCAACAGGACCTTGGTGTGGGCATATCCCAGATTAGTGGGAAAAGACTTTAGGTGAGGGATGGCTTGTGCCTGTACTTTGACCAACAGTGTCACCTGTTAAAGACCCTTTCCTCAAAATAGAGGCTATGGAACCAGCAGGCATGGAAGGTGAGGGAGCCATGGATGGGGAAGAAAAACATGTTTCCAAATTTATAAGAGGTATTCGCAGGCATTCCCTGAAAGACGTTCTCTCTCATCCTGGTATCAATGAGGATGCTGGATCCAGATATGCAGTACGAATTTGGAGAGTCTGTAATGCATGTGCAAACTGATCGAAACGTTGATCCTGCTGCTCCACACTAGTGAATACACTAGGTATAGGTGGATTACCCGTACCTTCCGATTCATGGCCCTTGCCTAATGTTAGGGACCAGGAACCAAACAGAGGCAGAAAATATGATGCAAATCACCTTTATTAATAATAAATAGGAAAATGGGGAAAAATTATCCAAAAACAAAATCCTGGAGTGAGCCGAGGTCAGGAACCAAAGCAGGTAATCAGGCGAGCAGGAATCAGGAGAACAGATAAGCAAAGTCAGTGAAACAGGTAAAACACTGTATTAACAGGAAATGTATTGGTAACCAGAAACAACATGAGGGCAAGAAATAAAGGGACTGGCTGATACTAACCAGGAGAGTAAACATGGTAAGGAGCTAGTTTTACTAAAACAGCTGATCAACCCAGACACCGATAAGAAAAGGACTGCTTATTTAAAGCAGGTGAGTAACCCTGACAGATAGTGTAACACATTTTCTAAAATAGAAAAAACCCACATTTTAGAACTGCTCTCCTATTCAATATAGAAAGAAAATGGGATGCAATGTTTGGCTCAAGCACAACATGCACATGGGGGAGTTCAAAAGACCTGGAACATGTGACACTAAACTCTAATCGGGATCTTGTACTGCATATTGGGCAATGAAGTGCATATACCCCAATGTATATAGAGAGGGATTGGGAAAATATAACTATCCCACATATTACAAAAAAACATTTTTGTTTTCAAGATCAATATAAGAAATCCTGAAAGTTTTGTTGGATTCATTAGCTTCCATACATATGAAAAGTAGTAATTGTATCTATTGAATAACACTTTAATTTCTGAACCCATACTATTATACATGGGCTGTCAGAAGATAGCTTTATACAAAGAGGCATGCAGTGAGAGTGCTATTGTTTGGTGCTATTATCAGCCCCTATTTTTTCCCCAAATCCCACTGTCCCTTGTTTTTTTTTCTCCGGAGTTCCTATTTTTAAGGAGCTCAAAATTTTAGATGTGTATAAGTGTAACACAGACCTCCAAATTACCATTTTCACCATTTTTCAACAATGGCTGAGAATTCAAAATACTTATTTTCCAAAAAATGGTCTTCACAGTCCTAATCTTCTTCGAGTGATTAATCTACGTTTTTTGTGAGAACCTAATGTTATAGGCTCATAATTTAATAAAGTAAGTTTCCATCTCTGGCTTTAAGAAATATATGTTAGATGTTGCACACAATGTGGTTTTATGTTCCACTTTCTTTCAGGATACAGCATAATACATTTTGATGATCTCAGCTCGTGTAAGGATAGGGATAATAAAGGATTATTTGATTTGGATGTTTCCTGTATGTTCTATACAAAGGTCGATGAAAAATATAATTTGAGCAGTATATTGCTCAACGAAGTGTAAGTGTTTAACTACAGATGGCACTATATATATTTCTTTCTTTTTTTGGATACCCTCATTGGATCTTTACTAATTTTGAGGATTTGGACTGGGAAGTCACTTCCCCGCTTCTAGCTATACCTTCAGCCCCTCCCCCCAAAAAAACGAATTTCTACCTCTTCTGACATTTTATATGTTGGAATGTATTATACCCAGCATATATATATACATTGAAATTCACTAAGCACTGTCTATCTGAAACTACTTGAATCCTCCAGCATGCAGACAAGACAGACTTGATGGCACAGTCAGCCATTTTACTCCAACTGTTGTGGCTTAAGTTTACTATTTTACCATAGTTGCCAACATCGGCCATGTTTCCGGGGACACATATTTGTATGAGATCTCCACCATGATTAATTAATTGGATTGTGTCTGTGCGTATATCCATTCTACATACTGCCGGGCTGCACTTTGTATGCTCTTTCTGCAGCATGTGGAACAAATATATGTCCCTGGAAACATGACCGATCTTGGCAACTATGTTTTACGTAGTCAGCCTTCCACAATAAAGTATTTTTCACATTGAATGGTAGATAATTATTGGCCCAGAAATTGTTTGCTTCAGCACCTGGTCCTTTAACTTTCTTGTTTCACCAGTAGGCAGAGTATTTTTAATTGAATGGTAATTTCAACCCAGCTGGAGTAAAATACACACCTGTAGCTGTGATACCCGATAAGGGACATGTCCAGGTGCCTTCTCAGTAGCACTTAGTTTGAGTGACAGCTCTACCGCTGACGAGAGGTAGTACTGACACTTGACCTCCAAAGCCCTGCCTCCGCTTCCTGCATTGTCAAAGGAACACATTGGGACAGTATGCTTAATATTAATCTACTGTCCTTACCCCACCCCTTTTTCTGTAGCAAGATGCATCTAGTAACTTAAACTGTGCTTTTTCCAATAAAATATGTCTTCTTTACTACCACAATGAGCTATGGAGCAAATTCCCAGTATGGCACAGCCATAGTTTATTTTAATGGAGCAAAAAAAGCACATAAAGATCAATTGCTGGCTTTCAGAATAGCTGTGTTATGTTTATTCGGGAAGAAAGTAAGTAAAATGTACGGTGTAATAGATTTATATGGAGACATCATGATCTGTGGCCTTTTACTAACTTATGGGAATAGGAAATATTCCAGCATGAAATCAATGTCGGTTCATTATTTTATCAGCTAACAAACCTGCTTCGCTGAAAGCCCAATTACATTATTTCACAAGTATAAAATGTTGATTGTACCTTTCTTTTACCTAACATAACCCAGAGTGTCATGTTGCACTCTGTCTCTGTAACATAAGCTTCTTACACATTCTAAGTGCAGGGCTTAGTAATTGTGTTTTTGAAGGTTACTGGTGTGTCTGGGGGGCACTTGGCCCCCCACCTCCTGGAAATTCAAACAGGCTCACTGGAGCAGCAGCAAGGGAGGAAGAAGCAGTAGGCTGCTTAGTATAAGTAAACGGACAGGCAGGCAAGTGTAGCAAAAAAAGCTTTTATCAGAGTCAGAGTGGTTTCTAGCTAATCTTCTCCCCGTCACTCTGGTAGCTGCTATTTCCCATGCATAAAGTCCCTGCCTGGGCAGAGACACAGCTTGCATGCTACAAACACAAAGCATTTTATTTTAAAATGTATTGTATTGTTAGTTAACATTCCAGCTGTTGAGACTTCATTTCCCTTGACTCTCAGCAAGTCTGGTATATTAAGCATCATGGGAAAGTGGGTACTTAACTGGCATGCCAAAGGTTAGCTTTTATTTGATAATCGATTGGTAATGCAGCTGCCCATCTCCTGATTCTCAGCCATTCATTTGGTGCTTGGTTCCACCACTGCTGCATAACTACAAAGTATCCTATTTTGCATCCAAGACTCTATGTTCTTTTTTACTACCTTCTAACTGCCCTCTAACACTAACTTTTGTTGACTGCAACTCCCATGATGATGAGCAAGCAACTTTGCTAGTGGATTACTATGGAAATAGTAGCCAACTAGAAGAGGACATGGGGGCTACACTTACTCTACAACACATTACTAACTTTTATTGACTGCATCATGGGGTTTTGGAGGCCTAGACTAGAAGAGTGTTTTATTTATAGATAACACTGATAGATGAGCATGCCTAGGGAAATACATACATCCAGTATGTATGTACATCCAGTATGTACGCAAGGTTATATTGAACACAATGCCCTAATATATACCCCATGCACAGGGCCATACATAGGCCCCAGAACATTAACAAAGTTATATGAATTTCCCTGTGCAGAGGTATTTCTCAGGGCAGTGTGTGAGACATTTCCTTGTGTACATACTGAGGGCATATTTTTCCCTATGCAGAAGTATATATCAGGGAAGTGTGTGAGATATAACCTTGTATACATACTGGGTGGATATATTGACATATCTCAGCACTCAAGTTGCACAGGACTTAGCCCACCACCCAGAACTTGCCCCAGCACTCAGATTGCCCTCACAGGACTTACCCCAGCACTCAGATTGCCCTCACAGGATTTGACCCAGCACCCATATTGCCCTCACAAGACTTGACCCAGCACTTATATTGCACACACAAGACTTGACCCAGGACCCAGCCCAGCGCTGAGATTGCACCACAGGAGCAGATCCATAGTCTTTTTTTCAGGAGGGGAACTGCCCATGTTGGTCTGTGTTTTCCTTCATGTGTGTAGTTTCTCCTCTCCCCCCTCGTGTGTGTAGTATCTCTCCCCGCTCATTTCTGTAGTATCTCTCTCTCATCTCATTTCTGTAGTCTCTCTCCCTCTCATTTCTGCAGTGTCTATGATTTCTATAGTGTCTCTCTCTCCCCTTCTCATTTCTGTAGTCTCTCTCCCTCTCATTTATGTAGCCTCTCTCCCGCTCATTTCTGTAACATAGTAACATAGTAATTTAGGTTGAAAAAAGACACAAGTCCATCAAGTTCAACCCTTCTACCTATCATTTCAGCGTTTGGATCCAAAAGAAGGCAAAAAAAACCCTAAGGAAGCTTTTTCGAATGTTGCCTCCTACGGGGAAAGAAATTCCTTCTTGATTCCAAAAAGGCAATCAGATTTCTCCTTGGATCAAAAAGCTCTATTATTAATGCTCATTCTATTATTAATACCCCTGTATGTTCTGCTTTTCTAAAAAAACATCCAGACCATTTTTAAATGCATCTATTGTGGTTGATAGCACTACCTCTCTTGGCAGTGAGTTCCATAATTTTATTGTCCTTACCGTAAAGAATCCCTTCCTTTGCTGCCTATGAAATCTTTGCTCTTCCAGTCTCAGGGGGTGACCTCTTGTTCTTTGTACATTTCTATTAATGAACAGGTCCCTGGAGAGCTCCTTATATTGGCCCTGCACATATTTATATAATGTTATCATATCCCCTCTAAGACCCCTTTTTTCTAAAGTAAATAAATGCAATTTTTTTAAGTCTCTCTTCATAACTAAGATCCTCCAATCCCCTTATTAATTTTGTAGCTCTCCTTTGCACTTTTTCTAGTTCCTTAATATCCTTTTTAAGGACTGGTGCCCAGAATTGTACTGCATATTCAAGGTGAGGTCTTACCATTGATTTGTAAAGATGATGTCCTCCTCCCGTGAATCTATACCTCGTTTTATACATGCCAATATCTTATTGGCCCTTGCAGCTGCTGACTGGCATTGGGCACTGTTGCCAAGTTTGTTATCTACATTGATTCCTAAATCCTTTTCGTTAGTAGTTTTTCCCAGGGAAATACCATTTAACGTATATGTTGCTTTGTTATTATTTTTCCCATAATGCATAACTTTACATTTGTCTATATTGAACCTCATTTGCCACTTTACTGCCCAGTCCCCCACTCTGTCCAAATCTTCCTGTAAAGAAAAAACATCAAGATTAGTCTTTATTACCTTACCTAATTTTGTGTCATCAGCAAACACTGAGACATGGCACTCAGCACAACGTGGGAGATCATTAATAAACAGATTAAAAAGAAGAGGTCCCAAAACAGACCCCTGAGGTACTCCGCTCACTACCCTGGTCCAATTTGAAGCTTTACCATTTACAACAAACCTCTGTGTTCTATCTTTTAGCCAATTTTCAATCCAAATACATACATTTGCCCCCAATCCTATTTCTCTCAATTTGTAGAGTAACCTTTTGTGTGGAACTGTATCAAATGCTTTAGCAAAATCCAAATAGATCACATCATCTGCCACACCTAGATCTATATTTTTACTGACTTCTTCATAGAATGTTATTAAGTTTGTTTGACAAGACCTGTCTTTCACAAAACCATGTTGACTTTTACTAATTATATTCTGATTCAAGATGTATTCTTGAGTGTACACCTTTAGCACCTTCAAATAATTTCCCCACTACAGATGTCAAGCTCACTGGCCTATAATTACCGTATAATTACTGTAGTGTCTCTCTCTCTCATTTCCGTAGTGTCTCTCTATCATTTCTGTAGCATCTCTAGAAACATAGAAACATAGAATGTGTCAGCAGATAAGTACCATTCGGCCCATCTAGTCTGCCAAATGTTCTAAATACTTTATGTTTCTATGTCTCTCTCTTTCATTTCTGTAGAATCTCTCTCTCATTTCTGTAGTGGCTCTCTCATTTCTGTAGGCTTTATCTCCCCCCCCCCTCTCTCTCACTCTCTCATTTCTGTAGTGTCTCTCTATCTTTTTTCTGTAGTATCCCTCTCATTTCTGTTGTGTATCTCTCCCCCTCTCCTTTCTGTAGTGTCCCTCTCTCATTTCTGTAGTGTCTCTATCTCTCATTTCTGTAGTGTCTCGATCTCTCTAATTTCTGTAGCATATCTCTCTCATTTCTGTAGTGTCTTTTTTTCTCCCTTCTGTAGTGTCTCTCTCCCCCTGTAGTCTGTCTCTTCCCCCACTCTTTGTCTCTCCCTCCCCCTTCGTGTCCCTCTCTTCGCCCAGCCCCCCCGTCTCTCTCTCTTCCCCCCGCCCCCCTCCATGTGTCTCTCTTCCCCCAGGCCCCCTCTATCTCCCTGTCTCTCTTTTCCCCCATGGAGATTGCCGAATTCCTTAAAGTGGCAGTGGTCACCGAATTCCTTAAAGTGGCAGTGGTCACCGAATTCTTTAAAGTGGCGGTGGCTGACGAATTTCTTAAAGTTGCAGCCACCGACAAACTGCTTAGTGGCCACAGCAGCCCAAGGTAAGGCGGCCCAGCGGGATTTTTCCCGTGGGCCAGTCCGGCCCTGACCATAGGAATTGTAGACTGGTATAATTGTGACTAATCTTTACCGTCCCAGCTATTGTTATCTAAAGTCCTCATGTTGCACAGGTACAAGCGGATCTGTTACTACTAGCTACTACTACAATTGTAATATAATTTTTCCTACTAATAGGTAACTAACATTTGTCTCCCACCAGGAAACCCCTCTCCTGAGCCAATGTAGCAAGGCAGACAATGGGGTAAGGACATATTAGAGTGTGAGAGGGGAGAATGTTTTGCCACCCACCGCGCTTGCAGGCAGAGACGGAGGTGAGAGGGGATCGGAAGATCCCCCCTCACCATCGCTCTGCCTGCCAGGCTGCACGGGGACCCGAACAGGCAGCACAGAGAAACCTCCGTGCTGCCTGTTCAGCTCCTAGGCTTGAGAAAGATCTGCAAGGATTGAAACGTTGCCTATGTGTGATTAAAAATTCATCACTTTACAACCGAGTGCTGGTCTTTCATTTTTGTTGCAGTTACACAAAGAAGCCGTCTGCCACAAGCTAAGAGACTGACATGTCTGCTGCTATTGCTCAACCCTTTAAGAACCACAGTCTACACAATCTGATCATTAAATATGCTGCACCTTTAATGGCCTTGCTTATTTAGCATTTATTTCTTTACAGAGGCCCTGCTGTCACAATCGGGACCAGATTGTTATGCAGGTGAAGAATAGATCATCATTTGATCCTTGGGTTTAAAGAAGAGGCATGCAAACGGCAGATGAACTACAATCCTCACAAACCTCAGCCATTCAGTATCAGTCAAAAGTAATTGAGCAACAGCTGGTGTGAAACTACCTGTTAGTTATATGTGTTAAACCCTCATCGGTCACATTCACCCATTTTATACATCCAGAGAGGTGGTAGACAGTAGTATGTATCATTGTGGGCCTTGGTGCTCAGGGTATGTATAAATTCATACAATGAAAGCAGTAAACCTTTACCAGGTGCTGTTTCTTCTATGTGAGTGAGGAAAGCTGTCATGTTGCACAACACACATTGAAAGATTCCTGGTACAGGGAACATGTACGCACTAAATTGCTCCTGCCTGACGTCCATATTGTGACTTGGTGCAATAGGTGCTTATTTGGGCCAGATAATATTTTCTATCACGTCACAATGGCTAATGGACGCAGGGACAGGAAGGGCAATTAGCTGTTCTAATTTGATGAAGCGGAGCACAATAAACCAAATGACCATTTTCTTATGTTATAACGTTATCTGCAGCAATTTGCAGTGCAAATATGCAATCAATACATTAGATTGGTTCTCCATCTTTGATTCCCTGAACACACTGCTCTCGATAAGTATGTGATCTGTTGCCCTACAAATTACCTCGTTAGTCAGTAAGTCGATGATTTCTTTCTTCAGAACCTGGATAAAAGCAATCTACACGTCGTCATGTTATGTCTCAGTTTTGCCTAATTTCACTAAAAACTACAATTTTACACAGGCTGTAAATCCTCGTTGTGGATTAATAATCCCTTCTAATGGATGAAAATGTTTGCTCGAACCTGACTTCTTACGCACAAATTGAACGTAGAATATGATCTTATCAAGTCATTTGGTGTGACTATATGTGTGTAAACCCGACACTGCAATATCCAGGTCAAACCTCCCAAGACACCCCCCCCCCCCCCCCCCCATCTGTCAAAGGATATTATACAGTCACACCACAGAAAAACAAAACTTTTAGATTTGAGAAAAAAACACTTTTCTAAAATTAGATTATGTGTCAAGAAGTCAATATCAGACTTGAGCGATTTAAATGGAGTCCAGGAGAAATGGGATTATCTAAAAGTTGCACTACTGAAGGCAACAGAAAATTGCATTAGACTTGTCAGTAAGAAACCACTCTGTAGAGGTGGCCAAAATAGTAAAAAACAAAAAAGCTAGCATTTAGTAATTATAAACAACATGAGGAAGATAGAAATATCTATAAGACTATAAAGAGGCAAAGCAAACTAAAAGAGCTTCCGAAGCACACGCAGAAGAGAAAATAGCCCAGTCAGTGAAAAAAGGGGGATGAAACATTTTTTAGATACATAAATGAGAAAAGGAAAGTAAAACAAGGATGAGTTAGATTTAAAACAAAAGAAGGATGCTATGTAGAAGAGGATATAGGCCTAGCAGACTGCCTTAATGAATATTTTTGTTCAGTTTTTACAAATGAAAATGAGGGTAAGGCACCTCATTTAGGGAAAAAGACTAATGAGTCTTTTGATGCATGTAAGTTTACAAAGGAAGAGGTTTTACTTCAGCTGTCTAAAGTAAAGACAAATAAGTTGATGGGCCCTGATGGGATACATCCAAAGTTATTAAAAGCACTTAGTGGTGTACTAGCAAAACCGTTAATAGATTTATTTGACCAATCATTGTTAACGGGAGTAGTCCTAGAAGATTGGAAATTAGCAAATGTTGTGCCCATTCACAAGAAAGGTAGTAGGAAGGAGGCAGGCAACTATAGACCAGTAAGTCTTACTTCAGTAGTAGGGAAAATAATGGAAACCTTGTTAAAGAATAGGATTGTTGATCATCTAAAATCACATTGATTTCAAGATCAGAGACAGCATGGGTTTACTTCAGGGAGATCATGCCAAACTAATCTTCTTGATTTTTTTTTGATTAGGTGACTAAAATAATAGATCAGGGTGGTGCAGTAGACATTGCTTACCTAGATTTCAGTAAGGCTTTTGACACTGTCACACATAGAAGGCTTATCAATAAACTGCAATCTTTAAGTTTGGATTTCAATATTGTTGAATGGATTAGACCAGGGGTGTCCAAGTTTATTTTGCAAAGGCCCATTTCGCTAGAAATGTATGCGTGCGTGGGCCGCATTCATTTTTCATTCATTCAGAGAATAATATATATAATTCTATACATGTGTATGTATATATATATATATATATATTTTACACTAATGTGTAGGGGTCACATTAACTACAAACACACACAAGCATACACAGTCACACTTACCCCCCCTTCCCACACACACAGTCACAATTACCCCACATACACATACACATTTATACACACACACACTCACATACATACATACACTTACCCCACACCCACTTAACATGCACTCACATAGATACACATTTCTACACATACTCGCATACATACACTTACCCCACTCACACACATACACATTTATACACACACACTCACATACATACACTTACCCCACACACTAATACACATTTATACACACACACACACACACACACACACACACACTCACATACAGACATACACTTAACCCACACACACATTGATACACACACTCACATACATACATACATACACTTACCTCCACACACATACACATTTATACACTCACAAACATACATACACTTAACCCCCACACACATACACATTTATACACACACACTCACATACATACACTTACCACCACACACACACACTCACATACATACACTTACCCCACACACACACTCACATACATACACTTACCCCACTCACACACATACACATTTATACACACACACTCACATACATACAGTTACCCCCACACACACACACACTCACATACATACATACATACACTTAACCCCCACACACATTGATACACACACTCACATACATACATACACTTACCCCCACACACATCCACATTGATACACTCACAAACATACATACACTTAACCCCCACACACATCCACATTTATACACACACTCACATACATACACTTACCCCACTCACACACATACACATTTATACAGACACTCACAAACATACATACACTTAACCCCCACACACATCCACATTTATACACACACACTCACATACATACAGTTACCACACACACACACACACACACACACACACATACACTTAACCCCCACACACATTGATACACACACTCACATACATACATACACTTACCCCCACACACATCCACATTTATACACACACTCACATACATACACTTACACCACTCACACACATACACATTTATACACACACACACACTCACATACATACATACACTTACCCCACACACTAATACACATTTATACACACACACACTCACATACATACATACATACACTTAACCCACACACACATTGATACACACACTCATATACATACACTTACCCACACACACGTGGCTGTGGAGGTTGTGGGCTCCTGGTGCGCTTCATCCCTCCCTCTGACCCTTGCGCATGACCTCACGCGCAGGGTAGAGGAGGGGATATGTGCACTGCACATCGCACGGGAAGCTGGATCGGGGAACGAAGTTCCCTACACAGAGCGTGTAGGGAACTTCGTTCCCCGACACAGCTTCTCGTGTGGTGTGCAGTTCGAGGTGCCGCACCTCGATGCCCGGCGGACCGCATTTGGCCCGCGGGCCGCACGTTGGACGCCTCTGGATTAGACAATGGCTGAGTGACAGGCAACAGAGGGTTGTAGTCAATGGGGTATATTCGATGCAAGGTCTTGTTACTAGTGGGGTACCTCAGGGATCTGTACTTGGACCCATTCTCTTTAATATTTTTATTAGCGATATTGCAGAACATCTTGTTGGCAAAGTATGTATTTTTGCTGATGATACAAAGATTTGCAGCAGGGTTGAGCAGTGGCAACTGACATTTAATGTGGACAAGTACAAGATTATGCACCTTGGGCGTAAAAACCCAAAAGCAGAATATAGACTATTTGGTACAGTCCTAACCTCAACATCTGAGGAAAGGGATTTAGAAGTAATCATTTCAGAGGACTTAAAGGTAGGTAGGCAATGCAATAGAGCATCAGGAAATGCTAGCAGAATGTCTGGTTGCATAGGGAGAGGTATTAGCAGTAGGAAGAGGGAAGTGCTCATGTCATTGTACAGAGCACTGGTGAGACCTCACTTGGCGTATTGTACGCAGTACTGGAGACTGTATCTCCAGAAGGATATTGATACTTTGGAGAGAGTTCAGAGAAGGGCTACTAAACTGGTTCATGGGTTGAAGGATAAAACTTACCAGGGAAGGTTAAAGCATCTTAACATGTATAGCTTGGAGGAAAGACGAAACAGGGGGGATATGATAGAAACTAGGGATCGACCGATTATCGGATTAACCGATATTATCGGCCGATATTCACAGTTTCCTAAACTATCGGTATCGGCATCTAACTTTACCGATAATGCCGATAATATTTGAATGAAGTAGTTTTCGCGATCAACGATCGTGAAAACCGCTTTAACAGTGCTGGTCTATTGCCTCGACATCGAGGCAATAGCCAGCACCGATATTTCTATTTTGGGACCCCCACGATCGCCCCACGGAGCGATCGTGGGGAGCCATATTGACGGAGCATGCTGCTCCGTCAATATGGCTAAGTCCTCTGCCGGTCTGAGCTTCGGAAGTGAAAGTAACTTCACTTCCGTCGCTCTGAATATGCTACTTGACTACCCCTAGTGGTAGTTTAGTAGCATTGCAATGGAAAATAATTAAAATACATATTTAATTAAATAAAAATAGGTTATTTAGCTATATTAGCCTATAGGGTTAAAATTAAATATTTTTTAGCATAAGGGATAGGGTTAAAATTAAATTAAAAAAATATTAAGGGATATAATAAGGATTAGAGTTGGGGTTAAATTTAGTGTTAGGGTTAAATTTTGGGTTCGGGTTGGGGTCAAAAGATCAATATAGGAAAAAAACAAAAAACACTATTTTTGGTTTTTGCCCCATAACTCGCAAAAAAATACTGAAAAATATGGAAACATGAATATTTTTGAACTCGGGACAACATTTAGAAACTATTTAGCCGGGGTCTTTTTTAATGATTTTATTTGTGTAAATTATATTTTAGGTCAAAGTTAGAAAAAGTGGGTTTTTTTAAATTTTTCATCATATTTTATGATTTGTTTTGTAGTAAATTATAAGATATGATGAACATAATGGTATCTTATGAAAGCCCTTCTTATGACGATAAAAACAACATATAATTTGTGTGGGTACTGTATGTGAGAAAGCAAAAAATTACAGCTAAACACAAACACCCTAGAAATGTCAAAACAGCCATTGTCACCAAGGGAAAGTCAAGGTGAAAATGTCTTGTCACTAAGGGGTTAATTAAGCTGTTTTGATGCCTTGCTTATATTTACTGTAGTGTCCCTTTGATATAATTGCCTATGTCATTGCTGCTCATTTTACTAAGATTTAATCTAAGTATGGACTATGTGCAATTGAACATTGTTGTTCTTGTTACCTTTTGACTGATATTTATTTAAAAAAAAAAAAAAAAAGTGGTCCAATTTCTTGTATTTGACCATATCACCATTGTTTTGCTGCATTATTTATTTTTATTTAGCAATGAAAAAGATTTACAAAAAAAAGCTAAACGTTAACAATAAACATGTTCATTTAACAGCAGATTTGTGTAGAAATTGTTTTTTTTCCCAAAAAATTAAAATGCATGAAATATCGGTATAGGTTATCGGCTATCGGCCTGAAAGTTCACAGGTTATCGGTATCGGTATCGGCTCTAAAAAATCAATATCGGTCGATCCCTAATAGAAACATTTAAATTCATAAAGGGAATCAACACAGTAACGGAAGAGAGTATATTTAAAAGAAGAAAAACAACCACAACTAGAGGACATAGTCTTAAATTAGAGGGGCAACGATTTAAAAGTAATATCAGGAAGTATTACTTTATTGAGAGGGTAGTGGATGTATGGAATAGCCTTCCGGCAGAAGTGGTAGAGGTAAACACAGTCAAGGATTTTAAGCATGCGTGGGATAGACACAAGGCTATCCTAGCTATAAGATAGGGAACTGGGGACTAATAAAAGTATTTAGAAAATTGGGCAGACTACATGGATCAAATGGTTCTTATCTGCCGACACATTCTATGTTTCTATGTTTCTGTGTTACACATTTCCAATCCATAATGATACAAGTAAGTCCTGCCGAAACTATAGAGCACATACACAGTTAAAAATATAACATATATGAATGCACATACATGTATGTTTACAGAAGTAAACAGGTACATTTTGTGCTTGGAAAAGAGGACATCTTCAGGGACTCAAAATTGGGGAATTACAAGGTTATTTCACGTTTGGGGAGCAGGAGTTGACAGACTTTTTCAGTCTGGTGGGAGTATGCTAGGATGTTTGTTATGAACTAGACAAGCAAGGAGAAGAACACCGGGTGTTACTATCATGGCCACACGCAGATGAGAACGGGATCGCCACTCTAGGTTTCCCAGGCGACCCCTGCAACCAGCACCCCTTTACAAGGGTTTAAAGCTGGCAAGCTTTTTTGGTGGCACAGATGGCTCTGATAAGCTGTTTGGGGACAAATATGGCACTGGCAAAGATGGCATATATTGCTTGGTGAAGTTTAGGGACCCTTGTCTAATTTTCTTGGTATACCTCTGGAGAAGAGAGCACCCGGAGTACGGTGTTCACCAGTTTAGTTAACATCACAATGATGGCTAGTATAATGGCATTGTAGGGTATGTAGCCCAGATGTTTCTTCTCTTAGGGTTGCTATCTTTTACCAGTTGGCTACATAAATTTAACATTGACCTCAAGCTGTTGTTTGTTTGTTTTTTACCAGCTGGATGGCAACCCTAGTATCCCTTTGGTCTATAACCAGCTATAGCCATTCTTGCATAATTAATTTTCTAACAGGGGAATGTAAGCACAGTTTAAAAAACAAAACAAAACAGCAAATCTAGGATAAAGTTTGGATAATACGTCATCAAAGTTAGAGAGAAAAAGAGTGCCAAGTAAGCTAGAGACCTCTATGTACGAACTTCTTATTTACTGCTATAAGGAAAGTGGGTAGATATATCATTTGTACCCTCAGATGTGTAGCTAATACCTTGGAAGATAACTAGACTAAGTCAATTCAGAAGCAACTGCTTTAGGACATAAACAAATTAGACAAGTGTTGGCACATGACACCCATAAATATTCAGGGTCCATAATTATACGTCAAATATTTAAATTCTTTTCTCCTCATTCATTGGTCCATTTGCTCCTCTGAAGAACTGTTATTAAAGCAGTTTTTTCCATTACTGTCTTCTCTTGCCACTTTATGGCAATAAATCTGGGGCTCTAGAGGGACTTGATTTTATCTGTGTCTCTTCTGTTTAATCAATGTAGTAGCAAAACACAGCCCTGATTTGTAATTTCACTCTCCTCTCCTCTTTTTCATTTTTCTTATGCTTCATTTTTAACTCATAATCCTACTGTCGCTACACAGCCTTCTGTCACCACTTATATAAGCTGTAACTAGAATGTCTGTGCCTTTAACGTAAACATTTGTGTAGAATACCGTATTTGCTCGATTATAAGTCGACCCTGATTATAAGACGACCCCCCAAACTTTGGATATTCCATTAGGAAAAAAACTAAAAGCCTGAATATAAGACTACCCTATAGGAAAAAAGTTAAACTTGTATATATTCATATGTAAATTGCTTTTTTAATAAAAAAATTATGATATCAAAAAATGTATTTCTAATTTTTATTTATTTTTATGTGCCAATGCTGCCTTTCTCTTTCCCTTGCCCCCATTTTTCTCTCTCTCCCCCCTCCCCTTGTCTCTCTGCCCCCCTCCCTCCCCCTGTCTCTCTGCCCCCCCCTCCCTTCCTTCCCCTTACATTGATCCCTGGTGGCTAGTGGGGGCAGCCGGGGGATGTCTGCACGATACTTGCAGACATCCTCCATGCTGCCCGACACAGCAGTCTATTATGACGGACAGCTGTCCGTTATAATAGTCTGCCGTGTCGGGCAGCATGGAGGATATCTGCACGTATAGTGCAGACATCCCCCAGCTGCCCGATTGTCCCTGGTGCCTAGTGGGGTAGCAGAGGAAGTCTGCGCGATGAGCGCAGACCTCCCCTGCTGCCGCCCGGCACGCTCGCCGGGACTTCTGTGACGAAAGCGGAAGTACCCGGCTTCTTCACAGAAGCCCCGGCGGTCGTGCCGGGCGGAAGCAGGGGAGTCTGCGCTCGTTGCGCAGACATCCCCTGCTGCTAGAGAGGGGGATCCAGGTCCACTGCAGCTCTGCTGGGGACCTGGATCCATGTCTTATAATCTGACCTCAATTTGAGGTCAGATTATAAGACGACCTCGATTATAAGACGAGGGGTAGTTTTCAGATTTTTTTTTTCTGAAAAAAACCTCGTCTTATAATCGAGCAAATACGGTAGATGCCAAGATGTTTTTTTTGTGTTTGTTTCAATATATTTCAGTAAAAGGGAAAAATAAAAATAGTGTGTTTCTTGCTTGGAGCCATTTTATGCAATGTTCCCATAATTCAACAGTCTCAAAAATCATAGATCAGGGCTCACTTTACAGCTGGTGGAAAATCCTAGATATGATGTGATATACCTACCTACATTTTGATGCATAGTATGTCTCTGAAATATTAAAAATGAAGGCACAGTCACAGTTTAGATATTACCCTTCAAATTTGAGGTGGCTAGAGTGGAGTTTCAATGAATGTCAATGGACGGCGTGAGTTGCAAACAAATGATCATATTGTGAAAACTATCAGGACCATGGCTTAGCCGTGGACATGATTAGTGGCAGCAGGGATAGCTGAACGTTTTGATATAAGATTTGTGTAGGTGGGCTTGAAAGTGAGGGAGTGGTGGCAGTTTAGAAATCATGTCCTGATTTTTCATCTCACACTCTAGCTTTTGTCAGCTCCCACTCTAGTTTTGAACATTCCGCCATTCATTCCAATGGGACCAATTTCACCACAAAAACTACGATATGGTGTGAACCATTCGGCGAAACGTTCCACAAAGTAATAGCACACCAATCCGCACGTTTCGGTATATTACCGTCTATGTAGTGTAAAAATTGTGGGAGGAGTTAGGGTGGTAAATTTGGCTATAATAACAATATATATGTGAGATAACCTTAAGTGGTCTTGCTATGCAAGAACGTTTAATAACCATGGAAACCAATGAAATGCTCTAGCAGTTTGCTCCAAATTTGGAACTTTTTTTTAAAAACAGCACCTTTTTTTTACCTTGATAAATCTGGCCCAGTATCTTTTCTTTTTTTTGCTTGCCTTCCAGCACAGAGATAACAACATTCTGAAAAGGTGACAAGGACTCACACACACTGATACACTCACACACTGCACATTACTGTGAGCTTTATTGCTGTGGAGCTCTGTGATACACTCACACGCTGCACAATACTGTGAGCTTTATTGCTGTGGAGCTCTGCGATACACTCACACACTGCACATTACTGTGAGCTTTATTGCAGTGGACCACCGCGATGCACTCACACACTGCACATTACTATGAGTTTTCTTGCTGTAGTGTCTGTGACACACCGCGCATTACATTTATTGCTGTGGATTGAGGTTGGGGGGACTGATGCTGAGGGGGCATGTTAGGAAAGGAGAGAAAATGGGATTGATGGTGGGGGGAAGGGAGGGAGAGCTCATGCTGCAGGGAGGCATGTCAGGGAAGGAGTGACAGGTGTCTGATGCTGCCAGCGGATAGGAGCATGTAGGAGAAGGAGAGGGGACTAATGCTGCAGGGGGGCATCTCGAAGAGGGAGCGATGCTGCACTGGATCACTGACACACACTCTGAATACACTCACAGATACACTCACTGACCGACATACTCAGCAAACACTCACTCACTCACTAACCGGCACACTCAGCAAACACTCACTCACTGACGGCACACTCTGGGGTAATGCAGGATGGAGGATGGGGGCAGATGCAGGGTGAGAGCAGGGCAGGGCAGAAGAGCTGCTTGAGGAATACAAACCTGGCAGCACTATCCTCTGCCCTGCTCCATCACCAACATGGCTCCCAAGTAATTTGAAGTTGGAGCTCTGCCCTGCCCTGCCCCCTGGTGATGTATGACATCACCCTCCCATTCAATGCAAGTCTGTGATCAGAATTCCGACTTAAAGACTGCATTGTGAGTCCCAAACCTCAAAGTGAGATTTTACAGCAGTAAAGTCTCTGGGTTGGTGGCACCCAATAACACTAGATTAAACAAAATGGCGGCGCCCAGCAACACTTGTTTTAATAACAGATGTTATTAAATAAACTGACATAAAAACATACAAAAGACATATCTGAAATCATCAATACAGAATAAAAAAAAATAAACAATTTCATTTTTTGTTGTGTGTCCCTTTAAAATTATCTATACATATATTGTTAGCAGAATTGCAAGCAAATATATAGGAATGTATAGAACAATCATTTTTAAATGTGTCTGTGGTGTCTCATGTCTGTTTATATGTATGCAAATGATCTACTTTCAATGGGACATGTTGAATTTCCTAATCAAGCCACAAGGTGATGTCATAAACTGGAGACAGGTACATTACTTACAGGTGCTGGTGTCCCTTTATTACACACATCAGATATTTACATTCCTCCAAACATTTCCAACGTGCAAAGAGGGACACATTTTATTTTTGTGGGAATGGCTGAAGGGATGGCCTTGGGTGGGGCTGTATCAAAACATTTTCAGCAACTTTCCAACCAGTTTACGTAATTCCTTTTATAACTACAATTAGAATTCTCGGACAGCTAGCAATACTCTCAATTTGTCATTTTCACTGATTCTGCAGAAATCTTCTTGTTGCAGCAGTGCATTCCTCTGCTCTTTCCCACATTTTATTGTTTTGCAATATCCCTCCAGGGGTTAAATCCACTTTTAGTGGCACATTGAACTGCTTCGTGCTGTATATCTTTCCGTTTTGGTTACTGTGGCTCCTCCACAATGCTATCTGGCAAAAGTCACAAACAGGTCTTTAGTGCAGGATGGAGAGTGCTTATATTTTCCATTGATACATAGAGCCTCCCTATCATATCAGCCATCTCAGACATTGTATATAAATCAATCCTAACATCATAATCCTGAGCTTTAAGCTCGCACCTCATTGAGTTTTCTGTAATGTTCAGGCTGAAATAATTCACCCACCCCTTTTCAGGGAAAATTGCTGTCAGCAATTTACTTCCTCTACAGATTTATCCAACTGCTATGTCTTACTGCTCCAAAATTGCTACAAGGCACCCACGTTTAGGATGTCCTATAAGTTCCTGTTACATATATTTAGGCCTGAGTGGCTAGAGGCCTCCCTACAAAAAAACTAAATTAAAACCCATAAACTACTATGTAACTATTTAAATATAGTAGAATATGTTGAAAAAACACTTGCGCCCATCAAGTTCAACCCTTTTCCTATTCCTTGTTTACTGCTGTTGATCCAAAAGAATATAACACCCCCACACCTTATTTCAGCATATTCTACATTCAATAGAAACGAGAATCAGATTACTCCATGGATCAACAAGCACTAAATAAATATCAATGCCAATACTAACATACAAAGCCCTCTGTGTTTCATTAAAAAAGTATCCAAGTTTCTTTTAACCCCTTCGTGACGCATGGTGCTTGCGTCCCAAACGACGCAAGCACCAAAACGTCACAATTTGTTCCTGGCCACCGATCACAAGGTGATCGGTAGCCAGGAACACTCTGGCAGAGACCCGATCAGGGTCTTAATAGACCCTGTGGGTCCCTGCCAAAAAATCGCTAGACCTCCGGACATCACGTGTGACGTCACGGAGGCGTGCCCGAACCCGGAAGTTCGGGCACAGCGCGATTTAGCAAAATGTAGTCGGTGCTCGCTTTGAGTACCGGCTACATTTTCCCTGTCAGACTGAGGCCACTCAAAGTGGCCTTATCTGACAGGTGGAATCCCGCTGTAAGTGCCTTGAACTAACGACTTTAAGGCACTTAAAGTCAGGACGGCATAGTACGTCCTAACGTCACGAAGGGGTTAAAGGCATCAAATGCATTTGCTAGTACCACCACTTCAGGCAGTGAATTCCATACCTTTATTGTCCTTACTGTAAAAAATCCCTTCCGCTGTCGTAGACTAAATATCCTTTCCTCAGGTCTTAGCGGGCTGGCCTCTTGTCCTTTGTACAGTTCTGTTAATGAACAGGTATTTAGAGAGTTCTTTGTATTGGGCCTGTACATATTTATATAACATTATCATATCCGCTCCAAAATGCCATTTCCCTAGCATGTACAAATTTAACTTTTCTAGCTTTTCCTCCTAACTGAAACTTTCCTTATTCATCTTGTAGCCCTCCTCTGCACTTTCTCTAGTTTCATAATGCCTTTTTTTTTTTTAGACAAGGTGCCCAGAATTGAACTGTGTATTCTAGGTGGTTATTACCATGGACCTGTAGTCCATGGACAGGCAGATTTTTGGTTTGAGGGTAAGTTCTACTTTGATCTTTGCTTGCCTATGGGGTGCGCCATTTCTTGCACTTATTTCGAGAAGTTTAGCACTTTTCTGTAATGGGTGGTGAGAATGGAGGCCGGTCGTAGTTCCTTGGTCAAGTATCTAGATGATTTCCTATGCGTGGGTTGCCATTCCTCAGATGATTGTATGCAAATCCTGCGGACTATGCAACTTGTGGCTAGATCATTGGGGTTCCTCTTGCAGCTGAGAAGACAGAAGGCCCTATATTGTGCTTCACAGTTCTTGGGTTGGAGACTGACATGGTAAGGGGTATGCAGATTACCTGATGACAAGCAGATTGTGTTGAGGGAGGTTTTGGTGGGCGATCTGAAGGGTAAGGTGGACATCTTCTGCAGCTCCAGTAGGGAGGTTGGATTTTGCCTACAGGATTATCCTGGCTGGCAGGGCCTTCTTCAGGTCCCTTTCTTGTGCCACTGCAGGCATCCGGGCAGGACACTGTTTTAAGCAGGTATTGCGAGCCTTGAGATTTTGTTGGTATGGGAAGTATTCCTTAACAAATGTAATGGCGGGGCATTCTTTCAAAGGCCTGTGGTCCTAGCGGAGGCATAAGAGTTTTACACAGATGCTTGGGGTAGTGTGGTATTGTTTCTATGTTTCTGTATGTGTAACTTATCAAGTGCCACATGGATCACGTAATTACTCCCAATTCTGGTAATCAAAAATATATAAACGTTAGAAAAATTATTAAAAAATAATTGCTAATGGAGAGAGACACCTTGTGGTAAACTGTTAGTATTACACACACATTCATTGAATTTGTAACTGATATTATAAATTAGATTTTACAATTAACTTTATATTTTAAAACAGCCTTCAAATTTTGTTGTCAGTTCGCCGCAGTTCACTTTTTAGTGAATAGAACCCTAGGTGTCCAATAGAAAGTGATATACGGACATTTTTCTTTTGCCCGAGACTAAGTTATGGAATTTAACAAATATGGTCATTCACACCTGTAAAGTATATACAGTCCAGGACTGAAAACAATATTACCAGGGTGGACCAATCATGTGTGCACTCAAATATTGCACAATTGCAGGCTTTTGGAGACATGTAATTTTTCTTTTCTCTTTTCACACTGTAATATATGATGCTTTTACAAGTTGCCTGATTTTATTCCACAATATATGTTTGATAATACTTTTTATGAAATGTATCTTTTATTTACATCTGAAAAACTCTAACGAATAAAAGCTTTTTTATTTCCAAAAAAAAAAATTAAAAAATTACGCTAATGGGGGTTACGCAATAAAAAGTGATCTATGGGGATCTCTAAAAAATTAACTCTAAAAATCAGCCAGATTTTTGCTGTTCACTTGCAATTCACTTTTTATTGAGCAAAGAACATGTCAATATAATACATTAGTTCAAACATATACATATTACAGTTTTTGACAGTATGACATTAAATGTGATGATACTTTGATGATTCTTTCCCCCTTATGTAACAGTACCATATAACAAATTATCAAAGTTAAACTCCCAATTAGTGGAATTAATCAAACCTATAGATCATAACCTTGTGAGGTAGAATGTAATCCAGAAGTGGTCCTCAGACTAGATATAATCTTCCTATGCTTCGTTATGTCTCATGATTAAGATTTAAAAATCTAATATCGCCCTCTCGTGTCCAATTTACTTTTTAATGAATATACAGCCCAGTGAGAACTATACCAATCAATTTGTAAAGAAAACACTGACAATGTAATGTAATTATAGAATGAATCTAATGTATATCTCTATAAAAAATGACAATCTTTTAGACTGTGCTTCTAGTTAAATACCAAACTTTTTATTAGTATTCGTCTTAACTCTACTATAAGCAGAAACCGTGGGATTTGTTCACTTAACTGTAAATTGTGGTGAACCCAGTTGTAAAATGTAGGTCATCGTAGCAGAGCTGAAAACATTCTGTAATTCAGCTACTTTTGCTTATGTTCTGAAACCATGATTGTTTCATGTTGTCCATTCACAATAGTAATTACATCACTTAGTTAACATTGTAGTGACTCATTCTTTGTGTCTGTTGAATATAAACAAGTTATGCATGAAGGCATATTAAAATGTAATCAAATATTAATAGCAGGCACCAAAATCGTTCATGCCTGAAACCTCTCATGCATCGGTAATAACACATCTCTTTAGCTGCTCTCATCTTGACTAGATAGGTTTTATTTAAAGGGACACTACCACTTACATAATTTTAACTACATCCAATGCTGCCATTGGCATATAAAAGTGTTAAAACTAAGTTCTCAAGGCCTTAAAAGTGAACCAATAAGTTAATTACAGAAATCAGGCCTTAGCAGACAGTCTAATAGGAAAGGTAGCAAGCGGAAGATTTTTTCCCCCCAACTCTGGCTGTAACCATCAAATCAAAATGACTAAGTATCACTTTAAATATAGTAAAAATATCTCTATACATTGTGCTAGATAATGTAGCAAATGTATAGATATAAAAAATGATGGAGGGTGAAACTGATGCACTGTGGGATGCTGACATCAGTTAGCAGTTGATGGATGTGTGCAAATCAGTTTCATCCTCCATCTTGGCAGAACCAGCAGACATCCTTGAGAAGGTGGCAGTGCCATTTAGATAAAATATATAGATTAAGTGTATATATCTACCTGACTGTGAGGTCATCTAAATATCTGTGAATGACGGGTTCAATTTAATGCTCGATATGTGTATTTCACTTGTCAGTTCACAACTTAGTGAATAGCCCCCACTAGTGTGTTTTGTGGTGATTTAATTCCCTTGAATAAAAAGATTTTGAATCTCTAGAATACAAATTTGGATTACATGTGCAGCATTGTAGACAATCCTTATCCACAGTGCCGCCACCAACATCACGTCCCTATCGTCCTTTTGCCTCCCTACCCTTGCCAAGTTATTTTATTCAGGTGTTTGTATATCATGTCAATGAGGTTGAAATGCACCACAGGGCATGCCCCATCACTCTTTTGATTGCACATCCAGGACTTACCCCTACAGCCCATGACATGCCCCATTAGACAGCCGCAGCTCCCTGGTGTTAAGTGGAGGCAGCTGGATGTCTGTGCAGTAGCACAGACATTGTAATGATGCATCTCGCCCAGCCTTGAAGTCTCAGTGCTGGCTGGTCACCTGACCCTCTAACTTCATTTAAGCGCAAGTGTGAGTCGAAGAATGGGGATGTCTGTGCTGCTGCAAGGGCCAAAGCTCCTTAAAAGTTCCAATTTTATCTACACTTTTGTGTCAGTTAGACCATGGAGCCTATGGCTTTTTATTTTGAAACCTGTTGTCATTCTTTGCCTTTCTACTAATCCTCAAAATCTTACACTTGGTGGCTTGACGTAGACATTTACTTTTGACCCTCCATTTATTATGTGCTATTCAATTACGTGAGTTTTCACTTATCACTGGTTTTTAACTCAAAATCTTCTATTTCAGTCTTAGGTATTAAGTGATCTTCAGAATCACTTCAGAATGCAGTCTTGAGTTTTCAACTCAACCAGAAAGTGATTGTTTGTAAAATAAATAAATGGCCTCAGTCCATTGCCCCCACTGTTCATTGGCGGGAACCAAAGATCTCTTCTTTACAATTTACCGGCTGGTCACAAGTGAGAAGCAGCCACCAAGAGTACATTAAGTGGTTGGACTGTCAAGCCCATAAAGGCAATTCAGTATTAAAAGAATTCAGGGCACATTCTACCAGGGAAATCCCATTCCAAGATTGGTCAGGTACCATAACATTTTAAAGGGAGCACCTGGTCATACTGGAGAACCACTGTGAAGCACTACTGGCATGAAGTCAGGATTCCCACAAGGCAAAATCATTTTGAAGTTTTTGTTCTCAAATTGCTGGAGATTAGCACGCATATCCAAGAGTGAGGGAACTTGCCCATCACTTGTGTAATACATTGTATGTGAACAGCAAGAGCATCACTTGTGTTTAACAAATATTTCATTGCACTTGTGATGGGTCCAATAAGAAACAAGCTGAAAGAAATGATGCTGGAAATGGCAGCTTCCTATCCATGGAGGGAGTGTTGCTGATTATATATTTAAATACCCTTTATTTTGATGACAACAGACAACTTTATAAGGACATAACCATATTTTTATTAGGATAATGGGAGTTAAGTTCTTCACAGTCGATCAGTCCTACAGCACCTTTTAGATTTTGTACAATAATGCTTGGAGCAAAATGTAAATCAGCTTAGTTAAAATAAACTTTAAAAACTGTGCAACCTTCAAGGGCACCATTGTATACAATGTACATTGTTGTAATGTAATAAAAACTAATAAAATTATAAGGATAATTTGTTTATTTTTTCTTTCTTCAAAACATTTTAAGACATAGCCTTTAGATTCATATTATCCTAAACAACAAAAAATGTCACCTAATTAAAGTTTACATTGTGATAGCAGAATTATAAGCAAATACATAAATCAAAAGATTTTTTTTAAATGCATCAGCGCGGTCTCTTGTTTATGACATCACTCTCGAGCTTCATGTGCAAATAAACAAGACTGTGTATAATTTTCATATCATTCTACAAGATGATGATTTAAACAGGAGACGGCAAACATTTATTTCTAATTCTCATACTTTTTTGATTTGCTTAAGATCCTGTTAACAAAATGGATAAATCAGTTTTTATGCTCTCCATTACCTCCAATAAACTGCAGTCCCCTAGCAAAACAGTATGGCCCTGCAACAACCTTTTCCTATTGATCAAATATACATCCATATTGATTTACTTCACACATTAAACGGTGACTGAAGAAACTGCGTCTCTAAGAAGACAATGCATGGTTCACTTTCAGAAGAGTAAATACATGATGTAGACTCCGAGATCTGATAGCTATGATGTACCATTTATACACTTCAACTGACCTAACAGGATCGGCCGTCATTTACAGTAATGTGGGGGTTATGACAAGCACTGCATAGAACATATATAATACTGGGTTTCTTTTTCCTAACACCATGGAATTAAAGGTACAGTACAAGGTATACATCTGTATTTTGGCAGAAAGGTACAGTTTAATATTTGAGACACACCCAAACTATAAATGATCAATATACTGTAGAGGACAGATTCCTCTATCAAAGCATGAAACAAGAGGTCTATTTTTTTTCATCATTAAAATCAAGAAAGAGTTCCAAAGAGTCACATTTACTTGGTAAAAGAGTTTAATGTTACAGGATTAACAAAAATAAAAGGCACATAACATTAATTTGGTGTCATAAGAGTGAAAGGAACACGGCCTTTAACCCCGCCGCTACCAGAGTGAATTGCTCTGCAGTTCTCTGGCAGTGGAAGGGTGAGATACAACCCCAAAGAGTCAGGGGCACTTATGGCATTCTATACATGTGTTTGTATATAGAGATTAACGCAAGAATTGTACCTGAGTAGCAAAATAAGGACACACTTATTACATGCTTCCTAGTCTCCACAAAAAGCGCAGCACCTGCCTCTCAATGATATATGTAGGCAATCTGCATGGTCTGCCGATAGTTAAGGCGGTACAGATGCAATGAACTATGGTGAAGGGTTGGAAATCTGTTAATCCAAATATTGTCAGCATCAACTGAAGCATATTAAAGGGATGAATAGCTATTCTCTTCACTGCCATTGCTCAGCAATGTGTTCTACTCCCTTTTAATAACATAACTATTGGTCAAACTGATTGCAAAATGAATAATATGCCTAAAAGAATAATTTCTATAGACATATATACGTGTATATATGCATATATAATATAAATATATTGCAGGTTGCATTGGTGGCTCTCCTTGCCCAAGATATAAATGTTTAGCCAATCTCCTGCTTATTTCAAAGGGGACCATGGTGGACTAACCAAAATTCAACTGATAGGTAAAAACAAAAAATATCAGGCATTAATAGTGGAGTTGGAAATATTCTTCAGTTTAGCTATCTTTTTGCCTGAATCTTGTAGTTTCATTATCAGGTTACTTTCAGTGATTAGCCCCCATTATTTTAAGACTTTTGACACTATTTTACCTTTTGACTTAAGAGGGGATGAGGCATACAAGGCACTCCTTTTTTTGGCCTCCAACAATTTAAGGACATAGTGGGGATTCGACAAACTATTAAATATACCCATTTACAGATGTGTGTATGTATATATATATATATATATATATATATATATATATATATACACACACACACACACAACATCTTAAATTTGCCTATCGTTATTTTTTATTGCTCCAATGAACCTGTTTTTTTAATAGATGGGGCAGCTGTTAAAAAATAAAAAAAAATAATCACACAAGCCCCAAAATGTTTACACTCATATTTAAACTTTTCTGGGGTTTTTCACATATAATTTATATGAAAGCATTACTGAACCTTTAAGGAGAAAATAAGTATTTTGCTTCGGCAAATTCTGCATTTTCTTATTTTATATAACAAACCCCCCCAAAAACTTCTCTTTAAGATGCAGACTTTCCGACACTCATACTGCCATTACATAGACTGCAGATGGTGCAGACTTTCCAACACTCATACTGCCATTACATAGACTGCAGATGGTGCAGACTTTCCAACACTCATACTGCCGTTACATAGAATGCAGATGGTGCAGACTTTCCAACACTCATACTGCCGTTACATAGAATGCAGATGGTGCAGACTTTCCAACACTCATACTGCCGTTACATAGAATGCAGATGGTGCTTCACCAGCCTGTTTCCTGTTACAGCATTGACGCTACCTTGAGATCAGGATCATTCCTGCAGGTAAGAGCATTGTAGTCAACGTTTGTCCTAAAAAAAAGTAATCAAATATATATTTAACTTTAAGTAATGTCCAAGTGATGGCATTAGGCTTCTGGTCAGCTGTAAAAAGGGAAGGGACAGCACATTGTATAGCATAGATAGTGTTTTGGAACCAGAGTACGTTAAAAGTAAATTCAATAAGAACTAAGCAGGAGGATGTGTTTGCAAACCAACCATCTATAATTTATCAGGAAACATTTTTTCTTGGTTTTCTAAATGGAACCTATCATTATATCAACCCACATCAGACCTACATTTCTTAGTGTCTTTTGAATTTATCCAACATGCCTTTGATTTGCGGTAAAAAATGCATTCAAATAAACAACATATAACCAACCACCAGAACAACATACTGGTAGTTGTTTGGAAAGATATTCATTATAGAAATGACCAATAAGAGATGCAACCCTGCAGTCTCTCACAGCGCATGCGCAGTGCAGCCATATGATGTCTTGTGCATTAAATGAGGTTATTATTAATTGAAAGATTGCATCAAGGGTAGGCAAATAGAAATGCTTTAATGAAAGAATACAAAAAAGTAACTTGTTGAGGCCTCTTTACCAGAACATCTGACCCAGGATTCTAAACATGTCTGTGTTCGTTAAAGTGCTTATTTTTTTTTAAATTCCTACACTTGACCAATCTTTCAAGTAAACATAACTTATATTTTTCAAACAGTTTTCCTTTAAACAGCTTCACCATGCATAACAGCTTCTTGTTTTTGGCTGGACCTTTAATGATCTGACCAAAGGGTGAATAAAAATAGCTGCTTCTTTCACAGGCAGACAGAACTGCTTGGTAGAGAAAGGGGAATTACAATATATTTATACATGGAGAAAAAAAACAAAACAATTTGTTTTATTTATCAAGGTTTCCAAGCAATGACACTTTGTGTAATTTTAACTATAAGTATTTTTTACTGGTGCAGAAAGGGGTAGAGGTTTATGAAACAAAATAACAAATATATTTTAATACATAGGTAGTTTTTTTTATGTTCTGGTGTAGTCTATTTGATCTCCTTGCAGAAAAAGTGAGCCAGTGTATTTCATCCACTTCTATACCAACCCTGTTTAGGCCTGGATTTGTTATACAAAGAGCATCACAGGCTGAATTAGGTGCGTTATCTACCGAGACAGTATTCTCATCAGGTCATAATCAAGCATTAGTTAATTGCTTAAATTAGTAGAAAATTAGATGGAGATTTTTTTTTCTTGGAGCCCTGCTATACACAACTACCACTATACCATTAATAATATAAGCAAATGAGAAGAAACAAAGATTTATCAGGACAACTGTTTATGTGGTAAGATGCATGCCAAATTGTAGTGCCCCAATCAAGTCTTTTGTTCCTATATTTCTTCAACTAGGAGTTAATAATAGGTCAACTGTAGGCAGAAAAGAACTTGTGAAAATGGAAAGATTGCGTCATATGTAGACATTTTAAAAAGAAATGATTTAATGAAATAATACAAATAATTTTTTTTTATTGAGCCTGCTTTACTCTGTATAGCTCTATTGGGGGCTGAAATGTAGTTTAGAGATCTGACCTGAGATTCAAAAGTACACATCCACACTAAAAGGGGCTCAATAAGGTACTTTATTTGAAATATTTCATTAAAAAATTTATATTTAAAATGTCTACACTTGAGTTCAATGAAACAGGACATTTTTTGATTAGTTATCCTTTCAACAACAAGGCACTATTAGACAAGAATGAAGATTTATCAAGAGCTTAATATTATTGACAACAGAGTGAAAAATTGTATCATGAGTGAGAATTATATTCAGATCACAACTAGGTATAGAGAAACTTATTAAAACTATTATGCTTGCATGAGCTTAATTGAACCAACATGTCATGACTACTGAATCACTAATACAAGACTATGCTTCAATGACCTAATATCGAAAGGGAAATGTTAAACAACTTATTGAAAAGACATTTTGGGAGCAATAAAATATGAAATGATTACATTAATGGTAAATTAGCAGGAAAAAAAAATTCAGTCACTTTTTACATTGCGGGTCTGTAAATCCATTAAATGGTTTACAATACACTTTATTTAAAATTGAATTTGCAAGTAATTTGAAGTACCATTACAAATGAAAAAAATAATTTCCTCATGTGTGTAATATGATATTTTGTTGATGTGATTATCTTAATTTCATAATTATGGTTATATACCGTATCTCTCTCTCTCTCTCTCTCTCTATACACACACACACAGATTTGCACTAATACATTTTTGACATAGGTGTATACATATATATATATATACATATTGTATAGATGTCAAAAATGCATGTGAAGGTCTGAGTCTTCTGAAGATTGGCATTGGTTTTTTTCACATGTATTAATTTGGTTTATTAGTTCTCTCTTGAATAAGTACAAGGTATCAATATGGACACCCCACAACAGAGGCAACTCGATGAAGGCACTGATTTACTGCAAAAAAACCCCAATAGGATGAACTGTACAACAGAGCTTAGCTGTTAAGTTGGTCCTCAGGACCTACCAACTAAACATGTCTACAGGATCTCCTCACATGGGCAAGGGGCATTACGAAGTAGAACAAAATCATTTTAAAGTAAAGAATTGTAAACACACATATTATAGTAAAGAAATAAACAATGGCAAATAACATTTTGGTCCAGATTCTAGTTCATGTTGAGATAACAGCAGCAAAATGCTATAGCCATGGAGCAGGTTGGTGTGTTTTTATGTTTTTTCGTTAATCATGAAAAAGGATATTTAAAGTTTTCCAATATAATATAGTACAATATTCATGGTAACTCTAACTGCTTTAGAGTGTACCATTTTCCAATATTTTGTTTCTAGTACTCCGATTTGGAGACTTTTGCTTTTCTGTTTCTTTTGTTTGTTTGTTTATCACCCACTGGTTTCACCAAGAGATACTATTAAATATAAAATGTAAATTGATGAGCAATAGAAAATGCACAAAATTTCAATACTACTCAATACTCTCTATACTACACAGCCATTATAAGAAGGTAGCTATGGGACAATAGAACTGTAATCCATTAGTAGTGGGAAGGTGATATTTGTATGCTGAGGTCTATTGCAATTTTAAATACACAATACAGTTTACCGTGATTCTAAAAGAACCACTGGTACATAGTATGATCCAAGGAGCCAAGGAAGAGTGCCCTAAGAGGATTCAGTTTAGGACACAGATTATAAATTAATTCAATCAGCAAAGTTGATGGTGCAGGTTATAGATTTTGTGGCATCTCCAGTGTACTACATCAAAAGTGTCCGTGTCACACACATACTACATTTTGGAGGTAATGCTAGATATAATGTACTAACATTATATACGTTTGACAAACTGTGCTGCTGCAGAGATTCTGTTGATGGTTCTCAATATGTCAACCTGTATACCTTCAGCAGTAGGTACATTTGCATGAAAAAGATGATACAATGTATCATGTAAGATGAAAGTGGGCTGAAGGAGTACAGAGTGACAAACTGACAGTAAATATCAGTTGTTCCACTAGAAATAGACAAAATCTCTGCAGCCAGTACTATGTCATTTGGAGGACTGTAAAATAAATGCTTCAATAGGATTTCAGTGTCTTGGGAAAAGTAAATCATGGAAAGTTTTCACACAAAATTTTATTCATCTTATTTTTTACCACTGATCTATATATTTTCCTTTACTCTAACAATAAAATGATCACTAAGATGCCAAACACACACTTCGTCCAAAACAGACTTTCTAATAATGTCAAGTGTTTATAGTTTTCTTTTCAGCGTTACTGTGTAATAAGAGGTTAGTCAAACTTAGCTTTCACTTTCTTTTTAAGGAACCAGGATGGGATGCATCATAATTGAAATTAAATGATTGATACCTGTCCTTTAGGATTAGTTCAGCACAGATTTCTTTACACAGTGTAGCCATAACTGAAGCATGTAGGACATATATATCAAAATTAGATTACTATGAAGATCAACTAATGTATTATAAACATTCATGAAAACACAAATAATGACTAAATGCTTAAAGGGTCAGTAAAAGCTAAAATGTTTTATTGCTGGACTTACCATCTGCTTCACTAATCAGCCTTCAGTAACCTGGGTTGTCACATAGAAACTAAGTACTTATCTCTCACCTCCCTGTTTTTCCTCTTTCTTGAGGCAGAGGACTGGTCACTGCACATTCATCGAGTACACATTAATGTGCATTCTCTACTTAGGAAGGGTTCAGGACTGAACACTTGTGAATACCTGTCTATACCTGGGGATAGAAGCTAAGGAGAAAACCAAGTTTAGATGGAATTTTTCTCAAAAATACTGAACAGTACACTGGCATGCAACAGAATTTAGGTTTGGCTGTTCCTTTAACATGTTGGCTAGCAGTGCTGCCAAACATTTTTAATATGATAATAATAGGGAATACTTACTTGCAGAATCAGAATGCTAGTAGAGTTGTGCACAACATTTCATAACGGTTAATATAATGTATCTTTTCTTGCTATTGAGTTATATGATGCCAGTAAATTGAGAAAGCGGTCAATAATTCTTGTGAAGGTTACCAGCAATGACCTCTACCCATTTACTAAGTTCCATGCATTGTTTTCCAGGTACTTCAGTGATTGTGTCACAAGGACTTCTACATACTGCCAACCTGTATACAAAAGTTATTTGTGGTGGGTAAAACAAATGGTAAAGGTGGCAACCCTATATGAACCATTAAATGTTTATATGAAGTATAAGGGGAGGGGTAGGTAAGGTACGTAATAAACAAATGTTTAAAAAAAAGGGGGAGGAGGGGTTTCTTTTTGTTTTAGAAGTAAAGCTACCCAGTTCTGTACTGGAACATGCTGAAATGTGAAGTTTCCATGCATATAGTGTAATACGTTAATTATTTTCTATTCACATAGTACTAAAAATGTTTTTACATCCTGCTCAATGGTAAACAGAATAAAAATCCCACATAAAATATACTTTGTGTTGAGCAGGATTGTCAAACTCCCAGCACAGAAGACACAAACCAAATGTTTAGTACAACACATATTGCTCAGCGATATTAAACGGTCAAACACTTCTTAAAGATAAGGCAGGAACTTGACTCTTCTGACATGGTCAGAAAGTAGGCCTTCACACTGCTCAAATGGGCAAAAATTCATCAGCGACAAATCGATTTACACCTTCAGGTTTTTTTGTACTAATTGTCTGGGGCATCACTGTTTTTGGAATCTGAGAGTAGTATTTAGCTTGGTCTATAAATCCCCTTTCACCTGCTCTGTTCTGGACCATAGCAATTTCTGATGTTCAATTATGCTCACTTTACAAGAACGGAGATAAGAGAAAACAAACTTTTTATAGATGTATAAACTAATTCACGGAAATAAATCTATAGATTGTATGGCTGCTCAAACCTGGCTGTGTTACTTCAATATAAATAATCCTATATTATGTCATGAGACGGGGGAACATTCTACTTTACTGTCCAATTAGTTGACTGCATCACTAGCTGATTTCATTTGTTTATTTACTAATGTTAGATCTGTAAAGTACAACTCTGAATTTATGCTGAAACATTTGTCATTTGTAACTTATCAAAAATGGTACAAAAAATGAGGTACGCACACATGACAAACACACTGTTATTCATGCAAGGCAAAACAAGCTTATCTCATTAAAAACTGTGGATGTCTGTTTCTTTCCTGGTAAATTATAAGGTTTAATTTTCAAGGCAGGTGATCATGAATCTGGTAAGTTCACTTTGACTTCACCTATGTGTGTCAAAGACAAACCAATCACTACAGGATACCTTCCTCTGTAAGATTATTAAATAAATATTTATATAGCCGTTTTTTGTGGTATGCAAAATGATAAGGTGTGTGCAGATATCACCAACTTGCCATGCACTTAAACTCTGGAAGGCACAATATTTCATTGCCCTTAAGGACAGCAATGCTACAACAATGTTTATATTTAATAAATACTTACAAACTACTCAAACCAACCCTAAACATGTAGCCTTATTGCAGGAATTAATAAATGTTCTACTGAAATGTAAATTGTCACTTAATTCTGATTGCCACTGCGACAGTTGCAATATTTTATCATGTCACTGTGTTCCAACATGAGGTTATTATTTGTTTGTTTTTTTAATTATTATTTATCTGGAGCAATATCAAAGAAATAAAACTGGATAGCCAGTCTGCATGAAATATATTTTAATTCTAGGTATTCAGTTGCTTTGGCATCACAGGCCTTACATTTCATAGAAATGCAGAAAAGCTCATATATTCAAGAAAATTGGAATAGGGTTGTCAAGAGTAATTTGTGCTTTATTAAATATAAAACTATTTCATCCAGTTGTTCATTTAAAGATACATGATCACCAGTACAATTTTGTGAAGATGTATTCATTGTCTTTAACCTTCTTTTTCACCAATGTGGAGAAAGATAAAATAGCAACAACTGCAAATATGTTTGTTATATTAAATGTATTGTCTGTCTAATTTAACAAGACATGGAGAAGAGAAGTCAATGTATCTCGGCCAATGTTTAGGCTCTTGGTAAGGCTGCATTATTATTTCACATTTCTTGTTAATAATAGGTTTTTCTTTTTAAAATGTTTTAGAGAACTGAAACCAATGGCCAACAAGATTTCTATACACCAGTGGTATTAGTTTCAAAAGTTTAAATCTTTATGGGGGACTTTTTTGACTCGACCAAATGTGGCAATCCTGTAAATCTATTTTATTCACTACCCTGAGATGAAGAGGTTTATCTTGGGACAATACTGGGGCTATGTTGGCCCTTTCTAAATAGCTCCTCGAATGCAGGTAGCGCAGGGGTGTATTTATAGTATAACAGACTGGGTACAAGTATATATTTGCTATCCTTATTCCTTTGATACATGGAAATGCACCAATATGTATGTATAGGGCTACATTAGAATTCCTTACCTGCTAATGAAATCGTAAATATCTATCATATTCAGGTCAACTTGAGCTCAGTAATGCCGAGGCATTAAAAATCTATGTATCTTGTTCATTAACAGCATGTATCTGGGAAAGGCACTGCACTGCTAACACTTTTCCTACAAAAAAGGCAAGAGCTAATAAACATGTATAGAAGTCATGTATATTCAATTCACAAAGGATTAGATTCACCACCTTCCATAAACATATCACATGGTGGCATTTTATATTCCCATACAATTTCATCTAAACACGGCACTAGCCAAACTCCTGGGAAATGTGTAGACGATTTCCATTTGCAGATCTCCATGCCACTGGCATAAAGATATGAACTACAGCTATGCTGTACATTAAGGCGTGCACACATGAAGATGATCGCACAAAGCAATGTGTGCGGGTATACAAGAGGCATGTTTGTAGAGTCCGCCACCTCCCAACGCTCAGACCAGGAACCAACCTTCAAGTATAATATATAATTTATATATTTACTAGATATATCACTAGCACAATGTGTAGATTAAGTATTATGTACGTAACGGTAAGGTGCCATCCACACATCTGTGGATTACAGCATCACCTTAAGAACAACAATGGTGCAAAGTAGTGTGTTCAAACAATAATAGCACAAGATTTACCTCAATAATTGCAATGGCTTTAATAGATCCTAAGCTGTATGCTTTTAGATGTTAGTTCTCCCTGCATTCAAGTGCTATCATTAACTGTAAGAGCTGTTGCTGTAAGGTCCTTCCTGGAGTATTGGGTACATTCTCAATGTTAAAATCCATTTCATATTGTAAACCTTGTAACTGAGGAACTGGGGACGACGACAAATTGGCTAATATTGGTTTGCAAACATTCACACGTAGTATCCTGCAATGCTCTAGCAGAGCATATTGTTTCAAGAATTGACCACAGTGAAGAGGCCGAACAAACGATTCACAAAGAACCATCTCATAGATGGTTTTGGTAGAAGTAGAGAGAGAGAAAAAATAATCACTAAAGCATCTCTCAGTGCATAGTAAAATACCTGAAATAGGGGGGAAAAAAAAGCAAAAGTAACCAACGCAATTCATATATGAATCAATTCTTAAGCCCCTCAGATGAAATTCTATTAGTACTCCTCTGTAGCAGGAGCAGAAAACAATAAGTGGTGAGGCACATAAACCAGCCCTTTGATGGACACTGCTACGCCTCTTCTGGCTTTTTCACTGGGAACATGAGAAAGTTAATGCCTTATCCGCATTACCTCATCAGCAGGGTGCATGAAGAAGTCTCACCCATATTATTTAACCTCAATGACCAAGCAGCAGATTCTTCCAGATTCCGGGAATATGTGGCACAGAACAGCTGCTTCCTTAATGCAGGTAGGTTGATGTCCTCAGACTTTTGGTTAATAGTCACCTGTTCAACAATAGGTGGAGGCTGGAAGACATATTGAACATCGGCTCCAATGAGGGTAAACATCGCTGGTTATATTTAGTGTTTGAAGAAGGCTGCAGGATCAAATCTTTAGGTTAAAGCAGCTAACAAAATCAGTGGCATGTCAAATTTTCGATGGAAGACTCAATTATCCTGCAAGAGCTATGATGAGCTAAATAAAAGTTGCCACTTTGATCTCGGGGCTGCTCCTGAAATCTTCAAAGCATTGCCTGTTAGTTCTGGAATAACAACCGTTGAGTGCTGCTGCTCAGTCTCTTAACGGCACTGAAAAAGTAGTTACTCCTTGATTCCTTGCATTGGTGGAGGGACCCGCTGCATTTACCTCTGCAATGTGTCGTGAACTCCTCCAGCACCAGGCTGTTCTCGGGGAGGTTTACAATGTTTATCCACAAGCTTTTTCTCGGACATGGATTCACAGGTCAAAGCATGGAAAGGCAGCAATACTGAAATGCCATGGACAGGTAAAAGGATGAAGGGCACTGCAGCTTCCAAATGAGTTACAATGAAAAGCAACAGCTACATGAGATGTGTTTCTAGTAATAAGGTGGTATGCAATAATAAATGAGGGAGAGGATAGTGCTCAGGCAAGGAGCACCAGGGACAAACCCACCCTGCTGGCACTGAAATGGTTAAACCTAATGCAGAAGCCCCATCCTCCTCAAGTAAACCTCAGAATCATAATCTGCGTAGGCCACAAGGTGGTGTTACAGTATGCATTCATGATAGTTTGTTAGTGCTTGAAGCCCTTAATGTATGTGTGTTTGTGTGTATTTAAGAGCTCTGACCTGTTAGTGCTTTGATTGGTGTGGGTATGTGACTGTGTAGTAAAAAGCTCATTAACCACCCTTTACCGAACTTTAAAAACAAATATATATACGTATATATATTTATAATCCATATCCGCCCATTTTGTACTGGGGCTTAGTTATTCTGCTCAGTCTATGGGGCTGAGTCATCCCATTGGTTAGTTCTAGGTCAAGTGGCCTTGTTGCATCATCTGCTTGCTGCCTGAGACTGTGGTGACATGATGACATGTGACTGTAGAAGCTGACTGTGGCCATCAGTCCTTTGGCTGGCCATCTGTGTGAGGACTGAAGTGGCCATATGTTCTGCTGGAGAGCGCAGCCCATTAGGGGAGACAGCAGATAATGAGCTGTGCTGGTTGACTGGACCTGGAGAAACAGCCATTTCACAGCTGTCCTTCAGGTTCTCTGGAGGGAAATTAAAAAGATGTTGGTAACACACATAGTTTCTAAATATCACTGACATATGGAAAGGAAGGATAAATTACATACTCTTTAATCATCCAATCAAATGACAGTTGCTACACTACAGACTTTTTTTTAATTGCTTAACCTTTTTTTTATTTTTTTACTTTACATGTATATTAAGTAATTTAGTAACACGATGGTATCATTTTGGCAATGTGAAATTCCATCAAAATAGTACATGAATAAAATTGTTCACATGCAGTGTGACTGCCCTGATAAATTAGAACTTGTAGAGTTAGAGAACTTGAGGATTATAGTACATGCCTCAGGGAGATGTACTATAATCCAAGCAGACGGGATCTTTTGTATAAGGCGTTTTCCTAAGAGAACATAATAATCCCCCTCCCCTCCTTATGGACACATTACTGTCATGAATGTAAAAAATATAGTTTGTATGAGTACACTAGATCAGAAATAGAGAAATTAGTTAAACACACACAATAAAAAAAATGTGTTGAAATAATTATTAAACCCTTAGTGACATGACCTTTTGACCTTTTTGTCTTTTCCCTTGGTGACAAGGGCTGTTTTGACATTTCTGGTGTGTTGTTGTGTTTAGCTGTAATTTTTTTCTTTCTCACATAATGTACCCACACAAATTATATGTTGTTTTTATTGTCATAAGAAGGGCTTTCATTAGATACCATTATGTTCATCATATCTTATAATTTACTACAAAAAAATCATAAACAAGTTTTCTAACTTTCACCTAAAAAATTATTGACACAAATTATCTATTAAAAAAGACCCCATCTAAATAGTTTCTAGATTTTGTCCCGAGTTCAGAAATATGCTTGTTTCCGTGGATTTCTGCATTTTTTTGCGAGATATAGGGCAAACAACAAAAATAGTATTTTCTTTTCCTACAGTGACCTTCTGACCCCAACCCCTAAATTAAACCCTAACCCCAAATTTAACCCCAACTCTAACCCTTGCTAACCCATAATATATTCTAATTTTAATTTAATTGTCACCCTATCCCTTATGCTAACCCTAATTTAATTGTAAACCCAACAACTTTTCTAACCCTAACCCTAGATTTTAGCTTATTAAGTGTCTTTTTTTTATTGCGGTCAATCAACAGCATCAGAGTGACAGAAGTGAATTTTTTTTTCATTGCTGCTCTCCAATATGGCAGTGCTTCCTAATGCCTTGACATCGAGACAATAGAGCAGCACCATCAGAGCGGTTGAGGAGCCTTCTCTCTGCCAATTTCAGTTATATATAGGGTTACCACCGCAGTCATTTTTTGCCTGCCAGTACAAAGAAGGTGTAAATGTCATTTGTGACAAGATGGAAATTAATCTGGGCACATATAACTTCTACACAATGCAAGGCAGTATTAAACAGTTATACGTGACTTCTCACAGAAGACAGCAGTTTCCATAGCTGCTTTTGGAAATCTTTAGTGAATTTTAATGATTAGCTTTTGCTCAGTAGCTTGCACTTAATGTGTATTAAACAATCATTTATCAAGTTAAAAACCATTGAATACAAACTTCAGCAGAAATAGTAATATGTATATTAGAAATTACCTCTGACTTTGTAGCACTCACCAAGATATACCTGGTTTTTCTTTTGCAGTGCGGTCACAGGACAGTCCTTATGTGCCAGCAGCAGTTGCTTTAATTGAGCAACCTCATTCCGCAAAAGGGTCACCTCATTCTGCAGGTGGAAACATATGGTCAACAGGTGCATATAATCCTGTTTATTCCTGTCTCAACATTGATCCTAGTTTTTCCAGTGTCCTTGCTTCAGTAACTTACACTAAGCTGCACATTTTGACTGTTCAGCTCCTCTGCCTTCTTTTCTAGCGAACACACCCAGACCTTACGCTTTTGCCGACAACGAGAAGCAGCTGCTCTATTCCTCTCTAGGAAACGTTGGCGACGCTCATCTGGATCTTCATCTGTTGCTCTGCGTCTTCTACCTCCTGTGCTTGGAGTGGGTTGTGCAGGGGAGAACTTAACAGGAAACAGCACACATCAAATTAGACCAAATAAGCTCATGAAAGGGCTTTCAACAGCAATTGGGTTAATTACCACATGTTCTAATTAATTCAACTAGTAAATAAGATTAATATATGTTTCGTTCTTTAAAAGAAATATTGACATTGAAAGAGAGAATTAAAATACACAGAATAATGGGAAAAATGTTTAACTGGATAGTTTAATCTCCGAACTGTTTCAATGGTTTATCCCGGACTTTCTTTGAAATTTTGTACCTTTTGTGAAAGTTATGGAGTGTTTGTGTTTAGCTGAAAGTTTCCTCTTTCTTATTTACTGTACCCACCCAAATTATATATAGTTTTTGGGGGATAAGAAGGGCTTTAGATACCATTAGTTTGATCATATTGATTATATAGTTATCATCATTATTTTGAAACATCTTTAACACCTCTACAAACACTAATAAAAAAATAACTGCAAGTAGCGCATTGTTTTTTCCAGGAATACCTAAAGTGACATTGCAGCCCTAACACTAGCCTTAAACCCTAGGGCTAACAAAGTTCAAGTTGTTTACTTGGATGTTGCCGACTGCTGCTGGAGGCATGCTGCCTTTCAATATGGCAAATATGATGGTTCTGGAGAGCAATCACACAGCGTTTGGGGTCCAAATTCGGTGTTGCTGAATACCTTGATAACGAGGCTTTGCAGCAACACCGGCTGCAGGAAGAAAGCAATCGTTGATAGCTTTCTAAACTGATTTTATTGCATGATGTACCAGGCGCGTCAATTGTAAGTAAGGGATTTTTTTTCATGACATGCCTGGCACATTAATAGTCAGAATAGTGGTTAAATGGATATTCTAATCTCGGCATTTATATCAAACACAAATATTTAAATATTATTCATTGTTTTATCATATCACTGGATATGGTATAATGTATATAAAAATTGTACAACTGTCGTTTACATTTAGAGTGTTTTGGGGAATGATTGGCTTTCCAGGATGGTTCTGGAAAGGTCATTTAAATCAGTTTGCATCAGGGTTGAAAACAAGTGTAGGAGCAAGTAGAGGCCAATGTTTTATGTATGAAGTCCTCCTTGACCAATGACTTTCTGGATTTAGCCGTCTTTAATAGGAGACACAAGTGTGGCTACATCTGTGGTTTCATCAATTAAACATTCTCATGGTCACAGGTGTGCATGTTTGAGGTATTATTATGTAAAACACTTCTAAAGAAATAATATTTGTCACAATTTAAGCGTAATATTGTATTGTTATAATGTGATAGCAAGTTACAGGGTATTTAACATTTTACAAGGAAAAATAGTTTTCAAGTAAGTCCTGTGAAGCTTGTACAGTATGTAACATGAAAACAAATCAAAGTATACAAGACATACACTTAGTAATAACAAATCATTTTGATTTCAGATGAAACAAGGAATACATTTTATGAAATCTGGAACATTATTTACTGAGCTCTGTAAGAGAAGGCATTTTAACCCACTTCTTTTTTAATGTGAAATGATAATTTGGAGAAGAACCTGAAGACGGATCTGAGTGATGTGTATACTGCTTAGGTAGTGCTTTAACTTACTAGAGAAACGATTAACAAAGCAAGTAAAGTGACGGGTATGTCTGTAAAGCACTAGCCAGTTTAGTTATAGTTTGTTAAATCCATGTACTCTGTAAGTTCTTGGGATACTTGATTTATGCAGCATAAATGTCTCATACCCCGTTAATGGCAAACAGCAGTTTCATTCTATTCCACGGTACTTACCTGAGGTTGCGCCGGGGATGGTGCATCAGGATGCTGGACAAGTATCTGACTGTGCTCAGGACGTGATGTTACCATAGCCATTCCTCCATTCAGAGAGGAGGGGATCTGCTGTGTAAGGGAGGCTTTAAGTCTCTGTGGTCGAAAAAGAAAACGTTCAGTAATAAGGTGTGAAATTCACAAATCAAGTGAATAATGACTAATATTTTTTGCATCACACATCATCTTAAGAAAAAAGATTGATGAACTAAGCTTGTCACAGAACATAATGCTACAACATTGGGAGTACAAACTGATGTCAGTGTGCAACAAGTACATAGTACATGAATAATATCACATGACACTAGGAGACCCTTCAATCAAAATGAAAGAGAGGGATGCATAGGACAATGCATTACCTTGCTATCATTTTGAAAGTTCATGATTTTGCACATCAATCTACTAAACTTCAATAAAAGGTTATTGGATTTAGAGGATAAGATACAAGAACTGTACATATCCATCCGGTTTACTATTAATCTTCATATTCAGTAGTAACTGTTGCAAAAATCTATTGTGTTATACAATACCTTTGCAATATACTTAAATGTGGGATATTATATTTGCATTTATAGAGTTTCAGTTTGTTTAGATGCCATAATGTAGCTATACCAGTGTTAGTGATGTCTATTCTCTATTCTCAGACTGAATGTGCAAATGTTCCAGTTCTAGGTTTGACACCTGTCACAGTGCTTCCTTGTAATAAAACAGATGTTACTAAAGCTGTGACAAGCTGAGCATTTTTCTATTTCCCGTTTATGTGTTACTGCAGCTTGGTGTTGAAGTGTTAAGGTTAAATTGGGAGAAGGGTTCGCTAGATTTAATGCATTAAAATGTATTTGGCAGCTTTGTGTGTGCAAAGAAAACTTGCGTTGAGTAAATTTAATTATGCTTTGTTCAAATCATACAGATCTATTATGTTTATGCACTTTGTAGAGTGAGAAGTTCAGTATTTTATTTTGCACCTAATCTAGTTGTGCTATGAATGATATATCTTAAATGAAGTAGCACTGACTTTAAAAAATATAAAGTGACAAGGCAAGCCTCTTTTATTTTGTCCTGGTACTCACCATCTTGGTTTCAGAATGAGCAGAAAGTCCTGAAGGAGAAATATGCCCTCCACCACTGATCAACGGAGGCCCAGGAATCCCAGGAATATTAGGTACCAAGGACATGGGTCTTGCCAACTGAAAGTAAAATGTGAGGAAAAGGGGACACATTTTAGTGGAACAACAGATCTAAAACTATAATAGATGGATTTTTATAAAGGATCGCTTACTGATATGACAGAAGGCATCTGTACATGGGGTCCGGGAAGGAAGGGGACTGTCTGTCCATTACCAAGCTGCATCATGAGTGGTACAGTGCTAGGTGAACTGTCACGGGTATAACAGAAATATGCAATTAAGAAATAGGAACAAGCTGCAAAATTCTGAATACATGAACGCTTTCAAGAGAAAACTGGATAATAAAAAAGTATAATAACAAAAACACATGATAATAAATAAAAAAGGGGGATGGGCTTGTAAAAAAAAAAAAAAAAAAGAGAATAATTAAGACTCAATGATTCTGTTACAAATGAATTGATAATACTGTAAGCACAGAAAATATTGTATCAGTTGTCTTACCCTAGCTGTCTGTTGGACGGAGGCGCCTGTGTGATGACAGATGTGGGTGAAGGCAATGTAGGGTGTAGCGGGTCGTAGCCCAGATGGAGGGGTAGAGAGCCAGGTCGTACTATAGTCGGAGTGGGAGTAGAGCTGACCTGTGGCTTCTGCGGTACCTTAACCATATAACATTGCATTACTTATAATGGAATGCAAAAATCCAATGCAAACAAACACGTTAAGATGTTAGGATAACAAGAACCAATCTTCAAAGCTTTTCAATTATTTCAGTATGATATGAATGATACAGTCAATAACAGAACACTTACCTCTCCATCTCCACCTCTCATATCATGGTAAAAGCTTTTAAGATACTGTTTTGATTCTTGTTAAAGGGACCACATTACCTAAACACTGTTGGCTTTGTGACTGTAGAGAATAAAACATATCTACATATTGTGTTACCTGTAATGCAAACAAATTAATAGAATAAGGAATTATTTTTATTAAATTGTGTCTCCTCCTGCACTCCATGTGTGAGGTGCATGAGCAAGGTTCCACCAGGTCCTCAATAAATAAATACACCATACTGCGCACTCAATTCAGTGAGGTGTTTAACCCACAAAAGGCAACATTTTTACCAAAAGGTCTTTTTCAAGTCATAAAAAACACGTTAATGATGCAAACTATTTATACACACAAATCTTGGGAGGAGCACAGTTAATTGGCAAAGTGTAACACAAATTTAAAGTGACAGTGCACTTCAAGTCACGTATATATAAAGGAAATATTGGGTTGTTTCACTTATTCATTCAGTCAGTTGCTCTGGCTTATGCCTTTATATATACACATGACTTAAATTGTAAGCTCACTATACATTTCTACATATATCGTTTGCTTCATTCACATCTTTTCTATGGGAAAAGGAAATGTTGCCTTTTGTGGATTAAACTTCTCACTAAATGGAGTGCTTTGCATGGTGTATTTATTTAACTCTTTATGGCATGACCTTGTCAAATGAACTATTAAACGATTAACTATTAAAAAAAAAGTATAATGTGTATTTAAAGCACATCACAAACACATTTTAAAGATAACTTGTATTCTGTGCATTTACATAACAACTAGTGTTTATATGATGTTGTCCCTTTAATTAAATGAAAACAGTGCAGACACACTTTTGCTACACAACTAGAGAACTGTACAGTATGTTAAAGGGACTCGGTCACCAAACACACCACAGATGTGCAAACAGGTAATGAAGAAAATACTAAAATTAAATTATCTGTCCTTTTAACACTGATACAAATACTGTAACTAAGCTATTTTAAGGCCAAAATATTAATGAGATGCCATAAATTTGCATAATTATGGCCCCCAATAGGAAAATGTTAATGTGGTGCACAACCCCTCCTGCAGGGGTAGTGATGGCACTTGCCTAGTATTACCCACAAACTGGTGAAATAGCTTCAAGCACTTCCTCCCAGCAGGGGTCGTGATGTTACTTTGTCTCCTGGCAACCAGACAAACAGCCCAGTGCTTGTGTGAATAAAACAATACACAGATTTCAAATCATGCTGAAGATATTGGAGGTTACCTACTGCCTGATCTACTGAAGATATTCCTTCACTATTTATTTGGCAGTGAGTGGTTTAATACATACTATTAGGGATCAGTAGGGGGAGAGGGAGGGACTCTGTTTCTCTGTGTTTTATGAGATGCCCATGGTGCATAGCCTGCATTGTCAGTTCTATTGTTCCGGGGTTGTATCATCTACACTAAGCAGAGCTTTCCTGAATGGGGTACTCCAGCACCTAAAAGTGTCATGCACTGGAACAGACCCAACCACAATTTATGCATTACCACATTATTATGTATTATTGGTGGTATTTGTACCTTGTGCTAGCACCTTGGTAGAATTAAAATGTTTGATAAGCTATTAATTCACTCATACTACAGACCTACACCTTTAGCCCACTATAGCCCATTCCATGTTGGCTGTACTGTCTTGCCTCCATTATCCACCCAGTAGCATTGCTTGCCAACACATGAGTGGAAAACCAACATCCTCTCCCCGTATCCTCCCAGAAATGTGTCTGCTCACATGCAGATTTCTGCATAACGTGTATGGATCTTCTTTCACTTCTCGCAGTATACTACCTATGTATATTTACATGTATTACAACAGACAGATAGTTGCTTTTACAATGTTCCAATGATGTTTATGTTTATTATGTCACTTTAAGCATCACTTTTTAAGTTTCCCCACCATGCCTTTGCTGTTCTTCCATCAAAATTCTCAAGTGAGAGTTTTCCATTAAACACCACACATCTCTGTAGGTCATCAGCTAATCCCTCGTTTAAATATTTCTAGCGAAATAATAACATTATGATATTCATTTTCAAATTATAACTCATGGCTTTCTTTGTGTTAAAAGTATGTCATTACCTTCTCCTCGGTCATTGACCTTGGGCTATCTGGAGGAGATGAATCCACTTCCACTGGCTCTTCCTCTTTGATTTTAATATCGGGAGTTGAAGGTAGAGACATGTCCAGTGGTCCAGCACTCTGAGGGGACAAATCAAAGCACTGCATTTAGTTTGTTAGCAAAATGTAAACGGTAGTATGAGAGACCACAAATGTTTGGACTATGTCATGATACTGTAATTTAAGGTGCACCTGTCAACAGGAGAAAATAAAACTGTATATGTGCATAGAGGTTAGAGAAGACTCAATTCCATAATCTGTAATCATGTATTCTTACAGGAAAATAATGGAATCAGTGATAATTATAGGAAACATAGAATGTCAGCAGATAAGAAACATTCGGCCCATCTGGTCTGCCCAATCATCTGAATACTTTTATAAGTCCCTGACCTTATTTTATATCTAGAAGACTTCTGTTAATTCCAGGCATGCTTAAACTCCTTCACTGTATTAACCTCTAGACTTCAGAAAGTCTATTCCATGCATCCACTGCCATCTTAGTAAAGTAATACTTCCAGTAGGTAAGTGTTTCGTTACTGTAGTTCTAGGCTAGGTACTACATTTACCATAAATTTTCTTTTTCTCTATTTCCCTTTTTGATGTAATCTTTTCTTCTCTTTTACACCTTTTCTTTCCTTTAATATTCATCTTTAAAACTCATCACTGAATAGTGAGGTCACGGAAATTATAGTTCTGTCCTATACTGAATTGTGATGATAGGGGTATATAGTGGAAAGTATAGCGCTGTCCTATCCTAAATAGTAATGTTAGGGTTATATAGTACAAAGTATAGAGCTGTGCTATACTGAATAGTGATGTTAGGGGTATATAGCAGAAGTATAGAGCTGTCCCATACTGAATAGTGGATGTTCCGGGTATATAGTGAAAAGTATAGAACTGTCTTATACTGAACAGTGATGATAGGGGTAAATATAGAAAGACTTCTAGGCTCCATCGATGCATGTCACATTCAAATGATCTTAGTTGTATAATATTTTTAAAACCATATAGTGAATTCATTGTACAGTACACAAACGTTGCTAGTTTCTCTCTCCTGGCTCTCCCCAGTAATATTTTTGTTTAAAGTTTGTAACTTACCTTTTTGTCATCTTCATCCTCTGTCCCTTTCTTGAATTCATGTTCAAAAGAGCTTGCTAGCTCATTAAATAGACCCACTTCCTCACAGTTTTTCAGAAATCGAGTGGGAGTGGGCGTTTGATCTACACACCAAAAAACAAAGGTAAAATTAATCAACACCTTCATAGAATAAGTAACACAAGCGTATGCAAAACTTAAAAACAAAAAAGCGTAAGATAAAAGTGACATGTGCAGAATGAATTTTGGCACCCATCAAGCAATTTTTCTAACACAAGGAGAGGTACAGAGAGGAAGCCAAACACACACACAAAAAAGTAATATTCTAGGTTCAGTAGAGACTGTGTTGTATTCAGCAGGTGGAAAAAAAGGCAAGTGCAAAAAAAAAAAACTTGCCAGCAGAGGTGCTGACTGAGGAGATCAAAAGAACTCCCCTCACCAGCCCACTACAGGCAAGCAGACAGCATGGTCTAATGATATGCAGCATGGTGTCTGTGCACTGCCCAAGCAGACACACCCTCCCCTGCAGCCTCTCATGCAGTCAGCCTTCAGACCATGTGGGGAGCGCAAAAGGCCTTGGCAGCACACAGACACCATGCTGTCTGTGAAACACCAGTTTAAGTGAGGGCGCTGGGGCATGTCCTTGGGTGTGCAGTGAGGGTGCTGGGGCATGTCCTTGGGTGTGCAGTGAGGGTGCTGGAGCATATCCTTGGGTGTGCAGTGAGGGTGCTGGGCCATGTCCTTGGGTGTGCAGAGACGGAGCTGGGGCATGTCCTTGGGTGTGCAGAGACGGTGCTGGGGCATGTCCTTGGGTGTGCAGAGAGGGTGCTGGGGCATGTCCTTGGGTGTGCAGAGAGGGTGCTGGGGCATGTCCTTGGGTGTGCAGAGAGAGTGCTGGGGCATGTCCTTGGGTGTGCAGAGAGAGTGCTGGGGCATGTCCTTGGGTGTGCAATGAGGGTGCTGGGGCATGTCCTTGGGTGCTTGTTTATGTCCTGGTTCTGAAATGTAGGTGAAGAGGGAAACAGGGGTGCCCAAATCTATTTGTGCCTAGGGCAGAGGTCGTTGCATCTGGTCTCCTCTAACACAAAAGTACTGTGCGATGCTACACGTTGCAGTTTACAGTGTAGAACCCTGAATTGTTTCTTACCTTATGGAAAATGTGTAGCAACAAATTTGGGATTTCATGTGCTTTTCATTAGAATTTATTTTAGTTACCAGTATTTATTACAGGATAATAATATGTTTCAGTCTAGGTTCAATATGACGTGCTTCTGCAGCAACAAGAGAACCTAACATGGCAAGGAGTTTTAAGAGAAGACAAGTCTTGTACAGATGAGCAATGAAAAACACAAGAAGAACCAACTATTCAACGAGCCAGTAATATGACAAACATATTGTTTGTCTCATTAACTTTAAAAAGGTGGATATTTTACCTGCAATGATTACAGAGTCAGTCCTCGGAGGCCCGAACTTAAGGGTCATTTCATGCTTGTGTTTGTGGACGGCCAAGTGGTCTTCATTTGTGAAACGCTGCATAAAAGAGAACACATGCTTTCAAGATACCTACTTTTTTTATAATGGAAAAAATAATCCTTTTAATATATAAGATTTTTATGAAAAAAAAAACACGTTTGTGTAATTTTTACTTATGTTATAAAATCCTTTTTTTTCTTTTTTTTTTTTTTTTTTAAACAAAGAGCCCAATATAGGGTGAAATGGCATATGCTTTAAATTGATATATTGTGGTTTCCATAGCCGAGCTCTGTAGCCTTTAATCGAAAAAATATAGGCTGATCAGGTCACCGACTGTCATTAAATATGCCTGCAGTGATTATAAAAGAGGGAATTGGGAATGGAATTTCAAAACTTAATGCCAAAGTAGCAGAGTTGTAAAAAAAAGTTCCCATTTAACAGACAGTTATGAAAAAAGGTGCTGAGCAGTACTTCTTGAAGTATCAAGAAGGTAAAACAAGGGGGCAATCCCTGAGGTATGGTTTATAATATATATTTATACAGGAGTTGTACCAGAACAAAAGGAAGTAAAATTCCAGCACACGTAGTGTTAAGTGTTATATCCTGGATGATGCAATGACAGTGCCACTTTACAAATATCCACCAGTATTATTAAACACAAATGAAAATCTACACATATATTCTGTAGTGTCAGACAATATAGTTTAGTACAGACTAAACTAGTACCCTAAACATTGGGAGCAGTTGTAAGTGAGCTCCCAAAAAGAATAGAAAACACACACACAAAAAAAAAGATTTCACACAAACAAAGGGGAATCTACAATGTCCAAGTTCAATTAAACTGTAGGCATAAGGTCTTTGGCTCAAAGAGTTTTGTTTCCTGACATATAGGAAACATGGATTTCAGTGCATTTAAACATTTAACACTCCATGAACATATAAGTTTTTTTTTTTTTTAAGTTCAGAAAGATTGATGGATGGTGCTGGCAAATAAAAACAGTGGACAGAATGAGGGGAGCACAGTAGACAGCTGAAAACTACATTCCAGCAGCCAGGAAAGCGAATAAAGGGCACCGCGCCCCCTCATGTCCCGTGCTTTCTGTGCCAAAACAACCTCAGGAAAAATAGGCCCCTGGAAGCTGTGTCCGGGCCTGGCACGCACAGCCTGCGGAAACATGAGAGCGATGGGATTAGTGCACATATACAATCACACAACCATGCTCCTCCACTTCCTTTGGGCTGGGGGAGATCATGTGGGGGGTAGAGGAATGAGAGAAGAGGGAGAGACAGATGTGTGCACGAGACAAAAATTAATATATGTAAAAGAAAAATTAGGGAATTGGATTTGAAACAGGCATCATTTTAGGAAGGTTTGCAGAGTGCATGTGTTTGAGAGACGACAACCATAGTAAGGAGCATTTACTGCAGACATAGCGAGGAAGATCAGAGTTTGTGGTTTAGTGCAAAATACAATTAAGATCAGAATTTCATGCAGCACATCTAATTTATACGATCCATAAACTAATGAACAGGAAAAAATATATAGTGAACTTTTCATAAACATAAGTTTATTTACAAAATTTAAGTTTTCATGAACTTTATATAGCAGGGCTCGACAAAAACCCCAGGCACCAGGTCGCCATGGCGACCAGGAAATTAGACCTGGCGCCTGGGTGCTGTCAGCCTCATGGTCCGCTTGCCGCTGCCATCCGATTTTTCCACAGCGCGGGGGGGTAAAGTTTGTGTGGATGGCACAGACTGCAAGCTCCGCCCCCTCGTGCAACGCGTGTCTGAGTGCCGGGTGTCGTCACGTGACATCCTGGCGCTCAGCACGCCGACCAACGGAGTTCAGCTGCGGCACGAATGTCCCCCTCCCCTGCAGTGAGGTAAAGCAGCAGGGAGGGGGGACACGTTAAGAAGAAACCCCCAAGAAAAGACTGTGTGAGGTGGGTGTGTGTGTGTATGTATTGTAAGTGGGTGTGAGGGGTTTGTATATATGTGTAAATGTAAAGTAGGTGTGAGTGAGGTGTTTGTATATATGTGTGTATGTAAAGTAGGTGTGTGTGAGGTGTTTGTATATATGTGTGTATGTAAAGTAGGTGTGTGTGAGGTGTTTGTATATATGTGTGTATGTAAAGTAGGTGTGTGTGAGGTGTTTGTATATATGTGTATATGTAAAGTAGGTGTGTGTGAGGGGTTTGTATATATGGGTATATGTAAAGTGGGTGTGTGTGTTTGTATATATGTGTATATGTAAAGTAGGTGTGTGTGAGGTGTTTGGATATATGGGTATATGTAAAGTAGGTGTGTGTGAGGTGTTTGTATATATGTGTATATGTAAAGTAGGTGTGTGTGAGGTGTTTGTATATATGTGTATATGTAAAGTAGGTGTGTGTGAGGGGTTTGTATATATGGGTATATGTAAAGTAGGTGTGTGTGAGGTGTTTGGATATATGGGTATATGTAAAGTAGGTGTGTGTGAGGTGTTTGTATATATGGGTATATGTAAAGTAGCTGTGTGTGTATATATGTGTATATGTAAAGTAGGTGTGTGTGTGTATATATGTGTATATGTAAAGTAGGTGTGTGTGAGGTGTGTGTGTATATATGTGTATGTGTAAAGTAGGTGTGTGTGAGGTGTTTGTATATATGTGTATATGTAAAGTAGGTGTGTGTGAGGTGTTTGTATATATGTGTATATGTAAAGTACGTGTGTTTGTATACATGTGAAGTAGGCGTGTGTGTTTATGAATTGCGTTTATGTTTGCGTGATTGTATGGCTCCTAAAAAAAATTTGTGGCTCCTAAAATAAAATTACATTTGTCAAGCCCTGGTATATAGAACCAAATTACTAAATATACAGTTTAGTAAGAGAAAAAAAAAAAAAACAATCAAAAATCAAATCAGCTTTCTAAAAGGACTACCAGGAAAAAACTAATTAATGCATATTAACCCCTTGATGATGGGAGTATTTTTAGTTGTGTTATAGCCTCATCTGACTTGTGGTATCCTGCTGCAAGCACAGAGAGTGACCCTCCTCTCTGTTGATTCCCTGAAAACGAGGGTCTCTTCCTGCATCAAGTTAAGGTCCCCTTTGAAACTGAGGGTCTCTGTGTCTATTGCCATTGTATGGATTCTGCAGCATTGGTGTTTCTTTGTTTTAGAATCAAGATTAATACAGACTGTAAGCGTACATTTACCCGTGTCTCTAATGCCACTGTATGGATTCTGCCCCATTGGTATTTCTTTTAGAATCAAGATTAAACCCCACGCAACTATTGTGTGTCTAGCATGTCTTGTGTCTTAACCCTTTAGTGACAGGACTGTGCCCATCTTGAAAATGGCTATTTTAGGATTTCTATGGGGTTTATGTTTAGCTATAATTTCCTCCTCTTTCTCATTTACTGGTCTATTAAATATGTCTTCCGGGCTGAATTGAAGCCTACAAAGTCTGGAGACTATAGTGCGTCTCTGTGTCACCCTCCAAAAGTTCTAACCCTAACCCTAGTTAATTTACTTAGTTTTGTCCTTTTTTCCCCAATGCAATGTTGAGTTCTCATCACTTCCATCGCTTGTCAGATACAGGGCAGCGCCATATTGGAGGGGCATGCTGCCAATTAAAACGGTGCATTGATGGGGAGATTTTGCTGTTGCATAATGCCTCGATATCAAAGCATCATAGCAACACTGACTAAGCATAAGCAGGAAAATTTGATAGCTGCCTATGTGGGTTTTCACCGTAGGACGTATTAGGTACCTCGTCACTAAGTGACAGGGTATGTCCGTTGTCACTAAGTGACAGGTTTCCCCTACATACCTGGTTCATCCACCAGGGTGATTTAATTATTTTAAACTTTTTTTAACCCTTTGGCGAGGCGTAAGTGACACAGGACGGACCTAGTCCGTCCTGTGTCAAAACGAGCACTGAAAGCGGAGTTTTTCCGCTTTCAGTGCTCAAGCGGTATTGTAATACTAAAAAAAATGCCCGTCGGCATTTCGATCGCTCCGGAGAGCGATTGAAATGCCGGTTTTAAAGGCACAGCGCCTTTAAAACGCGGGCATTTCAAAAACGAGCATAGGAAGCGAATTTTTCGCTTCCTATGCTCAGAAAGTGTTTCTGATTGCCTCGCAAGTCGAAGCAATCAGGAACACAAAAAAAATAATACACGATCTTGGTCACTGTGTGACCAAGATGGCGTTGCCGTACTTAGGGCAAGAGCACAGGAGGCAGGAAGTACCTGCTTCCTGTGCTCTCTGGCTGCCACACGATTGCCTCTTCGCAGAGGCAATCAGTGACTGCCAGGCACACTGACAAGCAGTGGGGATGCTCTGATGAGTGTCCCCACTGACTGGTCAGATCAATATTAACCCTATATTGATCTGACCAGTTATGATCTGCCTCACTCTCCTCGCATTTTTTTTTAGTGACGGAGAGAGACAGATCAAAGTAAGAAAAGTACAAAAAAATAATGAATACAGAACACACGAATAAGAAAACAATAAAAAAAAAATGTATTAAAGCAATTCACTGCGTTTAACCCCTTCCCTGCCACTGATCTTGCGTAAGCAGTGATCGTGCACATCAGCGCATTTATTTTTGCTGTTTGTGCATTTTTTAGGGGTTAATTTTTTTGTACTGTCATTTATTACAGTACTACAAAGGCTCTTCTAAGAGTTATTAACCCCTTCTTTGCCGTCGATCACTGCTTACACAATGATCTTGCCGCCAAAGCAATTTTTATCTGTCTGCATATTTTTTTTTTTTTAACACATACGCTAGGCAATTACATGTAAAGTAAAAATATTTGAGATTAGTGACAAAGGCGGTTTGGTGATTTCTCAATTAAGCTCACCATTCGCCCTGGTCAGATCAAAATTGGTTGGATCAATATTCACAAAAATTGATCTGCCTCCCTCTCCTCACTCACATTTTTGTGACGGAAAGAGACAGATCAGTATTAGTGATATAAAATAACATTTTATAAAATTATCAGGTTTTATGAAAGTCTTTCACTGTGTATTAACCCCTTCCCTGCCATTCATCACTGTATAAGCAGTAATCTTGCACAGCAACAGTATGTTTTGCTGTCTGCACTGTTTTATGGATTAATTACTTTGTACTGTAATGTAGAGCTATTAACCCCTTCTTTGCTCGAGATCACTGCTTACGCACTGATTCTGAGGCCGCGGACTCAGGGTTCGATTTTGACCCTGGTCAGCTTTCTGATACATCATCTAGTGATGTATCGGTGGCTGCTGAGCCCTTGCCACAAGGAGTGATGGGTGTCTACCGTTAAAAAATATATGGTTTGGTGGGGGTAAATTACATTGGCTGGCTTCAAAGATATATCCCATATAGGACACGGACGCAGGTTGACTACATGTCAAAATTCCAAGTTGGAATTTTGAGATGTGCAACTCACAAATGTTGCCTTCTAGCCAAAAAACAAACCAACAAACCTATGCATGGGTGCTATCCCTGTACTCGGGAGATGTTGCTGAACACATATTGGGTTGTTGTTTGGCAGTGACATATACCAGAATCTGTGAATTCATGCCTGAAGTACAATGCATGTGGAAAAAAACTCCCAAAAAAGTACTACCACAAACTTTTACAAAGGCTGGTGGTAGAATTAGTACATATACAGTATTAAAATACCACCATTTGAAATACCTTAGGATGTTTATTTTCAAAAAATATATGGTTTGATGGGGTAAAATTCATTGGACGGCTTCAACAATGTTCCAAATGGAACATGGGCACAGGCTGACTACATGTCAAAATTCCAGGTTGGAATTGCGCACCCCCTAAATGTGGCCTTTTAGCCCCAAAACAAACCAATGCATGGGGGGTATCCCTGTACTCAGGAGATGTTGCTGAACACATATTGAGGTGTTGGTTGGCAGTGGCAAATACCAGAATCTGAAAATTCCTGCCTGAACTACAATGTGTGTCGGGAAAAAATGACATCCCAACCCTTTGACATAGGTTGGTGGTAGAATTAGCACTTGGAAAGTGTTAAAATACCACAATTTTAAATACCCTAGGATGTCTAGTTTTCCAAAATATATGGTTTGATGGGGTAAAATACTTTGACAGGCTTCAAAAGTGTCGCAAATGGAACATGGGCGCACCCCCCCTAAATGTGGCCTTTTAGCCCCCAAACAACCCAACAAACCTATGCATGGATGGTATCCCTGTACTCAGGAGATGTTGCTGAACACATATTGGGGTGTTGTTTTGCACTGACACATAACAGGATCTGTAAATTCATTTTAAGGTAATGTTAAGGTAATGTTTACCTAAATTGCAATCTATGTGAAAAATTAAAAAAAAAAGATTGGTGGTAAAATGGCTACATGAAATGTGTCAAAATACCCCAAGTTAAATGCCCTGAGTGGTCTAGTTTTCAAAAATATGTACATATTGGGGGTCATTCATGGATTTAGTACAGAAATCAGTGTTATGTCACTATCGCTAATTTTGAAAAAAAGGATTTTAAAATAACTTTGCACTATTTATAGTTCTGGACCTGTAACATGAATAAAAAAAAGAACAAAAACATAAAACATGGGCTATTTCTGAACTCAGGACATATATTAGAAACTATTTAGCAGTGTTTTTTTGTTGTCTCTTGTACATGAGTATATGATTTTTCAAATAAAAGTCATAAAAAAAAATTTAAATTTTTTTTTGCCATATTTTATAAAAATTTTTTACATCAAATTATATGCTATTATCAAAATAATGGTATCAAAAGAAAGCCCTTCTTATAACGATAAAAACGATATATAGTTTGTGTGGGTACACTAAATGAGACAGAAATAAATTACAGCAAAACACAAACACCTCAGAAATGTTAAAACAGCCCATGTCACCAAGCGTCGGACAAGCCAAAAAAGTCATGTCACTAAGGGGTTAAAATTGATTTTTTTTTTAATTTAAATAAGTTTTTGTATTAAGTCTGATTTGTTTCAATGAAATCAAATTTATTTCAAAGAAATGCTTTTGGAGGAAGAAAAAAAAAAAATCGAACTAAAAATTGTTTTCTATTTGAGATACCTAATAGTTCAAAGGTTACTCAGCATAAAATAGAGCTTATTTATGTAATATAAGGCTATCTACTCATGCAATATTTACATTTTCGGTCAACTAATTCAACTAATCCAAGTTATCAAAGCTGACAAAACATGCACTTTTTTTCACAGTAAAAATAATATAAAATAAACAAAGCTCAGGAAAAGCCATTAATCCCATTGTAGTTCTGCAAATCTGCGTACAAACAAAGAAGTAAGCTTTCAGTTAATAATCATTGATGTTTAAGCAAATACAAAAATATGTATGCTATATAATGCTATTGTTCTAATTAAGAAACCATTTAAGTAGTTATCCAAATATGTGCGATTAACCTATTAAATTGAAATCAGCACTCATTATAGCTGTTTTACTAATCGCTCAGGTTATTCTAAAAATTAAATCTTCATCTAGTTGCAAATATTAAAGAATGAGTCTTTACATTTTAAAAATCATAATGTAAATTGAGTCTTCCTGATTTGATGATTTAAATCGACTTGATTTAAATCAAATCCACCCTGTTCCTAGGAAGGGCTGCCTCTGTCGGTTAGACAAAAGGCAAAGGAGCTCCCTTTAGATTAGTGACACATTTGTGCATACAGTAACATTACCAACTGGCAAGAGACACAGGATACGTTCTCACTGGCACACAGCACTCGACTTGATAAGTGCCAATGAGAACATATCCTGTCTCTCTTGCCGATTGGTAATGTAACTGTAGGCACAAAAACTTTGTCTTCTGTCTAACCTACCCGGTGGATTTTATGGCGATTTGCATATACTCCTGGGCAGATTGGAGCTTGTAGTGTATGCCAACAATTTCTTCAATATTACAGTGCTCCATGAATTCATCTGGTTATGTACTTACAAAGGATTGCCCACAAACTGGTAAAATGGAATCTACTCAAGCTTTTTCTTCACAATTTATTTGGCAGTGAGTGGTTTATGACATCCTATTAGGTTTCAACAGGTAGAGAGGCTGAATTTCTCTGTGTTTTATGAGATGTTATTATTTACAGAAAACACACTTCTTGTATTTTCTTATCTTATTAGTCTATGGTGCATAACCTGCTTTGCCAGTTCCATTTTTCTGGGATTGTGCCATGTGAACTAAGCAGAGCTTCCCTGAATGGGAAACCCCAGCTCCTCAAAGTGTCATGAACTGGAATAGATTCACCAGCAACTTATGTATTACCACATTATTATTAGATTTTATTGTTCATTGGGAAGCTGCATGTGCTGGTTGTGTACAAAGTGGCATTTGTACCTTGTGCTGCCACCTTGGAGAATTAAAATGTTTGACAAGCTATTCATTTACTCCTACTACAGGGTAAACCTGTGATGCATTCTATGGGCTGCAATGTCTGGTCTCCATTACCCACCTACAAACAAAGCAAATTATGCGTGAGAAGTGAGACAGTGAGGTCTCTGCAGTCATATTTCTGGGCTCTACAGAAAAGTCATATGCTTGTCTGGTTCCTTTAGACTGCAAAGCCCACCTAACATGATTTAAATTCAATACATAAAATCAGCATTACAGGACAGCAGGGTGTATATGAATACTGACTGAATCTTTCTCTTGTTGGTTATCTGAAACTATAGTTTTCCTTTGTGCTCCATCAGGCTGTATTAAATTTCCTTTATCTTACTGACCAGAGAAATATTTGTAAATCTTTTCACTAGCAACTAATCATCACTTTGGGTGACATCATATAACTAGTACCCACTTATCTTCTTTGCACATGGAGCAGAACATTGCGATAATTAACCCCTTCATGACCAGACTGTTTTTGGAATGTTGTGCGTTAATGACTGGGGCTATGTTAACACTTCTGATGTGTTTGCGTTTAGCTGTAATTTTCCCATCTCTTATTTACTGTACCCACACAAATTATATATTGTTTTTTTCAGGACAAAAAAGGCTTTCTTTTGATGCCATTATTTTGATCATATCATTTAATTTATTATAAAAAATATTATAAAATATGGTGAAAAAAAACCACTTTTCCTGACTTTTATTCGTAAAATCTTTTACTAATCTACAAGAGCTAATGAAAAAACCTGCTAAATAGATTCTAATATTGTTCCTGAGTTTAGAAATACCTAATGTTTACATGTTTTTTTTCTTTTTTTGCATGTTAAAATGTTAATAAATACAAGTAGCACATAGCTGTTTCAAAAAAAAGTTTTACTTTTGTTTGTGACATTATAACACTGATTATCTGTCATGAATACCTGAATAACCCCCCCATATGTACACATTTTTTTTAAAGTAGACATCTGAGGGTATTTAATTTGGGGTATTTTGACTCTTTTCATGCAGCCATTTTACCACCAATTTATGCCAAAATTTGCAAAGATAAAACATTTTTGGTGATTTTTTTTACACCAATTGTAATTCAGGTATGTATTTACTGAGAATTTACTGGGGTACTGCCAAACACCACCAATATGTGTTCAGCCATATCTCCCGAGTACATTGATACCACCTATGGATAGGTATGTTGGGTATTTTGGGGCTAAAAGGCTACATTTGGGAGGTACACATTTCAGTAATCCAGCTTGGAATTTTGACATACAGACAACCTGCACCCATGGGCTACTTGGGACATTTTTGAAGCTGCTCAATGTAATTTACACTATCAAACCATATATTTTTGAAAAGGTATTTTTACACTTTCCATGGACCAATTCTACCACCAGACATTGTCGAACTTTGGGGTAGAATTTTTTTTGTGTGTTTTCTCCACACATATTGTAGTTTCAGCATGAATTCACAGAACCTGTTATGTGCTACTGCCAAAAAACAACATCTCCTGAGTACAGTGATACCCCCCATGCATAGGTTTGTCAGGTTGTTTAGAGGCTAAAAGGCCACATTCACGAGGTGTGCTTTTCAGTATTTCAGCTTGAAATTTTGACATGCAGATAATGTGCACCCATGTCCTACTTCGGACATTTTTGAAGCCGCCCAATGCAATATACCCCATCAAACCATATATTTTTGAAAAGTAGACAACTCAGGGTATTTCAAATGGTGGTATTTTAACACTTTTCATATACTAATTCTACCACCAGACATTGTCAAACTTTGGGGTAGAATTTTTTTTTTGTGTATTTTCCACACATATTGTAGTTTCAGCATGAATTCACAGATCCTGTTATGTGCTACTGCCAAAAAACACCTCAACATGTGTTCAGCAACATCTCCTGAGTACATTGATACCCCCCATGCATAGGTTTGTTGGGTTGTTTGGAGGCTAAAAGGCCACATTTGGGAGGTGTGCTTTTCAGCTTGAAATTTTGACATGCAGATAACGTGCACCCATGTCCTACTTCAGACATTTTTGAAGCCGCCCAATGCAATATACCCCATCAAACCAAAAAGTTTTGAAAAGTAGACAACCCAGGGTATTTCAAATGGTGGTATTTTAACACTTTCCATGGACTAATTCTACCACCAGACATTGTCAACTTTTTTGTTTTTTTCCACACACCTTGTACTTCAGGCATGAATTCACAGATCCTGTTATGTATCACTAACAAAAAACACCTCAACGTGTGTTCAGTAACATCTCCTGAGTACATTGATACCCCCCATGCATAGGTTTGTTGGGTTGTTTGGAGGATAGATCATGTTTGTGATAAAAAAAAAATCTAAATGTCACAAATTTGGGAACAATTGTATATATGCATTTTAAAATTGGGTTTCTGAGTGGTAGTTTTTAAAACATGTGCCAATACACAGGCCGGGTTTTGAAGGGCAATCGGGATGTAAAAGGGAGTGTCTGTTCTTTTTCCTTTACTGTAACACACACGGCAGTGTTTCTGGGGATTTGCTTTTTTTTTTTTTCGTTGGTGGTATTTTAAATATAAAGTGTGAAACCCCAGTTCTTGACTCAGCTATTGGGTTATCAAGTAATTCTGAAATCAGCTTCAGCTGAAATTCAAGAAACGTGTGTTTTTCAAGTCATCTTTTTCAAAATTAAAAATGCATTATGTGTTGCCACCTGCATAAGATACATTGCCACCTTTTTGTACCAGACAGTGGTCTTTCTTAAAATAAGATATGGCTCTATAAGTTGATTGGCCAAATCTACACCCCCCATGTGTCTGTTGTAGGCCCTGATACAAACAGGCTTGGACTCTGCTCTGCCTCGGACAGTGACAGTAGACATTGACTCGTCATGGATGGTTGTAAGTATTTTAACGCTAACAACTCAGCTTTGCGCAGAGCTTTGGACTCTCCTTTTTTTAGTTTGGCCTTTACCAGAGATGTCGGAAACTCTTTGCGATTACTTCGCACAGTGCCGCAGGCCACTGTCTCAAATAGGTACAACATCTGAAATAAGGGGACACTGGTATAAAAATTGTCAAGATAAAGGTGATAACCCTTATTGAACAAGGGGAGCATTAAATCCCACACAATTTCTTCCACTTGTCCCCAGAATGTCAGGGCAGCCAGGAGGGTCCAGGTGACAATCCTTTCCCTCATAGACTCTAAAAGAGTAGGTATAACCACTCTGACTTTCACAAAGTTTATACAACTTTATCCCATATCGGGCACACTTTGAGGGAATTTATTGCTTGAATCGTAAGCGGCCTTTGTACTTCATAAGGGACTCATCCACTGAAATATTTTGTTTGGGGGTGTAGACCTCGGCAAAGGTCTTTTGCAGATGGACTATTAGGGGGGATATTTTATAAAGTCTGTCATAGTCGGGGTGATTCATAGTAGGACAGAGGCGGTTATGACTGAAGTGAAGAAAGCGCAGCAGCAACTCATATCTTTTTCTGGACATAGTTTTAGAATATATTGGGGTACATATAATAGGGTTAGTGCTCCAGTATGAGCGGACTGTTGGCTTTTTTATAATCCCCATGAGCATTGTAAGTGCCCAGAATTTTTTAATCTCTGGGACATCTGTGGGGTACCAATTATGTTCCCTAACTATACGTCTACGTGGATTGTCATGAATAAATTGGGAGGCATACAGATTTGTCTGGGAAACAATTTCCTCCCAAAGTGTATCCCCTAAAAATAAACCCATATACTGTATATGGGGAAAATTAGTAACATCAACATGAATGCCTGCATTGGCACTAAAATGGGGGATGTTGGGCTTCTCAAACTGTGAAGGTACCCACTCTTCCACATTAGGGGTAGCACGGCTTCTTTTAGCCACCGGCTCACAAACAAGTGACACCTCACTAGAATCATCAGTAAACTGACCTGCATCAAAATCTGATGCTGTGTCCGTGGCATCAGAATCAGATGCCAAGAAGGCATATGCCTCCTCTAAATTAAACTTGCGCTGCATAACTCAGCAACACACTAGCTACCTATCTAACTAACCTAAAGACAAAATTACTAACACACAATTTTTTCTTATAACTTACTACCTATCTACCTACGTAACTAACTGACTTATCTATCTACGTAACTAACAGACTTATCTATCGAAGTCAGGGCTCGACAAACCCCAGGCGCCAGGTCGCCATGGCGACCAGGAAATTAGACCTGGCGTCTGGGTGCTGTCAGCCTCATGGTCCCCTCGCCGCTGCAATCCTATTTTTTTATTTTTAATAAAGTCTGTGCCATCCGCACCGACTGCAAGCTCCGCCCCCTCGCGCAACGCGTGTCTGAGTGCCGGGTGTCGTCACATAATAACATCCTGGCACTCAGCAGGCAGATCGGCTGTATATGTAAAGTAGGTGTGTGTGAGTTGTTTGTATATTTGTGTATATGTAAAGTAGGTGTGTGTGAGGTGTTTGGATATTTGTGTATATGTAAAGTAGGTGTGTTTGGATATTTGTGTATATGTAAAGTAGGTGTGTGTGAGTTGTTTGTATATATGTGTATATGTAAAGTAGGTGTGTGTGAGTTGTTTGTATATATGGGTATATGTAAAGTAGGTGTGTGTGAGGTGTTTGTATATATATATATATATATATATATATATATATATATATATATATGGGTATATGTAAAGTAGGTGTGTGTGAGGTGTTTGTATATATGTGTATATGTAAAGTAGGTGTGTGTGAGGTGTTTGTATATATATATATATATATATATATATGGGTATATGTAAAGTAGGTGTGTGTGAGGTGTTTGTATATATGTGTATATGTAAAGTAGGTGTGTGTGAGGTGTTTGTATATATGTGTATATGTAAAGTAGGTGTGTGTGAAGTGTTTGTATATATGTGTATCTGTAAAGTAGGCGTTTGTGTTTATGAATTGCGTGTATGCTTGCGTGATTTGGCTCCTAAATTTTTTTGCTTACTCCTAAAATCAAATTAAATTTGTCAAGCCCTGATCTACGTAACTAACTGACTTATCTACCTACGTAACTAACTGACTTATCTATCTACGTAACTAACTGACTTATGACCTACAGACTAAATTACCAAGTAATTACTAAAGGATCAACAGACAAAAGTAAAACAAATATTTTTTTTTTTTTTTTTTTTTTTTTTTTTTATAACGTACAACTAAACTGACTAAAACTGACTAAAGCTAACTAAAATGTATACATTTATAGATTTGTTTAAAAAAAATTAACCCCTGAGGATAAAAAAATATATATACATGCAGTAAAAATGCACTGCTGTAAAAGTATTTGGCAGGGAAGGGGTTAAAATAAATTTTATTAAGAAACTAAATAAACTGGAACACTATGGAACACTCAGTGATACAATTCAACAATGAAAGGGACAGAGAACACCGAGTCAAAGGCAGTGTTTGAAAACACCGCCTTGACTTTAGCCAATCAGAAGCGATCTCGTGACGCTTCTGATTCGCTATTGGCTGTTACTACTCTGCCTCGATGCGAGACAGAGTAGCAGCCTAAAAGCAGTGAGATCGCGCTACGATCTCTTACGCTGCTTGTTTTAGTTCAAGACGGTCCAGGACCGTCATCGGTCGCGAAGGGGTTAATCCCTATTGTTTTACACCCTCATACATATATTGTTTTAAACCCTCATACATATATTGTTTTAAACCCTCATACATATATTGTTTTAAACCCTCATTCATATATTGTTTTTCCATTTTTGAGCATCAATGCTCCACCAGCTGCTCTATGTATGATGCACAAGTGTGTCTCTCCAATGTGCAGTGCAGATGGATGCTTCTCCATAAAGATCAATGGGAACTTCCTACACACATGCAATTCAATAATGACACACACTGTGTTACCCAAATCAACTCTATGGGAGCCTGGTTAGTGATACTAGAGAAGTCTATGGGGATGCATATCTGAGCTGCAATGAATGAGGTGGGCCCAAAAGAGTTGAAATAGGTAGGTTTCAAAAGTAAGTCATTTACTCATTAATATATACAATTAACCAGTCTGTACAGTTTGGTCGTATTTGGGAATTTATTTTACATTATAGCATAACACAACAGACACTGCTTTTATGCAAAAGGATTTCAGTAACCTTTTACTCTCTGGTAAGTTACTTATAGTCTAGAAATTCAGATGACGCTGGTTAGTGAAGAAACAAAGCTCTTCCCCTCACCTTCTTGTTACCTGTACTATACATGGGTATGCATGGAGAAATATCTCTCTGCAGAAAACTGCTCCAGGCATTAGCTGTCTCTACCTGTGCCCTTGGTTAGACAGCTGGGAGGTCTGTTTGCTGTGTGAGTCATATTTCCTGGACTGATGCAGCTGTGAGGCCCAGTGTAACTGAATCAATCCTGTGGTACCTGGGATTGGAGAGCTAGGGGGCCTTTTAGACCACTTTATAAATTACATGTTTTGTTATTAATCCCAAGGCATGGTATAATTATTTGAGTAGAATTAGTGAGACCTGACAGGCTCAAAGTCCCACATGTGGAAACCCCCTAAAAATGTTAATTGCTCCAATTGGTGGCAGGCTCACTGGTGATAACATGGACTATTGCATTTGAATTACAATTGTTTTCTGTGACGTGGTGTTGAGTATTATAGTGCTACAGTGTGAATGTACTTCTAATGATGAAATGTGTGTTGGTGTATGCCTTTAGTTATGTGAAAGAGGTTTAAAGCACAACGGTCAGCAAAAAATAGGTTCTGACAGATTGTATCAAGTGTGGGGTTGTTTTATTTTTCTTCTCCATTTGCGACTGAGAGTGTTTGTCATCTTTAAGACATTAGTTCTACCCTTGCAGGTGATATGTAAGAATGCCCAATTTTGATATCTTTATTAAAAGGACATTACCACTTACATAAAATGTAACTAGATGTCACAACCTGGGGTAGCAGACCAGGGAGGAGCCTCGTTGCAGGGAACAAGTGGACAGAATAGATGCATCCTGTGGACAGGATAGAACCTCAGACAGGACTGATAGTGCAAACTGGAATCTGAGACAGTACGGCAGCTGAGGACAGAACTGGCAGCTCTCTGAGCAGGGCACCGGACTAGTAACTGGGACTGAGCTTGTAGAAGCTGCAACAGGATAGGAAAAAGTACAGTGCTTTTTCACCTGAATGGTATTATAATCTACGGTTGAGCCTCAGGCAAATGACCACCCAGGACTTCAACATTGACTGAAACTGCACACTGAAGCAGGCAAAAAAACACAGTAAAAGACACAAAAATAGAATAGTCAGCAGGCTGGGTCATACACGGATCAGAACGCGGTACAACAGAAGAATATCACTAGACAAGTCATAAGGCAGGCAAACAGGTCAGGACAGGCGGCAAACAGGCTTGGTCAGGACAGGCAAGCATTTGGCAACAACTAAACAAAATAATCAGGATTTCTAATAGAGGCACAGAGGCACTAATACAGGCAGTAACAAAAGCAATGCAAAAGCACCATTTGTAATAAGCTGCAGGTTTAAATAGGGTTGGGCTCAGGCAGCCACAACAGGAGGAGAATGGAACTACTGAAATAGCGACCACTAGAGGCTGAAGGGGAAACAGTCACAAAACCTAAATTAAACATAAAGGAGCCAGGGAAATGGGGTAGAACCATGACACGAGATTATCTGTGCATTTAAAACAAACACATATATAAGACATATGCTACTGTTTTTTTTTCTATGTTTGAATTAATTGCACATAAAAGTAAAAATTAAATTAGGCATCCTTTTTCTGAATTTTACCCATGATGCAATATTCTCCAAAATCTTCCAGCAAGACTCACTTTACAACTATGGACAGAGCCTGCATGATGATGTCATGAGATACACCAATACTCTCTTACTGGCTCCTGTGAATAGTGGGCAGGACTAGGTGGCTGTGTACATCCTTCTAGAAGAGAGAGGAGATTGACCTGATTAAACAGGACTATAACTCTGCCTCCTTGTGATGTATTGGTTAGACTACCATCCCATTCAATGCAAGTCTATCATCAGAATTCTGACTTATAGACTGTATTCTGTGTCCCCAGCCCCATAGTGAGATACTAGTGCTGTAAAGTCATTGTGGAGTGCTACCCAAAAACACTATATTTCAGAAAATGGAGGTGCCCAGTCACCAGAGTGTAGAGTTGTCAAGGGTCATGTGAGAGATTAACACCTAATAAGTGTAGAGATTTTAAATAGAAATTCTTTAATGAAAGAATACAAATGCAGTACCTTATTAAACCACCTGAGCATATTTAACTCTATCAGGGGGCTGACATTTTGTTCAGAATCTTTGTTCAGGTGAAGGAAGCTGTGACCCAAGATGTTTGCCCCTGATACAGCTATACAAGTAACTAGAGCTCAGTAAGATGCGCTATACATATATAATATATATATATATATATATATATGTATATCCTTTCCTTAAAGAAAGAATTTCTATTTTAAATGCCTAAACTTGACTCACAAGACATTCTCCATTAAATGCAACCTAACACAAAAAAACAACAACACATATCCAAGATCATATGCTAAATTAGTTCCTATTCAAAAAGTCTGATAGGAGTATTATAAATATCACAAACAGGAATACTAAAACCCTTACCCAGCTGGGGATAACATAATACTGCATGGAGATCGCTTAGCATTGTTCTTCATGCGGATTGTGCCAGCACTGGGTTAACGCTACAGATTCTTCTGCATTATTCCATTATTGTATTATCTCGGAAATGGGGCGGGGTGGGGGGATTGTTTAAGGGATTCTAAACTAGGATTCAACCTTAAATATAAATCTATTAAAAAGTAATTGCTGCTGCACATGCAGAATTAGTCCCACCAGAGTAAAAAAAAACCTCTTAGGTAAGGAAAGCTTATTTTGCCCTGTCAATCTGCATAATGTACAGTGTACAGTGTTGCATTTGGCATGCCAGTGTGTACTTAGGAGAGGCAGTGGAAGAAATAGAGCATCTCCTTCTGTGTTCGCTGAATGTGGCCTATAAATGGACAACCTAAGAACACCAGCACAGTGCATACGCCAGTACTCACACAAGTCCTTATCAAGATGTCATGTTATCATCCAGGAGGTATTGATAGGACATTGTGAGTAACACAGGTTTAATATGATGCTTTCTCTGCAGAATTTATACTACTTGGTTTGCCCGGTGTTGCTTGCGTCTATCCTTTTTGTTTTTTAAACAGTAACGAGGCAAAGGATGTTCATACTGTTCCTTCACTGCTAGTACGAGTGAGCAGAGAAAACTTCCACTGCTTGTGATAAATGCGGCATGCGTACAAAGCTCAGCGTTAAGTTTTTATTAGAAGACTTAAGAGTCTGACTGGGCTTGTCTGATCAAAATGCAGCTGCTGTTATAACAAGCAGTGATTCATGAGTATAGAAAGCTTTGACAAATACACTCTCACAAAAGAAGCGCTGCTTTCAAATCATCACCCACAATCCTTAACATAAGCACAAAGAAGAATTAATAAACAACTTATTTCATTAATTGGAACACACCTTGCCTGCTCAGATATGAGATACTTTAGAAGGAAGTCAATGATATTAATAAGAGGTTACATTAGTGCTTATTTTTTAATTTGAATATCAATCCACAGGTGACTCAATAAACAGAAGATGCTAAGAACATATTTGAAACCTATTTTTCTCTTATTTTATGTATTTTATGCAATTCTGCTAACACAACGTAAATATTTTCATCATTTATGGAGTCCCTTTATGAAGACCATGTCATTTTATTTTTCATTCCATGCTGAACAGAATAAAATGTTGTTTTTCCAACTTTCTACTTTTACATGTAATTATGTTATGTAGGTCCCTTTAAGGTATGATTAGATGCCCATTTATACATTGCACTAGCTGAATGATTAATACATTGAGAGGCTAGGACACGTAAATTGGCATAATCTCCCCAGCAGATTTCATCAACTTCTCCTTAGTCTTTCATGCCAATAGTTTGTAAAAAAAAAAAAAAACTCTTTGTAACTTGAGTTCATCTGGATACTATTTGGAGTGTTTTTAAAGTTTGGCTTTCTGTCTAGTAAAATATATGCATGTTTTTTTGTAAATACTAGCCTTGTTTACTAATGTGTATTGAGTTTAATTATTTTTATTTTTGAAAAGCATTCTTCGAGAATATAAAAAATATTTACATAAGAAAAATAATAACAAAAGCAAAATAAACTGCTCTGCAAAGGTACATGGCCTGAGAACCAGGTCATGCTGCTCCACTCTCTAGAGAAAGCCACTTCAGAAACACATGACAAGTATTCATTTTATGGTATGCCTGTTTATTATAAACATATCAGTTTCACAAGGCATTGACGCACTGGGCCCAGGCGCATACAGTTGGCAACAACTAAAAATACACTAGAGAAACACAATTAGACTTAACAACTCCTTTTAAAAAGATAAGAAGATCAAAATGTAGTATTAAGAAATAAAAAACATTCACAAGTTATAGGGATATTCTGGGACATTACTGGTTTCAAATAATTTATATTGGGCCTCTATGCAACTTTTTTGCAGGGATTATGAAGGTTTGTAGAATTAAAGACCAAGTATAATATAGTGCCCATTTTGTTCAGTACATGATCATCTTTTATAAAAATGAACAATAGATGTACTGATAAAATAGGATGTTTTGCATTACAAAAGAGGCTAAGAAAAATCCCATGTGAAATATTGCAAATAAAAAAATCATACAAACTTTATCTCACAAAACATAACACTGGGTATACAGGTATGCTTTATTTTACATATGTGATAAACACTGATCAACAAAATTTAGAGATAGAAAAATAGATCACACGCTACTAAATACTAAAAAGTCTACATTTTTCTCCTGAAAAGCATGACATCTCTGAAATAAAAAAAAGACCTGCCCGCTGGGGATTTTACCAGTCAATGGTTATCAAACCTGGTGATATTACTGCATAAATCTGTGTTATTGTTCACCTGCTCTCAATGACCTCTGACCCAGTTACACTTCCATTACAAATCAGAATGACTGCTTGCAATCCCCAAAGGAATTAGGAAGGTTAACACTCACTGTTTTCCCAGTGAGTTATGTTTACTGATTATTTTCTGCCAAGAGGAGTGGGATCACTACAAGGTCTCACTTACTTTAGGGGATGTTTCTGGGAGCAGAAAGAACAGGAGAAATCAGAAGATTTAACAGGAAGATATAATTGCTAGGGAGAAAAGCCTTCAGCTGTCTTCTTTAATGTGTTGGCTGAAGACAGTATTTATGTGCCCCTCAATGTTATGAAGTCAAAATGATTGAATTTTCTCAAGGTAACTTCTTAATGAATTGAATGTAGGTAAGGGGCGTTTGTGGCTGAACATCGTTTGTATCGGACAAACTTTGTTCCTACAGTTTCCTATTTGCTCTTATTTGAGATTTTTCATGTAAACAGAGCTCTTTGCAAAGTCAAAGCAAGCAGGTGTGAAACACTGAATATAGATACAAGACAGCACAAAATAAACAAAAAATGATACTTACTAAACAGTGATCTATGTTGAATTGAAAAGTGTATACCAATAATAGGAATTAAAAAAATTTAGATTTTTACAACTTTGCTATTTAGACCTGAGTTTTGAAATTCCATTCAATGAATAGACCTAGATGTCTGATAGTGCAGCAGGTGATGGTCCTTTTATGGTGTTTAAAGTGACCTAACACTTTCTCATCTTATTAAAACAACCATATTGAAGTGGTTTAATTATTATCTCTCTCCATTCATTTACTCGACCCATTAGGTGGAAGCCTCGGAATGAGTGAGAAAGAGAGAGAGAGATAAACTATGAATAAGTGAGTGAATAATGAAAGCAAAATGAGCAAAAAAAAAAAAACAAAGTAAAAAATAGTGCAACTAATAGCAGCAACATTACTATGTTGTTTGAAAAAGATAAACATGCACTGTATACTCTATTTAAAAAGAAAGATGATACATTTCTCAGATCCACCTTAATTTGCGTTACAAAAAATCTTATTTTCTGCCACTACTGATTTTTTTTAAATAGGTACTAAACCTTGACATGTAATTTATCACAGACAAAGCCAGCAACGCTATTGTCAAAGGGGTTAACTAAGGTGCAGATTGCTTTTAGGATCTCAGCTGGAGTTAGCTGGTGATCAAGAGCCAAGTCCAAAAATAACAGCAAGAAGAGACTTAGCAACCATAAGATGTTTATATCACCATTCAACACTAGCCTCCTCCAGGGACAAGCGATCTGAATGTTCTGGGTTGAACCAGTGTTTGGACACAGTACAGTCAAATGCCTCGATTTAACCTATGCCCAAAGCTCTCATGTACTTCTCATCAGTGTCTTGTAGGTTTTCTCGAACACCTTTATTTATGACTACTTTGTGGAGTTTAAGATCATACATAGGATACCTCTCCGAACTGCATTTTATAGAAATGCTCATCTCCAAATGTAGGAATCACTTTAAAGTCTTCACGTATATACATACCTACAGCAAGAGCAATTGAATGACAAACCTCACACACATGCCAAGCTAAAACTAAACACAACCAAATCTCTCTGGGTGTCACTGATGCCTTCCATAAAATTATCACTGTGTTAGAATTTTCATACACCGAACAAATTAACTCACCATGTTGCATTAATTACACAATACTTAAACAGTGGGGTAAACAAGCACACAAATAATAGCATTTAACTTTATACAAATTCTTTAAAAAAAAAATAAAAAAATATCAGTGGCAGTAACCAAGCATTTTATAAACGGATACTATAGGACTGTACACGTTGTGAATTTACATACTGTCATGTACCCCGTTAACTTTAATAACTAGACTGAACTGTTAACCAATTCATATTACTATCTAGACATTTGGGGACAAATACAGTGGACATAAAGCCCTGAGCAATTCAAAAGGAAGTATTTAGATGAAAACTAACCCAAGTGTCATGTTGTCCTGACTGACAAACATGCACACAGTGCACTGGTCAATAAACACACTCCCCAATATATCCAAGTTCTCTGCAATACATTACAATGCAGTCTGCTATGTTATTCAAGCAAGTAAAAAACACTTCATGTGAAGCACCTGAAATATATATTTATTTCCTCAGACATTGTTTTACTAGTCCCATCCATCTTATATTATCCATTAGTCAAATGGCATATTCAATGCTAATGAAATATAAATGCCATTTACATAATCATCTTATAAAATCATTCTTAGAATTATTTGTCAAAAATGAATCCCTTTGCCTGCCAATCATCACTGCTCTTTGGCAGGTACAGGTCAAACCTTATTTTGATAAGCACATTAAATTTAGTGAAATTATATATTTCTAAAATTACTGCTGCAGTATGCCTGTTGAAGTGTTACTTTCTAACAGTCCAGAGAAAATGGAAAAAATAAAAAGTGTAATAACACTTTCTCCCAAGAGTTACAGATAATAATATTGTATCTGTAACGGTGCTTTTATAAATTCTAATAAGTTAAATTGCTCAGATAAAATTGGTTCTAACATTTAAAAATCCCAAACAATGGGAAATTATGGAAACGTAGAGAACATAATAAAGAAAAAACAAAACAAAAAACACAACTAAGTAGTATTTTGTTCGATGCATACATGTGAATTGATTCCATGCACATTAATTAGGTACCGGTATTTTCCTAAAATAAATTAATATAATAAACTGAGGCTACAGGATCTAGACCTGAGTAAATCTGGTATAATTACAGCTTATTACCTATCAAACTGTAATAAACTATCTTATAATATGGTCACTGTCCTATTTGCAATTTATACTTGGTTTCCACATAGACAGACGTTCAATTTTTTTTTTAAGAATTAAGCTTAACCAGCATATTTACTTTAAAACCATAAGAATGTGTTCAAGATTACAGAATTATTATTTTTTTTTAATTTTAAATGCCAATTAATTTTAATTATGCTTAGAATCTGAGATCCCAAACGGTCAGTCATTTCAGAAGACATTGTGCTATATAGTATAACAGAATCAAAGTATGGCTCCTATGATCACATATATTAAACTGTGATCAGTGTACACACTCGCATTGTGGTTTTGTAAACATAAAACATTTGAGATGCAGATGTGTTCACTAATTTTCTGGATTGTCCAATCCAGTTATATGCTATACTCTGGGCTTTTTACATGGCCTTCATGCTTTGCATGTTTTGCTTTGTGGCAAACATGCCTGTGGGTATCTTACAATTGTGTTTCTATAACATTAGTTTAAAGCAAGGTATTACTAAAGATCCAATAAGTTTGGAGTAGTGTTATTAAAATAAAGACACTATCACCTTTCTTGGTTTGGATTTAGGCATCAGCTGCTGAGGAGGGTAGTCACAGAGGGATGACTTTGAAAAGTTCTATTTTTTCCCAGTAATGTTATGCCCAGAAATAAGAGCAGCTGGTATTAGTGTGTAGCATAGAATAGATTTCCCTCCCATTTAATATATTATTATAATGTACATGCTACTGTACTGATGCAGAACTGATGGAGCCCCATTTGTATCCGCACATAATATGGTTAGTATAGTAAACACCATTTTGTAATGCAGTACATCAAAGTCTTATTCAAACTGTAACTTGCTATATGCACTGCAGAAGAAGTGACAGATTAAAAGTAAGGTAGTTGTGCTATACTAAACATATAATGTACGGATATGTTTATGGGAATGATGATCATTAAATACACTTTTGTGTCGGTGATGAAGTAAATACCTCTTGGTAACCACTCACTGATATTTGCATTCCAAAAAAAAACCAGTTTATTAACACATGCATACTTTGGTACAGGTGTGACAAAAAGATGTGCTTTATTCACAGCTCTGTAGAGCTTTCAATAAACACTAAAGCAGTCCTGTATGGCTGCATTTTAGCAAAAACAGGCCGATTTATTGCAGCAAACTGTGTATTGACAATAATCATTACCAAAATAGATATTTATGGGATGTTTTGGCTCCAGTAGCTTACATATATGTCACAATTTAGCAAATAGAAAAAGGTTAGATTGTTGTTGCTGTTTTGCTTTTTGTTGTACTTTTTTTTTAGATTTGGGTTATTTATATTTGAGTAATAGTAGATGCAATAAAAATATACAAACAATATTTACTCCTTTGGGACATTATTTACTAGAACTAATGATGCAATATGAAGAAATGGTGAAAACTGTTTGAAGCCACATGACAAAAGCTTCTACTAACAGACTAGCGACCAGACACACTACACCTGCTATCATTTTCCCCAACATTTTAAAAACATTGGTGAGAGGATTTAGTAGTGAAGTGATCCTTTCTGGACTCTTGTAAATGCTAATAGCAAGGGCTTGACAAATTAAATTCTAGGAGCCAGGCAAAAAAATTTAGGATTTAAACTGCATCCCATAGTAACATCTTCTTCCAGCTCATGTATCACTATCTCCATCAATGCCCCAGCATGGGCAAACGGGTAATTTATTGCCAATTTTATTTAAGAAAATTGATGAGACAAATCCATGGGATCAATAACAGTCAAAGTGATATCGTAAGGCAGAAATCAACTTCTGACAGCTCCATGCATTTCACACTATTAATGCAAGATATCCTCCCCGATACCGCCTCCCCATTGCAATGTTTATAATCAATTGGTAAATAATGGTTTTTTTAATTAATTAAGTAACTTTCATCACAAAAAAAAAGTGAAAAGATTCCAATTAATTCCAGATTGTAGCACAATGCAATATGAAAAATGGAGGAATATATATGCAAATTCAAACAGGAATACTAGACCTAGAGAGCAGGCAAAAAAAACACCTGGCAGGGAGGGGGGTGAAGCACCCCCTTGCTACAAAAGCGTTTTGGCCTGCTCTCTTCTCCTTCCTTTAGAAGCTAGTCACCTCCCCATTCACTCTGGTCACTGCTGCATCCCATGCATACAATTCCTGCCTGGGCACAGATAAAATGTAAATTATTTCAAACATTTATTGCAGCTAGGGTTAGTTAACACTCCAGCTATTAAGACTATATTTTCCATGACTCTCAGCCAGTCTGATATGTTAATTATCATGGGAAAGTGAGTACTCAACAACTGGAATCCCAAAGGTTAGATATTATATTCTCATCCATATGGTTGGCTGAATCATGATAAATGTAATAACAGCATGTGTAGTGCCAAATGTTAGCCGCCACTGCTGCATGACTACCAAGTCTCCTATTTTGGCTCCAAGCCTTTACGTCACTGTTTACTACAATATATTAATTTTTTAGTACCTCAGATTGTTTGCTGTGCATGACAGAGCCACACTACATTACACAACATAAACTTTTGTTGACTGCATCGACCATGATGTTGAGCACACAACATTGCTAGTTGATTATTATGTTAATAGTAGATGAATGTAGATGGGGTACTGTGGCCCTAAGTTTCAAATTTCCTTGTCAATTCCCTGTAATTCCCTCCTTCATAAAAAAAAAAAAAAAGCCACAACTTTTGTTGACTTTCTCTACAATAATATTTAACCAACCACATTGCTAGCTGAACTTCATGGGAACTGCAGTTATATACTGGGGTTGTGGTGGCTTCACTATGCTACATACATGACTGCAGCTTGCATCATATACAGTCAGCCATTACTGGCAGAAACCATAGGGATTGTCCACTGGGAATGTTGTGGCCAATATTTACCACCCCAGCTATCGTAAACTAAAGTTCTTAGGTTGCGCAGGTACATGATGCTCTGTTAGCTAATACTACTATGATCATGTCATTTTTTCTATTTATGGGTAACTAACATTTGCCTCCAAGCTGGAAACTCCTCTCCTGAGTCAACAAATTTGGGCAATGGGGAGGAGGTAATATAGTATTGGGATAGGGGGACTTGTTAAGACTAAGGTATAAAAATGCACATAATTTAAAAAGGCAGTTCCAACTTCGCTATTTTCTACATGTTTTTAATAAGTAAGTGAAATGCACTTATTTTCTTTTTAAAGCAAACATACAGTTCTCCCTAGTTTTAGGCGATTTCTGCGCCAGTTGGAGTGGCCAGCTGACGGATGAGAGTACAGGTGCAATATCCACTTTCTTGTGGCCCTTGTAGCAGCAGTAACATATCTAATTTAGAGGATGATAAGAGTATATTAAGACAGAATTTTGTCATGTTATACATGTTTGAGTCCTTTTAACAATACGTTTACTAGCTTCTTGATTATAGTATAGTACACTAGTTTAGAGACATTCTCTGACGTGCATTTTAAGTAAATTCTTTCAAGAGAATTTAGAAATGAAGAACAGCTCTCAAAACCACTTTCATCTCCAGAACATTTGGCTGGCAGCTTGCTAAGGTGTCCAGATGAGAAGCTGGAAAACAACCACAAAATGTTTTGCTGGTAATGTAAGTTTAACCCCTTCGTGACAAATGCGGAGGCCCCTTGGAAACTGTCAATGCCAGCGGGGTAGGGACAAACTAAATATAGTATGGTCATCATGCCCATGTTTCCCTAACATCCCCAGCCCCTCCAGCCTACAGCTAGGGTTAGATTTAAAAAAGAAATTACATTTTTTTTTACATATAAATTTATAAAAACAAAAGGTTATTGTCTTTGGTCCTCTTTGGATGGATGGATATTGTTTTTCAACACAACAAAAGACTGCTAGTGGATTCAGTGCTTTGCTTTGGCACCCAGCAGTAGAGAACGGCTGCCTGCTATAAACTATAACTATAAGTCCTATGATGCCAAGATAGCTTTTATCAGGCTGCACCATAAGAGGAAACCAAGAGGATAGTCCAGAAACCAATACATCAAAACTCCACATTTTAAATGTTGCAATGTCTGTATCCAAAGCTTGATATTCACATGTTCTTGCCACACTCCTCTAATGAATAGTCCATCCATGCATGGCCACACTAACTCAGAAATCATACTTATCAAAGCTAAACTTCAGGATCACACTTCTCACACTCTGATGACTATCTCTGATAAGGGTTTAACATTGTGCTGCACATTCAAATGGCAAAAATGCAATGAAATTTATAAAAAATATAGTTAAGTGATAATATTATTAATTTGTTAGTAATATTGTTTTGATGTAGATTATGTATAAAAACGTGCAGGTCATTGGGTCACTTTTCCTTCTGTTCATCTTACAAAAATAAGACCATTGCCATTTTACTCTCAGAACAGTCACACTCAGCTCAATCTGTAATCATGTGTTAGTGGAATAAAGGCCATACCTGTCCACAGCCGAGAGCGCTGCACACAAAGGGACGATCGTCTCCCATTTCGCTCTCTGGAAAACAAATATTATAGAACTTTATCATTAAAAAACGCAATGTTTTCCAATAAAATGCACAAAATGCCATCATTAACATACACAATTCAGTCTGAAAATGACAAGAAAAAAAAGCAATTTATTAATATTGTAATAAAAAAACCTACCACTACACAATTCTAACGCCACATGTTTTTGATGGAGAAAGTATTCATACGTTTAACTAGTGTTTATGGGAGATCCCTCTATCCAATGATCATTATTACATGAAATGAACATTTATTTATAGTGTCAACAATTTACACAGCATTTGGTACAGGGCATAAAAGGAAACTACAGACTTTGTTAGACAAACAGAGACAGACCGATACATGAAGTACATAGCTGACAATATCTGGGATGCATTGCATACCCACAGGTAGATCCGGACACATAAATGTCAAAAATCCCTCTGTGTTATTTGTGTGTAAATATATATATATATATATATATATATATATATATATATTTGCATGTGTGCAATAAATCTAAAAGAAGGGAATAATGGTTTAAGAAACATGTGTGTTATATAGCCCTGATTGTGAAGCATTTAAACAGGGACTGAACTTCCAGGGGTCACGTATATCTGTATATCAAGTGCCTTGAGCTGAGTGAAGTGTAGTGATAAGAAAATCATGCCAGCATTACAGTACGCCTGCCTTGTCAGCTGGGCCTGAGGTCACATAGGTGCAAGAGTTGAAGTCACTGGCATACAGGAAATAAATGATCTTCCCAACACATTAATGCATCTGACAAATGGAAGTCACATGTAGCACAAGTGACATTTATATAGTTTTAAATACAGCAACAGTCATGTCCATCTCCCAAGCCCTCCTTCTTGTGTTATAGCACAGAAAATTAAACTGGTTCAAAGTTTGGCACTCTGCATTGCAGAAACAGCTGTCTTTTAAAAAAGCAACAGGACGATCTATATTGTTTCCACAGTTTTAGCCCTGGATCCCTCCACCTCTAGACTCCTAGCTCTCCAATAACTGAAGCAGAGGAAGCCACCCCGCCTCCCACGCCATCTGGGGGTGACAGGCAATACACCTGTCACAGGCGTGCTTGGGCCCCTTTTAAATAAATAAATAAAAACTGATTGCCCACAAAGGCACCGGCTGAAGAGATCAAAATTTTGATCTCCCCACACTAGCCTCTCTGCGGCGGGGCAGGCAGCTGGATGTCCATTGCTGCCTCTCACACTCTGCATGCTGCTCTGAGGTAAGAGCATCAGCGGTCACATGGATATGCAATGCTGGCTTTGGCATGTCCTGGGGCATGTCCTAGGTATGCAATATGGGTGATGGGGCATGTCCTGGGGTGCATTCAAACCTCATGGACATGATATACAATTACTCTGGGAGGGTGGGGGTGGCGAGGGAGATATAGGAATGGGGGCTAGGCAGAAAATTTGTACTCCAAAGGGTCCTGACCCTTCTGATGGGAGCCCTGCTCCCATGTATTTCCTCTCCCTAATGTTACTGAATTAAGTAGCCCAGGTGAACTTATTTTTAATGTAAAAGTGTAGGAGAACTGTAATTTGTTTTAAAGTTAAAATAGGTGCAGTCCACATACACAATTGTGCAAAAGTTTGGGATCATTTAGAAATGTCCTTGTTTTTAACTAAAAGTTAAATGTATCAATTAGAATAACAATAAATGGATCAGAAACCATGTAGACATCTGTAATGTTGTAAATGACTATTGAAGCTGGAAATGGCTGATTTTAATGGAATATCTACAAAGTCGTAGAGAGGCCAATTATCAGCAACCATCACTCTGGTGTTCCAATAACACATTGTGTTAGCTAATCCAAGTTTATCATTTTTAAATTCTTGTTAAACGTCTTGACAGTATTTCCTATTCATTTTGCAATGCACTTGTATGTTTTAATGGAAAACAAGGAAATTCCTAAGCAACCCAAACTTTTGATTGGTTGTGTATATTAAAAACATATCCAAATAAGCACGGTGGAACTGACACTTTAACTGTTCATTTGTTCTGCATTGTACAAGTGTCACAAAATGTAACTACTTGTGAAGACCCAAGCGAAATAACTAAACCTGAAAGGAGAAGTCAAAAAGAATGGGATGACAGACAACTGATCTGAACTAGAGCAGGAGTGTATACAGGTATACCACTGAATACCCGATTAAAGCGAAAAAGAGGTGAATAGCAGGGACTAGTCCAATAGACACATAAATACACTCCCAAGCTAGCAAAAGTAAAAAAAAAAAAAAAGAGCAATGGATAAATAATGAAAAATAAATGTAATAGCAATGTATATGAAGAACAAATAAATAACAATATATGTCTGATATAAAAGGATAAGCTATAAGCAAACAGGTGACACATAAATCACATATAATGATAAATATAGCAGACAACGAGCTAAAGATAAAATAAAATAGCTGCAATAGAAACAATGACACATAGCTAGAGACAAAATGTGACAAAAAAAAAAAAAGGAAATACAAATGTAGCAAAAAACGGATATATGCATAAGCTACAGTGAAAGAGCAGAGTCCAAACAGTCCTGAAGGTGTTGTAATAAAACCAGTCAAAACATCTTTACATTCGGAAGCTATAAGTTTCTCTGAAGTATATATCTGAAAATAAAAAGAGCCGAAAATAGTGTGTACTGTATTGAAAAAGATTTAATGCGCTTAAAACATTTACACTTACAGGACGATGTATGGAGATTTACACCAACATAAAGGCTATAAGGAGCGTTTGTAGACTGAAGACGGACTTTAGAATCCCGGCTTGTATGACCGTAGAAGCGGAGCTAAAAGATCTTATAAAAAGAAAAAGCCGGCCGGAGTAACTCCGCGACTCGGAGGACACAGTTTACAAAAAGTCGGAAGTAAAAGGATCCGTAATGAAAAAAGGCAACTCCCACCCTGCGCGTTTCGTAACTGACCACGTTACTTCATCAGGGGTGATGGGTGATACTTGAAGACATAATGGAGCCAATATTGTATAATGAGCATTTGCCCCTTCAGGTCAGTGGAATAACAGTTTACATATCAAACTTGTTGACAATCGAGTATACTCCACAATATCCTGAACAGAACCTATTGTCTGTACTTTCCTACACTGTGCCATTCATAAGCATCAAATAAACAAAATAACATTCAATCTCAGTGGTATACATTTATAAATAGTGCTAAAACATATCAAATTATCGCTTAAACCAGGGCTCGACAAACCCCAGGAGCCAGGTCGCCATGGCGACCAGGAAATTAGACCTGGCGCCTGGGTGCTGTCAGCCTCTTAATCTCCTTGCCGCTGCCATCCGATTTTTCCGATGGCACAGACTGCAAGCTCCGCCCCCTCGCGCAACGCGTGTCTGAGTGCCGGGTGTCGTCACGTGACATCCTGGCACTCAGCACGCCGACCAACGGAGATCAGCAGCAGCATGAATGTCCCCCTCCCCTGCAGTGAGGTAAAGCAGCAGGGAGGGGGACACATCAAGAAGAAACCCCCAAGAAAAGACTGTGTGAGGTGGGTGTGTGTATGTATATGTAAAGTAGGTGTGTGTGAGGGGTTTGTATATATGGGTATATGTAAAGTAGGTGTGTGTGAGGTGTTTGGATATATGGGTATATGTAAAGTAGGTGTGTGTGAGGTGTTTGTATATATGTGTATATGTAAAGTAGGTGTGTGTGAGGTGTTTGTATATATGTGTATATGTAAAGTAGGTGTGTGTTAGGTGTTTGTATATATGTGTATATGTAAAGTAGGTGTGTGTGAGGTGTTTGGATATATGGGTATATGTAAAGTAGGTGTGTGTGAGGTGTTTGTATAAATGTGTATATGTAAAGCAGGTGTGTGTGAGGTGTTTGTATAAATGTGTATATGTAAAGCAGGTGTGTGTGAGGTGTTTGGATATATGGGTATATGTAAAGTAGGTGTGTGTGAGGTGTTTGTATATATGTGTATATGTAAAGTAGGTGTGTGTGAGGTGTTTGGATATATGGGTATAGGTAAAGTAGGTGTGTGTGTGAGGTGTTTGGATATATGGGTATATGTAAAGTAGGTGTGTGAGGTGTTTGGATATATGGGTATAGGTAAAGTAGGTGTGTGTGAGGTGTTTGAATATATGGGTATATGTAAAGTAGGTGTGTGTGAGGTGTTTGGATATATGGGTATATGTAAAGTAGGTGTGTGTGAGGAGTTTGGATATATGTGTATATGTAAAGTAGTTGTGTGTGTGTGTGAGGTGTTTGGATATATGTGTATATGTAAAGTAGGTGTGTTTGGATATATGTGAAGTAGGCGTGTGTGTTTATGAATTGTGTTTATGTTTGCGTGATTGTCTGGCTCCTAAAATCAAATTAAATTTGTCAAGCCCTGGCTTAAACCATCACAAATAATGGAAAAATAAGATAAGACACTTAACATTAAAAGTAGCATTTTAGACATAATAATAGACATCAAACCCAGGAAATGCTTCCATGTGCTCTTTATTTATGTTCAAACACAATCTAGTTTAGATAACCTGCATTGCTCAATTTTTACCCTGAAATAGACTGTTTCATTTTTATATAAATTAAACTTGGTGTCAAAATTACTAGCTTATATCGCTACTTCCCATCCTTTTGTCGGGATGTCCAACTTGCAGTCTGGCTTTTGTTCTACCCTCTCTATAGTTACTGCCCTCTAGAAGGGATAGTTTCAGCTACCAGTGGCCATTGTGTAAAGATCTGCCTTATCTGTATATTTCTTTCAACACTTCCAATCTCCTAAAAACGGCAAATAAAGTGTTATATTATTACTGTTGCTACAGCAACAGTCCTACAGTTCTCTCCAAGCTTCCTTATTGGATGTCACAGAATTTAGGCCTCTGTGACATTATTTTATATGTAAAACCACAAGAGAACTGTAAATCATTTTAAAGTAAAAACGGAGGCATTTCACATATATTCGAGGTATGTACAACATACAGGAAATAAGCTATGTAGAACTGTCCCTTTAAAATTATGCAATGATATCCAGAGTGCCATTTAACAGGAGGAGCTTCCTGGACTTTGCAACAGCCTTTGATCCCCAAATACTCTGGAGAATCTGATCGACCACTAAACTGGTTTTGTTCCTACTTATCAGACAGAAGTCAATATGTGCCATTTATAAGACAAACTCTCATGCTCTGGTCATTATGTATGGAGAACACATAGGATCAAAGAGGAGACATTCTTGGGACCCTTTCTAGCCTCAATAACCTTACTAACCCTTCCTTTGGAAAATCACCTTCCACATAGGATCAAATCCTCCATTAGTCTAAAATCCCAGAAAAAGACACTGCTTCTTAAAACAGAATGAACCAGTTAATAATGTGAGTGTGTGTATGTATATATTATTGTAAATGTTGAAATAATGTGTAAGATTATATATTATATACATATGCACACATACACAAAATACTCCAAGTGATTGGCATAATCAGGTTGCAAAATCCCATGTTCATATGTAAGTCTGAGGGAGTATCTGAGTTTAAAGGGCCATTGTTAGCCATACAGAATAAAAACAGCTGTGAAGCTAATAATGACCTTGAGAGATCCACATTTCAGGTGTCTCAAACAATAGCTAGTGTTTAAATAAAAACTGTAAGGAAGTTCCTACACAAGCACATATAGACCCGGAAACAAAGTCATTACTTAAAGGGACACTACCACTTACATAAGCTGTAACTAGATTATCTAGTAAAAAAAAATATGTGTAGAATAGATGCCAAGATGATTTTTTGTGTTTGTTTCAATATATTTCAGTTAACAATTTCGTGAAATGTCCCAATGATGCAACAGCATCAAAAATATTAGATCAGGACTCACTTTACAGCTGAGGGAAAATCCTACACATGATGTCATAAAATACTCCCCCTGCAGCCCTACAAACTCCCACTGGCTTATCACTGGGGCAGGGCTAGGTGAGTCTATACAGTATATTTTCTTTTTTTGCTTGCCTTCCAGCACAGAGATAACAACATTCTCAAAATGTTACCAGGATAAAGCTATTCCACAATTTATAAGTACATTGTGTCTTTTCTTGCTGTGGAGCTCTGTGATACATGCACACATTGCACATTACTGTGAGTTTTCTTGCTGTGGAGCTCTGTGATACACGCACACATTGCACATTACTGTGAGTTTTCTTTCTGTGGAGCCTGTGACACACTGTGCATTACTGTGAGCTTTACTGATGTGGAGTCTGTGATAAACTTACACATCTGCCTTTCCCAACTCCCCTTATTTCTGTCCATCCATCCTGCGTATTTGCCCGTCTTTTATCCATCCTGCGTATTTGCCCGTCTTTTATCCATTCTGCGTATTTGCCCGTCTTTTATCCATTCTGCGTATTTGCCCGTCTTTTATCCATTCTGCGTATTTGCCCGTCTTTTATCCATTCTGCGTATTTGCCCGTCTTTTATCCATTCTGCGTTTTTGCCCGTCTTTTATCCATTCTGCGTTTTTGCCCGTCATTTATCCATTCTGCGTTTTTGCCCGTCTTTTATCCATTCTGTGTTTTTGCCTGTCTCTTCTCCCCTCTGTGTTTTTGCCCGTCTTTTATCCATTCTGCATTTTTTGCCCGTCTCTTCTCCCCTCTGTGTTTGCCTGTCTCCTCTCCCCTCCATTTTTGCCTGTCTCTCCCCATCTAGCCCTCCATGTGCAGCAGCTCCAAGCTGTTCCATACCTGGGAGGTGCAGTGTGATCCTGTGTGTCAGTTTCAGCCAGCGTTACCTCACACTTCCTGCCAGTCTAAGTCTCCACTATTCACAGGAAGTGCAAGGTAACGCAGGCTTCAAAGTCTTAAATATCAGCCAGGTGGTAACCTGCAGGGCAGAGGAGAGAGGGCAGATGCCCTGCTCGATCACCAAAATGGTTCTTAACAGATTTGAAGCTGGAGCTCTGCCCTGCCCCCTGGTGATATCACACTTATTTAGTAAAATATTTTATTAAGTAAACTTACATAATAAAAACAAAACACATATTTGAAATCAACAATGGAAAATAAAAAAAATAAAATCTTTTCATTTTTTGGTGGAAGTGTCCCTTTAAATAAAAAAAATAAAAAAAAGAAGTACATCTAGAGAGGTCAGGACCAGTGACATACTAATAATATGCCCTATAATCTACAGTTTCTTAAGCCAAGCATGAACAGAAAAGACTCAATTCAACTGGAGTTTGAAATTTGGGTATTATTCTCTCATTAGGCGTCATTTCAGGTAAACAGAAAAAGAAGAAAACATGAATAACATTTGTAGTGTTCAAAAAAGTATTTAACTATTTTCTTGTTCTAAAGAACAAAAATCTAAATAAATCTAAAATAGACCTGCCACATTTGAATGGTAGAGAATTTGGTTGCCGGTTCCCTAGTGGATTATTATTGTAAAAATGCAGGAGAGTCTGGACTGAAAGTAAAAACGGTCATTTTGTCACAATACCAGTACTGAAGCTACCTAAAGAAAAACATTGCACCAAATACTGCTAACTTGGAACGTGGCCCACATCCTGAGCTTCTAGAGGGAGGAATAGCTTTTTCCCTTCACGCTCCATTTACAAATAATAATAACAATTTAAAGATAAATAAGCGAGACGTACAATTTTAAATTATATGCAATGTCAAAAATCTTTTCCCAGGAAATGCTTCAGGACTGGAGCTTGTTAGACAAGCAGCTTATTTAATCCTGTTATTAAAAGGTGCAGACCCCATGCTGGAAACTAATGTCTGTGTCATTTACTATTCTCTTTCATTTTAATCAAATACTCCATTGCAATGGTCCTTCACTGTGTTTCTTTATATTCGTAAGAGAAGAGATCAAAAAAGATCTCTTGGGGTTAACTGGCTCCACTCGTCAAAGTAGCTTAAATATACTTTAATATTTAAGAGGTACACTACCAGACTGCAAAAATATTCTGTTTAATATAGCTAAAAGGCAACTGATAGCAGTACTTCTAACCTCCCCCACCCTCAAACACATTTAGTTTTGCTGCCAGAAACCTATACAACATTGCCAGTCTTATGCAAAACCATTTACCATAATATTTAGAGAAATTATGGAACAAAGCTAGCTAAGATTCCTAGTGGTAGCTCCTTGACTAGCATAAGCTATTTTACCAAAAAGGGTACACTGAGAAATTATATTGTTTTCAAGTATGTACACTGCTCAACTATGAGGGGATGTTATGAATATACACCAATGACAGATTGTTTGGTACAAAGTATTATAGAGTATTAAACTCTATGCTTTTTTAGCATAGCTCTACAGATCAGCATTGCAAATACTACCAGGAAGCACTGTTTGGGAAGCAGGTAAGGAACTACAGTTCTGAGTGGACAGTGCCATATTTGCTCCCCTTTTTTTCCAAAGAAATAAGCCTGTGTGAGTTAACAGGTACATGTAAATCTGCAACACGACTATGCAAAGATATTAAAACACAAGCCATAAAGGGCCTCTACCATGTAAGAAACATGGTGTTGGACGGTTGTGCTAGAAGATTATAGAATAAGCAGTAGTTTATATTCATTCATCAGTCTATTAATGTGTTGATATCTTTTTGCCCTTCACTTCAAAACAGCATGGGTTATGCTATATGCATAAACCTTAGGTACATGCTCAGAGACCAAGCATACCAAAACCAAGCCAAAGCCACAAATCCTCATAAGCAGAAACTCAAATAATCTTCTGAGACTCCAACGTGGACATCAAGAAGTTCAGTCCCAAGATGAAGCCTTGGCAGTAAAGGGTTGGATTGGCAAAAGGCCAAATGAAAACCAATGTAGTTAAATCAAAAGAGGCTGTAAACGGTGTGAAATCTGCTTTAACCTCTTAATCACACAACAATTTTAACCATCGTAGGTAGGAATGCGAGATAGCATTTTCCTTGTACTATTGGCTTAGAGTTGATTAGAACTATGGAAAGCAACCTTAATCCCAGAAAACCTCTATTTTTTTAAAGTGTATTTATTGTTACATATGACTGAAAAATGTTTGCATTTCTTAAAATGATTTTCTTTTCAGAATCGCTGTGAAGAGGTGCACTTTTTAGAGAGCGGTAGTGAAACCAGGTATTATAGTTTGTAAGTGCAGAACAGCGGTATAAAGAGAAATATGAGGCAATGTTAACTTTACAGGTGGTGCTTTTGTGAAATACATGCTAAGAGGAGGTGAGAAAGTCTGTGACAATAACAAAAAACAAATTCACTGGGCAGAAAAAGTATAGTCAATAATAAACACTGGTCTGAGTTGGTAGGAATAGTGAAGGGAAGTATTTCTGGACTGCCATCACATGCTTTATTGCACAACTAAAAGGAAGACACACATATACAAGGAATGGGGCTACCTTGAAATATTCCATATATCAGGGCTTGACAAATTTGATTTAAATCTAGGAGCCAGCTGAAAACTTTAGGAGCCAGTACCAAATGCTGTGTCACAAAGAAAAATGCTTGGGTCCCAGTCCATAAACATATATAAATGACATACACTTATGGATACACACCATTTTCACACATACTAATGTACACACAAGCTAACACACACACATACATAGACATACCTAAATGCTGACACACACTAACACATGATTTCACTCTTACATCCATGCACAAACACATTAATATTCACTTAAATGCCAACACACACATACACAGGTCACACACACTCACACTGAGATACACTAACACATGCAGACACAAATACATACATACACACACACTAATATGCTGATACACACACTTACACATGCAGACACAAATACATACACACTAATATCCTGATACACACAAACACATGCAGACACAAATACATACACTAACACATGATTTCACTCTTACATACATGCACAAACACATTAATATCCACTTAAATGCCAACACACACCTACACAGGTCACACACACACTGAGATACACTAACACATGCTTTCACAATTATATACACACTCTAATATGCTGATACACACAGTAACATATGCAGACACAAATACATACATGCACACTAACATGCTGTCACACAGATTCTGGTGCTGAACCCACACATACATGCTAACACACATTCTAATACACACACTATTTACTTACTAGACTTACAGTGAGTAGTTGGAGACAGATCCTGTATCACTTCCCTCCATTTTGAGGCTGCAGTAGGAGTTCCCATCACTCCTCACACGCATCTCCTCACTGCTACAGCCCTGTGAGCAGCAGGAACAGGAAGCCGGGGGGAGGAGCTAATCGGCAGGCTGCTCTGTGCTGCTTCTCCCACACTCTGCTCCTTATCTGATCGGTAGGTAAGGGATAGCAGAGTGTGGGACCCGGACATTGCAGTTTACACTGCTCAAAGAGTATTCCAGGAGCCAGAATCTAGTCGCCATGGCGACCTGGCGCCCGGTATTTGTCGAGCCCTGCCATATATATATATTTACATATATACATATACATATATACATATACACACACACAGTGCACAGAGGATTTAGTCTTTACTGTGCAAAGTAAATATACGAAGAAGTGCAGTGTTGTGGCAGTGAAGCAGAAATGTACGCTGCTTCCTGAAATTAGACTAGGCCCTTTCGGCAACGTTATTTAAAATAAACACATTAAAACCTGTTCCAGCTTGTTCAGCTGCCAGGATTCCACCCCAGAGGTGACTGCACAAACCCTGCTAGAAAGACACAAAAGGTGATGGCTGCAGAGCCCCACAAAGCTGAAGTGTTGGCACGGGTAGATCATACTTTTTCACATTTCCTATTCTGAGGCTGCTGTTAAAACAACAGAATCCCACCGGCTTGGCACCACGCCTGCCTGGGAGAGGCAAAGTTAACTGTGGAATGCAAGGAAAGAGAAAAAACAACAAAAAAACACTACAGAATTCTGGGGCTTTTTACAATCTGTCTTCTCTCTTTCTCCTTGCTTTTTAGACTCCTAGAAATGTCTGTCTGCTAAGAAGCGTACAAGGTAATTAATAAATCAAAATTAAATAGTCTCTGCTGCTACTTTTTAGAGATTATATAAAAATAAAAATCTGCAGAAACACTAAAATGAAGCAGTAAGGCTAATACAGCAAATTCAAAAGCTCAAATTCAAAGCAGACAAAACAATTAAGACCACTTGTAGGAAAGAGGCTAAAAATGTTCACTAAGTACAAAAAGATTGCCAACAGTTTCATATAAAATCACTCTGTCTGAACACTTTATTTCACTGGTATTTAGGTGAACATACCCGAAACCAGATCAACTGTGCCATAAAAGCCACAAAAATGTAAGATAGGACATTCAGTAATTATAGAATTTAGAAGAGTAAGCTTTACGGTTATTACTTTTTTGGGCAGGAAGTCTGGAGCCAACAAATTGTGAAATCTATATGTACAGCATACCGATGACTATCTATACATTCATCAAAACCTGGCTGTTAGTGACATTACTCTAGCATGGAATATCCCTAGTTAGCATGACTCACCACGTAGAACCCTTCTTTCATGTCAGAATATTGTCTGAAAAAACTAGATTGTCACACCAGTAATTGGCCTCAAGGGGTTAATGTTGACATGCTGCACTGCATTTGTCCCGCCTCCCTCTGTTTGATATGGACAAGTTTAAGGCATTCTACTTCCCTGAACTATTCCTGTAAGTACAGTGGCCATGTGGCCCTCCCTATGCATCTGTATCCAGTCAGAACATAATAGTCTTTGTAACAGAGTCAAAGACATTTTGGAGCAGACTATTTGCAGGAAGAAAGCAAAACAATAAGACCCAAAGGAGTAACACCTTCATTCAGAATTATGGGCCAGGGCCCGCTTCATAGTGTTTGTTGTACTTCTCAAAACAAAGAGCTCACACATATGTATGTGTGTTATGCATACACACAAATACATACATATACAAAACACCAGATGAATTTTCAGAAAGCAGACAGGGTCTATAAGCATTAACCTATGACATCTACTTGTGGAAATTAGTTATTTACATACATTTAAGAAAAGTATGTCGAGTTATTGTAATCTATTCTTACCTGTCATCAAAAAGTATGCTTGTGAAGCTCATAATATTCAGAGCTCTGGGCTGTTCAACCCATGTCTGTGTAGGAGAGAGTTACACTGCTGCTGCCCACTCAGTTATGCTCAGCTTCTTCTAGTCTAGACTGCGAGTATGTGGGAGGGAACGTTACACGAGTGCAGCTCACTCTGTGTTATGTACACTTGGAGATTTAGCCACTATGTTCATCCCATTAAACAAAAGCATAATAAGCATTAAATGATGGTAAATTCCGCTTTGTTGGGGTTTGTGTTAATATGAATAGTCTGCCAGATTGTATTCCTGTTATAGTCTGTGGTGCACTGTATGCACTTGCATATGTGATTATGCAGCTACATAGGTTACATCTAATTCAGTTCTTAAAAAATTAGGAGCAACATTGTAATACAGCTGCAAACAATTACTTTTTCCATGTATGTATATATTTAAATTAAGTGATAGTCCTTCCACCAGTAAAACAATGGTGACAAATTTAGAACTATTCACAATAAATAATCCTCATCACCTTGCAACAACTACCAACTGACCCCAATAGGCCAGTCCAAGGATAACTAGCACAAAAACCTAAACTGATACCCACATCACAATAAAGATCAGCATTAGAAGTATTGCTTTTTGCAGAATATTAATATCTCACGACACAATGCAACAGTCATGATTTTGCACTCATTAGAAACACCTTGGTGTTGTGACCCTTATACATAGTTGTGAGAGTGGGTGGCAGTTCAGTGACACCACTGCTATGTGACCGAATACCATGAAGACCTAAAAAAGGTATTTGTGGAAATGAAAGTAGAACTAATCTATGGATAACTCTTCCTTAGCTCCTCAAAAAAAAGATTAGCTCCTAAACTTTTTGAAGGCCCCTGTGCCCACTGATCTTTGTCATAAGTATTAACAAAGGGCTTAACAAATAGCAGGAGCCGGGAGCTCTTAAAATCCATACTGCTAGCTCCTAACCTTTTTGATTCTTTTAAACATAACTCTATGGAAGTTCCATTTCCTGACTCCTAAAATTAAATAGGCTGGCTCCTGAAATAGACGGTTTGGCTCCTAAAATGTATTTGTTAAGCAGTATATTAGTCCATCAAAATCAAATGCTATATCTTCACCATCAGTGCACAATGTATAAAAAAAAATCAGATGCTGAAAAGCGTTTTGTGTGAAGTGGTGGAATTGGTTGAAGATATAAATGACATCAAGGGTGTTTTTAATTTATATGTATATATAGTAAAAAAAAAAAATGTATTCTGAGCGCTAAATAACAAAATAAAAGTTTGTAAAGTACATGATGATGGTTTCGGACACATGCTAAATCCCCTCAGCTTTACTCCCTCCTCCCTACTCATATACAGGCCGGTATTCTCAAAATAGAATTCCCACAACTGTTCCTTGCAGCTCAGCTATTTTCTGTCGGCATTAAACACATCCTGAGGAAAACCTCTCTTTTCTTAGTAAGAGCACAATATAATGTTCCTCAGTGCATCTCAGGCAACCTTAGAATTAATAGGGTAGATTCTATGGCACCAGTTAGTAAGAAAAGTGGCGTTCACTGGCATTTTTTATTCTATGCCTGACATGAACACAATTGACGGACATTTTTTATTCAATTACTGGAGCCAGCAACATGCCCCAATTAAATAAATTATTTTATTTTAAATCAGAGTTCGGGGCTTAGCCCCCGCACCAAGCCCCAGTGCAATGGTGGTCCTATCATTTTATTTATTAAGGGGCCAGGAGTATTGCACCAGCCTATGAGGGTTATTTTTTTATATGGGGCCTGCAGGCATATGGCGGCTTGCGGCCTCTGGGAGGCCACATTTTAATTTATTTAGTGACCACGGGCATGGCGTCATTAGTCTCCTAGCATTATATTAACAGGGAAATAGGGAATAACAGTTTTATGCTAAATGCCAACATTCTCTTAGCACAATACCAGTACTTTTACCCACTGGATAATTGGGAACCTCATTGCGGTTGAAATAACGTACAGTATTCAAACTTTAACTTTTGCAGGCACAGAATCTACCCGAATATATGTTCTTAAGTGCTCTTAACAAACGAACGCAATGCAACTACTGAATTACCCAATAATTAAATTCACACATGTGATAACCAAGAATAATTGCTCCAGCCTGCTTGCTACATATAACTCCTACGTTAAAAGGGATCCATTTATTTTGGAGATGGTATCCTATTGGTACTGAACGAAACAGCACCTCATTTAACATCCAGCTAAATACAAAGAAACAGTGGCAGGTTTTCAAAATTTCCGTTTAATAAAGTTTTTAAAGAAAAACTTTATTAACAAAACTCAAAAGCACAATGCAATGACTAAGTTACTAAAGCAGTTGTCTGATGTGCCCTGTGTGTCTGGACATTTAGTCATGAATGGTTACACCATTGCGCTGCTACATATATTCTACAAATCTTGGAGCAGTCTTAAATGTTTTGAACATTTTTACCAGTGCAGGTAGATTGCATGCAATTGTGTCTTAGTAAAGAAAATGTATTGTTTTTGTTTATGAATACTCATTTCTCCATGTTTTATATAATTTATTTGCACCTCTGCAGAGTATCATTCAGAAGATATCCCAAATACATAGCGTCAATCTGCAAGTCAATCATGTAAGCTGGTAGGGAGGACAGTATTTGTGAAAGGGAATGTAAACAGTTAGGCAAGATGACACACAAGATGTTGGCAATGGAGTGGAAGGAGTACAGAACATGCTGAAGAGTCATAAGTAAATTGTTTGTTCAAGACATTAGACCTGGTTAAAAGTTAAGTACAAAAAAAACCCGTTATAATACTGTGCTCTATGATGCGGCTTTCCGATGAACCAATGGAGCACAAGATCTTGTTTTAACTTCCCTGTGTTAAAGCTTGGATCAGCTGTATCAGGTGAACCCTTTAATATTACAGTGCTATTTTCAGGGTTTAATGCCTCTTTAACATGTGTGCCATACAAATCAATTGTTTGTATCTTTTTACCATGTTAATCTAACACAGTGAGATCATGTGCACATCTGTACTAACCCCTGCTATCTGCAGACAAAGTCATACAATGAAAGCTTGATGTTTTTGGTAAAGTTTTAAAGGCATCCATGATGCACGTTCATATGCTAAGTGTCAGCAGCAACATTCTCATGGCTCTTTGAATGTGTCTTTCCCAGGGTTAAGCAGCAAGCTATAGTGCATCACGTTTATTTACATATTGCCTCAGATGTAAATAATGTCGAGGACTGAAGCCATGTTATTGGTTAGGATCTTTAATTAAATAATATTGGCACTTTTCTGCTCCTTTTGTGATAATAAATATATGTTATGTTATTGCATTCTTGGACTCTTGTTCAGGAAACTGTTAACATCTGGTGTAATGGCAAACCATATATGTACATCTCAATGCATTTTGTGCACTGATCCTCTGCAATTTTTATTCCTGAATTTGTTTACAAAAGAAAACTAGAGCAGGATTTTTTTAAAAGACATTCCCTAGTATTCCCTGGATGCTTTTGTATGAAAACAACTGTACAACCGAGTCTGTTTAAGCTTTGTCTCATTAGTATGCAAGAGTGAAAAAAAGGAAAAAGCCGGCACTCCATCTCATCTCATAGTGCAGAGTTTGTTCGGTGTACAAAAAACAAGCAACAAAGAATGTGACGGGGTCGGAACACGACGCATTACGCGTCACTAAAAACGCTTAATCATAATGATTAAGCGCCTTTAGTGATGCTTAATCATCAAAATGTTTAATCCAAATTGCGTTGCTAACAATTGTGTGGGCAATGCAATTTGGAAGATACCTGACCGCATGCTCAATTTTGGCTTCTACCACCGCAGGATCATGAGAAATGTAGTGCCCATTAATTTTGCTTTAGTTTAAAAGCCACGATTGCGCATGTGTGCACAACAGTTCGGGCATCATCCAAAATTGCATACGTGACACAGGCTTTGCCAGAAATGCAATTCAGATGCCACCTTGGCCCTTTATTTGTGTTGGCGACACAACTGAGCCAATTGGTCAGGACTGAAAGTAGGATGGGCTGGGAACTCGATAAAGCAAATAAAGTATAAAGTAAGTTGCGTCCCCCTCCATAAAAAAGGTTTATTTCTGTTTTTATTGACTCAGCGTTGAAAAACAGATCCCAAAAAAAAGTTTAGTTGTCCTTTAACAGTATTCTTAGAGCGTAATAAAATCAACACAATTTATAAAGTACTGTCATATGGACATATAAAATTTCTAACAAACAGTGATATTTATCATTCACCTTGATAGGTTATCTTAAAATAAGCCAACAACATCCTTCAACATTACAAGAACTGACGCATTTCGCCCAGGTAGCAGATACTTTTCTGTATCAGCATGTTATGTCGAGTGTTTCTGTATATCTCCACTCCCTTGTTTTATTTTATTAAAAAATTATCTAACGATAGAAGTTATAGGTAATAGCCAATAAAATGTGAACACCAAGATTTGTGGAAAGCTTTAGATTTATGCAAAGATGAGGTATTTATGTGCCCCCGAAGATAGCATAACACATGCAAATTATTTATCAGCCTTCTTATTGTCCACAGAGCAAAAGGGGCAGTTGACCAGGGCCCAAGCACACTGCAGCAGTCTAGGGAGTCTGCTATTTGAGCCCTATAATTTCTGTCTTTTTTATGTCATTATGGATGACATTAGTGGTTATTTATTCTATTATTTCACTCACTTACCATTACACCCCTTCATTGTGGTACTGCCCTCTAGCTTCATCAAATTGGCCATTAACTCTGTATCCTGTGTCTTTCACCCTATTGCCAGCTTCCCTCAGAGTCTACCTTAAATCTTACTGGCCTTCTGTTTATTCCCTCTTTTCTCATGTTTCCTCTACCTGTGCAGGAACTGCTACAGTGGTAATAAAGAAATTTACATTTAACTTTTTCAATGTCAGAAAATGCATTGCATGTCTCTCTGGCTATCAAGGGTGTGATTCTGCTGTTATTAGAAAGAAATAAAATATGGGGTTGGCAGTGCTTGATTTGAATTAATGTGAAATATGGTGTGATGACACATTGGGGTGAGTACTGCAGTTGGTTAAGCGGTTTGCAGAGGGTATGATGCAGGTGACAGAGGTGACACTTCAATTACATGGTGATGCTACACATTGTAATGGATAAAATTATAATGCATTATCGAGAGCACAAGTGTTTATAAAGCACATTAAACATGGGAGAAGGTTTTGAGGAACATGGACCAATGTTTGTGTTGTCCAATTAGGTGTAGTGAATTTCAGTGTTACTTTGTTGTAGGAAGTGGCATACTTTAAATTTGGGTGGAAAATGCATCATAATCACGTAATCTCTCATGTGTATGATAGGGGCATCTCGTATAGATACTTGCCCTGGGTCCCATTAACATTAAAGACCAAGGGCATTAAGAGTAAGTGTAATGTCTTTAAAAGCAACTCTATGCTATGTTTTAAGTAGGCCGCACTGAACTCAGGTAGTAGTCCAAAGTTGCATTGGTGATTTTACTTTGTCGTTTCTTTTAATATATATTTTATATACATACACAGACAGATAAATTGCTGTATAAATGATAAGACCATTAACTACTGCAGTGTATTCATGACTATCTCAAGTCTGTATACCAGAGTAATCATAAAGAAGTATTTTAGATTTAAATGCGAGTATCCATCGTTTGGTAAGATAAATTCTTGATAAATCTTTTTAGCAAAATATTCCCAAGGAAAACTTGATCTACATTTACATTGCACACAACTGCACATGTCTACCATGCATGATGGAAATACTGACAGTTTATAAGCTTCCAAATTGACACAATAAAACCAAACTTCTAATAAACAATGCATTTTGACAAAGAGAATATCTAGGGAACATAACTAATAGCAGGGTGGATTCAAATTCATGATTTCTTTATTTACATCAAATTTATTTTAATGAGATGTTTTTGAAGGGGAGGGGGAATTGCTCTAAAGATAGTTTTTAATTTAAGATACATTATAGTTCAAAAGGTTATTCAGCATCAAATAGAGCTTGGTTATGTAACATAAGGCTGTTTATTCATGCAATATTTACATTTTTGGTAAACTAATTCAATGAATCCAGGTTATTCAAGCTGGAATAACATGCAACATTTCACAGTAAAATTGGTATAAAATAAAAAGTTCTTAAAAGACCCTAATCCTATTGATATTCTGAAAATCTATGTACAAACAAAGAACACATTACCACTTCAGTGCATGCTATATAATGTTATAGTTTTAACTAAATAAAACAATTTAAGTAGTTCTCCGAATTTGAGTGATTAACCTTCTTAATAAAATCAGTTCTGATATAGCCATTTTACTAATCTGACAGGTTATCCTAAATATGAAATCTTCATCTGGTTGCAAATATTGAATATCATAACTATATAATATTATAACCAGCAATAATGAGTTTTTTAAATTTAAAAATCATGATTTAAATTGAGTCTTACTGACTAGCGATTTAAATCAAATCCACCCTAATAGTAAAAGAAAAAAACACAAAAAAAAAAAACACAAAAACTAAGGGGGAGAATAAAATTCATATTAACCTTGTGGTCCAGTGGGAGGAGTGTCTTGAAGGTGCTTATTCAAGTAGGGAGCTAAGGTTCCAGAATACAGAAAGTGCGGCCAGACTGTGACATCACTTCTGGCCTGTGGGTAGAGGTACATGCTCTGAGTGACCTTGAACGATATATAGAGAGATATCCACTGGATCTTTAGGACCAACTTTACAAAGAATTATTCTATACTGGAAAAGAAAAACAATGGTGATATTTACTGAGGTGCAAATCTTAAAACAATAGCAATGTTCCCAGTTTTCCCACTCACATATTTCATGAATTAAGTGCTAAAAGGCATAATCAAAATGACACATAAAGTGGTGCTAAACAACCTTACTGGCTCCTAATAATCTTCCTGACAGTAGCTACTATTTTTTGGGGGGAGTGAGATATATAAGCTCAATTCTTGTGTATAAATAAGCAGGATTAACAAACTACAGTCACCACGAGCAAAAATACAGTTTAACTGAATACAGCCATCTAGCCGTACAAATTATTTTCTTTGTTAACAATGTATGTAACATATAGTATAAACAGGGATCTCAGAAAACTACAATGACAACTAAACCGTTTGTTTTTTTTACTTGTGCTTCCATTATAGTAGCACAAGTGAAAAAATCTGTATCCCTAGTATTATACTTTTGATAGTACATGACAGTTTATCCTCTGACTGGCAGTTGCCATGCTTCCCTGGTAAGGTTAGTGACTGTCTTATTGAATAGTGAAACAAATGAGGACTTGCTTTTAACACTTTTTTAGAGGCGAGCATGAGCTATATTTAATGTTTGTTTTGTAAACAAAAATTAAAAATAAATAACTGCATTCTACATATAACAAAAGCATAAGTCAGGACTCGAAAAAACCCCGGGCGCCAGGTCACCATTGTGACCAGGATATCAGACCTGGCGCCCGGGTGTTGATAATCACATGGAGCCCTTGCTGCTGGCTGCCATCTGTTTTTACTTTCAGCGCAGCGCGAGGTGGAAAAGTCTGTGCGGATTGCCCCCTCGCGCAACGCTTTCTAGTGCCTAGTGACACGTGGCAAAACGGCACTCAGCAGGAACCTGAAAGACGATCCGGCTGCAGCATAAATTTCCCCCTCTCCTTCAATGAGGTAAAGCAGCAGGGAGGGAGGACGCCGTAAGAAATACATTTTATTTTGGGTGTGTGTGTATGAGATGTGATGTGTGTATCTAACTGGCTCTATGGTTGTGTGTATCTGGGTGTGTGTGTGAATGTAATTGCCTGTGGATGTGGTGTGTGTCAATGTTACTGGCTGTGTGTGTGTGACTGTAACTAGCTGTGTGTGTGTGTGTGTGTGTGTGTGTGGATGTAACTGGCTGTGTATGTGGTGTGTGTGAATGTAACTGGCTGTGTATGTGGTGTGTGTGAATGTAACTGGCTGTGTATGTGGTGTGTGTGAATGTAACTGGCTGTGTATGTGGTGTGTGTGAATGTAACTGGCTGTGTATGTGGTGTGTGTGAATGTAACTGGCTGTGTATGTGAATGTAACTGGTTGTGTTGTGTATGTGGTGTGCGTGTGTGTAACTGGTTGTGTATGTGGTGTGCGTGTGTGTGAATGTAACTGGCTGTGTATGTGTTTGTGTGTATGTGGATGTAACTGGCTGTGTATGTGTGAAAGTAACTGGCTGTGTATGTTATGTATGTGTGTATGTATGTAACTGGCTGTGTATGTGATGTGTGTGTGTATGTATACAACTGGCTGTGTATGTTATGTGCGCGTGTGTGTGTGAATGTTACTGGCTGTGTATGTGTTTGTGTGTATGTGAATGTAACTGGCTGTGTATGTGTTTGTGTGTATGTGAATGTAACTGGCTGTGTATGTGTGAAAGTAACTGACTGTGTGTGTGTGTGTGTGTAACTGGCTGTGTATGTGATGTGTGTATGCGACTCTCTCCGTGCTTTTATGAATTTGTGACGTGCCAATGTCTGACTCCTAAATATTTTAGCTGGCTCCTAAGTGGCATAAGTACAACATACCCTTTGATTAAATCCATGGCCCATTTCACATATAAATAAAATAAATACAACAGCTATAAATTCATTACTTATTTAAAATGGAAATTACAGAAATTGCATTTCTTACAAGATGTGCACTGAACCATTCAGCTAAAACTTTGCTATCCTTTCTCTCTCATGAATCTAGATCTACCACTCAGAATCTCCAGACTCTCTTTAAATTGTGGGAATCAAGGCTTGTGGTACAATGGTTTCCTTCTCTCAGAAGGTCTAAACTTAACAATGTACCAACATTATTGCAGTGAAAGCAGCAGAGTCTAAAAAAGAAAAAAAATTCAAAAAGTGTGCAGAGAGTGAATAAATGCTCTTTCACATATCACACACCATATCTAATATATGTCAGTAACGGAAGAACAACTCCAATGTGAAGGTCTAAATAGAGAATATTTTCAATTAAACCTTGTTAAGGGGGCAAAAGATTACATAAACTTAAATTTGATTTAGTTAAAATGACCAATTTAAAGTGGCCATGTATCTAAGAAATACAACGCTAAACCTGCAGTTTCTCCTTTATTGTGCTTTCAACAAGGATTGACTGCTCAAGGACATACCTGAAAACGAGAAAAATCTCAATGTATCCTTCTCGGTAAAATATTTATAAATAAATAATACTTAACACATTATTTCTGCCTGGAATACTGGAAATTTATGAACCGACACCATTATTTGAAGCATAAATCAACTCAGAACAAACAAAAAAAAAAACACTATCTCCTAAATTATACATACCCTTTTCAAACACCTTGCCTATAGATACAAAGATTATGAATGGTTTCTGTGCAAACCTACATTGATGTTTTCATGTGTTTCATAAACAGGCAGCTTATAAAAAGTATATAAAAGGTATTTGTAGGCGTTTTTTCAATGTTTCCAATAAAATAAATTGCAGGTACAGCAACCCTCTTGGTATTCATGTGGACTATTAATATCTCAGGAATTGAATGAGAGCAGTGCAGACATATGCTCATTCTTAATAAATATGATCAAGCTCCAATACCAGTGGGTATACCTTGTTATAGTTTCAGCACTTATTAACAAATGCCAGCACTTGTTATACTATATCTTTACATTTAAAGTACAATGGGAACATAAAGTAGAAAAATAATGATACTTTTAAATTGATCTTGGGATATGCGCCAGGTCCTAAACAAACCTTGTTTGCTCCTAACTTTGATTGCTTTACTTATATCATTATGGAAGTAGCAATTCCTGGCTCCTTAATGAATTTGTTTGGACTCTCAAATCTAGAAATATTTGTTAAGCACTGGCATCTTGCATATCTAGTTATATTTTCTTTTTCTTGATACTTTACTAATAGTTGTTTATGGATATGAGCAGAAATATACACAAGTTACTAACACACATTAACTTCCTTCTTCATATATGGCTCTCTATCAGAAAAGGAAAACATGATAATCAAGTATCTTACTTTATATGGGAGGCATGAAAAAGAAATACAAGGATTCCTGATACCTTGCATAATGAACATGTATGGAATTGAAAAAAGGGTTGTTGAAGTGGAAGGGGGAGATATTACTACAACACTGCTTTAAAATTCACAAATATACAACACTGGTCTTCAGGGTCTAGTTGCCTGAGAGGGAATTAGGGACACACTCTTCAGCACAAACCTCAGTTGACACAAAACTAATTTCAACCAGGGACACGTAAAACATTGGGATTGGGTTTAAGCGTTGAGTGTGGTAAAAAATATAAAGACAAAAACTATAAACTGTCTGCTTAAGAAAAAAATTATCATAAGTGATAATAGCAATCATTGGATTATAAATGGGCATGTCACTATACCCTGTTGTAAAGATAGGGCTGGATTTTTTCAGTTTAACTTTTTATGCACAACAAATAATCACAGTAATATTATTTGTATCTCAATATTGTGGTCACATTTTATTAAAATAACTTTGAATGGCTTGTTGTTTACAGTTTTCTAATAATTAGACAATATGTCAATTTTAAAAAAATATATGAAAACAGACAGCTTGTGTGTAATTAACAATATTTCGATAGTGACACTTTGTGTACAGAAGTTCTCTGTTGACATATTGACCCTTAGGGAAGTTATTTTATGGTTTCTGTCTAACACTATAACAGGAGGATAGATCGAGCTGAGCTTGACATGTTTTATAAAATCTTGGGGCCAGCCAAATTTACCATCCGTAACTAGAGGAAAGGCGGGAAACCAAGAAATACTTGCCAGGCAGGGAAGGGACATTAATGCAGGCACTGGTGATTAAGACGTTATGCAAATAGATAGGTCTATGTTTTTATGCTCCAATATTTGTGGAATGCCACTCCTATGATACTCAGCCAGCTGGGGCATAGTTGGAATAAACCTTGTAAATACAGACATTGTTAACTATGTGAAGGACAGAAATCCAGTTTTAAACAGAACCAAAAAGACACCTTGACTGCAGAACTTGCCACAGTGTCCCTACCCTCCTTCCCCATTACTCAAATTTCTGTCCATCCAGATCACACTTATGTTAAACGAACTAGATAGGGTGACCCTGTACCGTGCCATCATCCTTCTTCAATAGGAGACAGAGGAGTACTTTTTTTTTTGAAGAGACGAACGCCCACCGACTGCCTGACGTGCAGAGCATTTAGGCTCAGCTGAGTGTACAGTATTTTTTGCTTGGAGTGAGCCTTTAAAGCATTTAATATTTGCAAATGATATGATACTATGTTGTAACATTTTTTTTCTGCTATTTTGTTACCTTAAACTGTAGCAAAAAATTAACTTCTGTTTAATTGAAAGATTGTATCAAGTGTAGGGGATTTATAAAGAAATTATTTAAAGAAAGAATACAAATTAAGTGCCTTATTACGCTTTCTTTACTCCATATAGTTCTCTCAGGGGCAAACATGTTGTTTAGAATCTTGGGTCAGATCTTCACTCACCTTGGTTCAGATCCATCTGACAAAAGATTCTAAAAAAATGTCTGCCTCCTGGTAGAGCTATATGAAGTCAAGATGGCTCAATAATGTACTTTATTTGTATTCTTTCATTAAAGCATTTCTATATAAAATTCCTACACTTTTTGCAATCTTTCAATTATACAAAACTTCATTTTTTGCTACAGTTGTCTTTAAAAGCCAACCCTCTCAAATCAATCTTTCTGAATTGCTACTATTTACTTTCTATTAAACTGAACATATTTTACTTCTACTTTACATTCCATGCAGACAAATATATGCTGGACCATTTTTTGAGGCAGACATAACTTTTACATGATGTCCTGGAGAAATCATGATAGACTCCTTAATCAATTAACTGGTTCCTCCTGAACACACTTGCATTCTACATTCTGCAAGGCTGACCTGACAATCCGAACTGCACACCTGAAGATAAAAACCTACAGGTGCATGCATTGTAAAACTCCTGTATAATATATGTTTGCACACATTGCAGGTATAGTTAGCATTTAGGAGCCTTTGCTTTTTTCAAGTTTTGATTACTTTAAAATGTTGCCTTTTTCCTCCCAGATTTCAGCCTTATGATGAGTGGGAAGGCCGGTATACAGTAATAAATGAAAAAAATTTTAGAATTTAACTTTAATATGCATAAATGAAAATGGAGGTCATTTTCAAGCTGGAGGGGTCCTTTAATGAAGAATACAAATAAATCACCTTATTGAGCCCTTCTTGCTTGTTTAGCTGACATGTTATTTGGAATCTTGGGGTACTTGAAGGATCTGACCCAAAAATCCCCACCCCATGACGGAGCTATACAAGTAAAGATGGTTCAATACAGTTCTTTATTTGTACTCTTTTTATTAAACCATTTATATTTAAAATGCCCAAACCTGATTCAATCGTTCAATTAAATATTTAACAAACTTGAATTTTTGCCAATAGTTGTCCTTTAAAAGCAGACAAAATAAACAGAAAGATTATAACCATTAAGCACAGATGTACCTGACTAAAGTTAAAATCTGCACATTAGTACAACACTATGAATTCCACTATTTCTTAGTTTCACATCTCTTATTTAGTCAATTAGACCAGTTGTCTTTGTCAGTAACTCTTGTTCACTCATCCTGTACCACATCCCACTTGTTCTGAAACATTCCGATGTCCTACAATTGCCATCTTATCCTAATAATTTTGTTAATGCACAGCCACACCACCTAATTAATCAGGGTTTACAAGACAGCCTGAAGCTGGGCATGTCCGCTCTAGAGCTGGCAAATGTGAAATTTTGCAAAAATATGCTGAACATCACTTCTATTAATCTTAATAACCAACAGTTACTTGCAGTACTGTTTTAAAGATGCAACTGAATCTATAATCGGAAACACACAGCTGCTCTCTGTTCAGATTAAACATTTTACCACTCATTTTGGGCAGATAATTCAAAAGAGATTGAAAGATAAACCTCTTGATAATAATATTGCACCATGGAAAAGGTTTACATTTTTCTCTTCCCGACTGACATTGCAACCACCATCATTTTTTTAAGCCTTGGTAGATTTAAGGAATTAATAACCAGGCTATTAAGGTAATTTCCCCAAGAAAGTTATAATTAAAATGAACTCACTTCATTAATAACAACTGTGACCTTCCTCAACATCTACTGAAGCAACTACCTGACCAAAGGGCATAATTTCCCATGACTGCAAGTGGACAGATCTATACGTGTGTTTATGAAATTGGCAGGAAAGTAGGGGTGTTTTCTGAAATAGCACAGGTTGTGAGACCTGGGAAAATGTTATTACTCCAATTATGATATTCGTGACCTTGTACAATCACCATTAATCAAATCCTGACAGAAATCACAATATCTCCCCAAGTTTAACAACTCAGATGAGCTATAATACGTTTTGGCTCTGTTGATCCTGTTTAATGTTCATAAGTGATTGAAGCATATGAAGCTTTTCATAATTTTTGAAAAAAGAACAGCTGCTAAAAAGCAATAATTTCCAGAGATGAGCAAATTGGCCCATAGCATTTCACTGTGCAAGGGGTGGTAAAGGAAGTGTTAAAACTGACTGGTGATGCAGGATGCCCATTTTGTCAAAGGAAATATGACAAAGTACAGGTTTGGGGAAAGTATTTTAATCAATCAACTTTTGAACAAATTAAATTAAATAACACAAGGTGTAGTAGGCAGTCTCTGAAGTACTATATTATGCAACAAATACACTATCTATATCCCACCAAACAAAAGCTTTGTCGGTTATTTATATTTCTTGGGTGAATGCTAATTAGATTAATTGACAAAACACCAAAAGCTTTATTCATAAAAGGGGTAATTACAGAGAACTGACAAGGCAATTTCAAACTTAAAGGAACACTAAACTTTTTTTTTTTACACTTGTGCTTCCAAGTGAAATTTTAGTTGTTCCTATTTTAAGGATAAACGGGTGTGTCCTATTGAAAGTACATGTCATCAGTTTATCATCTGACCGACAGCTGCCATAGGAAGCAGGTAGCCACCTGGTAGGCAACCGTTTCCCTCATTTTAAATGGGATCAGCAGGGGGGACCTAAACTATGTCCCCCCCTGCTGATCCCATGCAAATACGAGTCTGCAAGCAAAAGCATAAAATAAGAGAAACATATGTTTGTGGTGTCTTCCTTTTATGATATCACCTATGGCTTGAAATGCAAATTAACTCATTTTCAATTCAATGAGGATTGAATGATGTTTGTATGTAAGTATGTATGAGTGATATAATGAAGTTAGGTTTTGTAGAAACTACTTGAAACACTGAATCTTCGAGAATTACAGTATAGTTAACATTTAGGCTATCATTTGACATATTCTGATGATTATTTATATTTACTGTATTGACTCTTGTATTGTGTATCTTGGATGACGAGCCGGTTATAAGCTAAAAAGAAAAGCGAAAAAGAGAAGAGACAGAACGGTAAAGGAAAGGGAGAGAAGAAAAGGAAAAAGAAAAAAAAAAGAAAAAGAAAATGTCAAATGAAAGTTTTTTTGTTTTTTTTAAATAAAAAATAAGCTAATATCATTTATTGGGGGTGTATGATTGTAAGCGCTGACAGTTCAGCGCTGAACTGTCAACGCTTACATTGCCACAATTAAGCGGCTGCATTCATCTTCACCGCTGACAGTTGAGCGTTCAAACTTCCACAAATTCATGAATAAGGCCCCAAATGTATTTCAGAGGTGATAATTCTCATGTTGCAATCCAAAAGGGCATGCAGGTATTAACGTGAACCAGTGTGGATTCTGTGGCTCTGCAGTTGGAACTTTGCCAAAACTCATTATTGGATCTGCCAAGTGCAGCCCATAAAGTATTGGAGCCTCCCAAAGAACAGACAAATTGCACTTGAGCTGCTCCAAATTTTAGTGAACTAACTAGGTGCTTAGTGACTAGAATGCCAGTTAGTAATCACACAACTCCAAACTAGAGTGATCATATTGCCATTCCATTCAGGAACGCTTATGATGAATGTATAGTCTAAGTCTGTTATCACTAAAATAAAAGCCAGTCAGCAGGCTTCGTTTTAACCAACAAGGGCCTTAAATGTACATTTTCACAAGAATCCCAGAACAAAATAGCAACGTGGTCATCTTACACCAAATTCAGTACCAGCGTGGCTGAATGAACGTTGAACAAATTGAACAGTTACTCATTTTTACTTCTGATTTTCTAATGAAAATAAACAAACAGAAGACTGGGAAAAGGTGTGAAGGAGGTATGCATATAAACTGTAAATCAGACAACAGAAGACTTATCGTTTCAGCTTTTTTAGACTGATTTAACGTGAAATTTTAAAACATTTGCGTCTGTTGGCAACACTGGAAAACGTATAAGCTTGCATAACAAGCATAATGTTAAAAACCAAAAATATATAAGAGACTCTTTCCCACCACCACTAATTAGTTATGTATTCAGACAGCATGTTAGGATGATAGTCGTAGACATAGCTTTATATAAATAAATTTAAAAAAGGCAAAGTAATATGAGAAACATAAGGGGGGGGGGGGCTCTGGTGTGGTGACAAGTAGGCAGTCATAGGTTGAAGGGGTTTCTAACTAGCAGTCAGGCAGTCTAGAAATCAGACAGACAAAAGGTGCTCAAGTTGATGGGTTACACATTGGGAGGTTGCAGACATATTGTCAGCAAACCTTGCTGGTTGGGGGGGCGGACGATAACGCAACTTGGAAAGGTATATTATCCAACAGGCTGTGATTGCTTGGGAACGGATACAAACAGGCACTACTTAACTGCAAGTTGGCAAATGGCAATGATGGCACGCTACCTCTTAAAGAGTACAGTTCTCCTGATGTTCAGTCATTTGGCTGGCTGAGCATCATGAGTTCTGAAGTACACTATTTTAGCCACTGCTGCTACTATTTCGCCAAGTCGGATGGGTGAAGTCTGTCCCAGGCCACTTTTCAGTCCCGCCTCCATACACTGTCCCATTGGCTCTTCCTCGTGTTAGTCTGTGAAGGGCAAGAAACTATTGGTCAACCTATTCCTTACACTCCCTTTCCCTAGAAGGAGGCGGTCCCCCAATTTCGGCCCTCTTGCTCTCACTCTGGGGTATATAGGGCGTGGTGGTTAGGAAGTAAAAGTGGCAGAGGTCACTGTTCGTGTGCTGTTAGTTAGCAGTCGGTTGTCGTTCGCCCGGTTTATCTCACCCGCTTCCACACTCTGTTGTCTCCGTCCACTTAAACTCGCACGCCTCACTTCAGCCAGCAACCGTCAGCAGCGCGCGGGCGCCCCGAGCCTGCACTCTCGCGAGAACGACCTGGGCGGGGCACGCGCCTGTCTCGTGACGTACGAAACTGCCAGCTGACTGTCATCGGACGAAGGCTGGGTTATGGGACAGAGCTGCATGGGGCTGAGCTAGGAGAGGTGGCGGCTGCTAGACGAGGGCGTCATTGATATTCGAGCTAAAGCTCAAGGGTAAATAGACCCAGAGCGAGCCCTGCAGGTCATGGGGAACCAAAGGCATGAATTTCTTATGTAACTAGGCGAAAAGAGCTGCAGTTGTGTAAAGTTTCTCCATAATATTATTTTTAAAAATAATAATAAAATTGTACCACGTATTCAAGGTAAGGCCTTACCGTGAATCAATAACCCATTTTATACATGCCAATATCTCATTGGCCCTTGCAGGTGCTGACTGCCATTGCACACTGTTGCAAAGTCTGTTGTCTACACAGGGCCGTCTTTAACGCGGGGCAAACGGGGCAGCTGCCCTGGGCCCAGTTACTCCTGGGGGGTCCCAAGGCAGCTGTCCCGTGGGCCCCCAGCCCCTGCTTGCCGCGTTCACAGCGCATTGCGCATGTGAACGCTTTTTTCCGGCAAGCCGCATTCGATGGATGCGACGGCCGAAAAAAAAAAAAATTGACGCCGGATGTGACGTTTTCCCTCCTCTGTGCAAGAGGGAACACTGCACGGAGGAGACATCCGGTGGGGGACACGGAGCAGAATCATGTAAGTACTAGGGAAGGGGGGGATGTTTACAGGCATCTGACTGGCACAATATTCCTGGTATTTGACTGGCACAATATTGCAGGCATCTGACTGGCACAATATTACAGGCATCTGACTGGCACAATATTCCTGGTATCTGACTGGCACAATATTCCTGGTATCTGACTGGCACAATATTACTGGGCTCTGAATGGCACAATATTATTGGCATCTGAATGGCACAACAATTATGGCATGTGTGTGGGGGGGTAACATTGCGATGGATGGCGGGATTGCATGCAGGGGAGGGGGCAGGGTCCAGGGGGCCCAAGCGAATGCTTGCCCAGGGTCCAATCACTATTAAAGATGGCCCTGTGTCTACAATTATTCCTAGATACTTCTCATTAGTATTATTTCCCAGGGAGATGCCATTTAAAGTATATATTGCATTATTATTTTTCCCATAATGCATAACTTTACATTTGTCTATTTGAACCTTATTTGCCACTTGCTTGTTCAGTCCCCCACTTTGTCATAATCTTCCTGCAAAGAAGAAACATTAAGGTTAGCATGTATAACTTTTGCTAATTTTGTGTCCTAATCAAACACGGAGACATGGCTTTCAACACAATTTAGAAGATCGTTAACCCCTTAGTGACAAGACATTTTCACCTCGACTTTCCCTTGGTGACAATGGCTGTTTTGACATTTCTAGGGTGTTTGTGTTTAGCTGTAATTTTTTGCTTTCTCACATACAGTACCCACACAAATTATATGTTGTTTTTATCGTCATAAGAAGGGCTTTCATTAGATACCATTATGTTCATCATATCTTATAATTTACTACAAAAAAAATCATAAAATATGATGAAAAATTTAAAAAAAAACACTTTTTCTAACTTTGACCTAAAATATAATTTACACAAATAAAATCATTAAAAAAGACCCCGGCTAAATAGTTTCTAAATGTTGTCCCGAGTTCCAAAATATGCATGTTTCCATATTTTTCGGTATTTTTTTGCGAGTTATGGGGCAAAAACCAAAAATAGTGTTTTTTGGTTTTTTCCTATATTGATCTTTTGACCCCAACCCGAACCCAAAATTTAACCCTAACACTAAATTTAACCCCAACTCTAATCCTTATTATATCCCTTAATATTTTTTAACTTTAATTTAATTTTAACCCTATCCCTTATGCTAAAAAATATTTAATTTTAACCCTATAGGCTAATATAGCTAAATAACCTATTTTTATTTAATTAAATATGTATTTTAATTATTTTCCATTGCAATGCTGCTAAACTACCACTAGGGGTAGTCAAGTAGCATATTCAGAGCGACGGAAGTGAAGTTACTTTCACTTCCGAAGCTCAGACCGGCAGAGGACTTAGCCATATTAACAGAGCAGCATGCTCCGTCAAAATGGCTCCCCACGATCGCTCCGTGGGGCGATCGTGGGGCTCCCAAAATAGAAATATCGGTGCTGGCTATTGCCTCGATGTCGAGGCAATAGACCAGCACTGTTAAAGCGGTTTTCGCGATCGTTGATCGCGAAAACTGCTTCATTCACTGCAGGACGTGCCAGGCACGTCCTTTGTCATTAAGGGAGATTCTCCCAGGACGTGCCTGGCACGTCCTTTGTCGGCAAGGGGTTAATAAACAAATTTAAAAATAATTATCTGCCTGTCAATCCCTGTATTTATCTGTCATCAAATCTGTGCTGCATGTCTGTGTGTTTATCTCTGATAATAGGTGGGCTTATGTCGGGGCCGATCATGGGTGGGTGCACCGCGCTCTGCCTGACAAGGGCGCTTTAGCGGGAGTCGAGTGACAGGCTCTGTCCCCTGGTGCTCGACTCCACATCCTTAAACTTAGAAATCAATAGCTGCCCTATTGACAGCTCCTTGGCTCCTCCTGCAGTTTTCCCCTCCATGCTGCTACAGTCTGGGTGCTGGACTGCTAGGTAAGCACAATAACCATGCTGGGGAAAGACTAATTTATATTTAAAAAAAATATATATATACAAAAACTATACTGTTTATGTAAATTGAGTGAGTGGCAGAGTTATGAGTGTGAATCCCGGTGATTACTAGGAGCAAATATGATTAATTACTATTCATACTGAAAGTGATAATCAAGTGTGAAAATACAAACCATGCATTCATCTTTTATTTTCACACTTGATTATCACATTCAATATGAATAATAGTAATTTATCTTTATAAATAGTCTTTATATTCATGGCAAAAAAGTGCATACATGTGGCATTAAAAATCCCATGTACCTCTTTATAGTTTTAAAACCATACATTATGAATGAATGTGCTGCTCATTATATTATGGGCTTTACTCATGAAAAAGAGAATTGCAGGGAAGTGAGATGGGATTTTCAAAATGAAGGCCAAACTAGAGTTGTAAAATTTCTCCCATTCCGTTGAATTCCCATCTTAATTCCCTGCACTTCTTTTATGAATAAAGCCCTAAATAAACAGTTATTCTATTTTTCAAAAATACGCATTTTGTTAAATGATGAAAAATGATCTAAACGTTGTTTGCAGAATTGCAAGCAAATGTTTAACTTTAGCGAAAAATATGTTTTAACCCCTTAGTGACATGACTTTTTTGGCTTGTCCGACGCTTGGTGACATGGGCTGTTTTAACATTTCTGAGCAGTTTGTGTTTTGCTGTAATTTATTTCTGTCTCATTTAGTGTACCCGCACAAACTATATATCGTTTTTATCGTCATAAGAAGGGCTTTCTTTTGATACCATTATTTTGATAATAGCATATAATTTGATGTAAAAAAAATAATAAAATATGGCAAAAAAAATGAAAAAATAATTTTTTTATGACTTTTATTTGAAAAATCGTATACTCATGTACAAGAGACAACAAAAAAACACTGCTAAAAAGTTTCTAATATATGTCCTGAGTTCAGAAATAGCCCATGTTTTTATGTTTTTGTGCTTTTTTATTCATGTTACAGGGCCAGAACTATAAGTGGTGCAAAGCTATTTTAAAATCCCTTCTTTCAAAATTAGCGATAGTGACATTGTAACACTGATTTCTGTACTAAATCCATGAATGACCCCCAACATGTACATATTTTTGAAAACTAGACAACTCAGGGCATTTAACTTGGGGTATTTTGACACATTTCATGTAGCCATTTTACCACCAATCTATGCCAAAGTTTGCAGCAAAAAATCTTTTTTTTTAATTTTTCACATATATTGCAATTTAGGTAAACATTACCTTAAAATGTGAAGGGGTATTTCCAAATAACACCTCAATATGTGTTCAGCAACATCTCCTGAGTACAGGGATACCACCCATGCATAGGTTTGTTGGTTTGTTTTGGGGCTAAAAGGCCACATTTAGGGGGTGCGCATTTTGGTTTTCCAACTTGGAATTCTGACATGCAGAAAACTTGTGCCCATGTCCCATTTGGGACATTTTTGAAGCCAGAAAGTGTATTCTACCCCACAAAACCATATATTTTTTTAAACTAGACACCCTAGGGTATTTCAAATGGTAGTATTTTAACACTTTCCATGCACTAATTATACTACCAGCCTATGTCAATGTTTTGGGTAGTAATTTTTTTTCACATACATTGAACTTTGGGCATGAATTCACAGATCCTGTTATATGTCAGTGCCAAACAACACCTCAATATGTGTTCAGCAACATCTCCTGAGTACAGGGATACCACCCATGTATAGGTTGGTTAGGTTATTTGGGGGTTAAAAGGCCACATTTGAGAGGTGCGCTTTTTGGTTTTCCAACTTGTAATTCTGACGTGCAGAAAACCTGCGCCCATGTCCCATTTGGGACATTTTTGAAGCCAAAAAGTGTATTCTATCCCACAAAACCATATATTTTTGAAAACTAGACACCCTAGGGTATTTCAAATGGTAGTATTTTAACACTTTCCATGCACTAATTATACTACCAGCCTATGTCAATGTTATGGATAGTAATTTTTTTTCACATACATAGTACTTTGGGCATGAATTCACAGATCCTGTTATATGTCAGTGCCAAACAACACCTCAATATGTGTTCAGCAACATCTCCTGAGTACAGGGATACCACACATGTATAGGTTGGTTAGGTTATTTGGGGGTTAAAAGGCCACATTTGAGAGGTGCGCTTTTTGGTTTTCCAACTTGGAATTCTGACGTGCAGAAAACCTGCGCCCATGTCCCATTTGGGACATTTTTGAAGCCAAAAAGTGTATTCTACCCCACAAAACCATATATTTTTGAAAACTAGACACCCTAGGGTATTTCAAATGGTAGTATTTTAACACTTTTCATGCACTAATTCTACCACCAGCCTATGTCAATGTTATGGATAGTAATTTGTTTTTCACATTCATTGTACATCGGGCATGAATTCACAGATCCTATTATGTGTCAGTGCCAAACACCTTAATATGTGTTTAGCAACATCTCCTGAGTACAGGGATACCACCCATGTGTAGGTTAGTTAGATTATTTGGGGGCTAAAAGGCCACGTTTAGGGGGGGGTGCATTTCCAACTTGGAATTTTGACATGTAGTCAGCCTGCGCCCATGTTCCATTTGGGACACTTTTGAAGCCTGTCAAAGTATTTTACCCCATAAAACCATATATTTTGGAAAACTAGACATCCTAGGGTATTTAAAATTGTGGTATTTTAACACTTTCCAAGTGCTAATTCTACCACCAACCTATGTCAAAGGGATGGGATGTCATTTTTTCCCCAAACACATTGTAGTTCAGGCAGGAATTTTCAGATTCTGGTATTTGCCACTGCCAACCAACACCTCAATATGTGTTCAGCAACATCTCCTGAGTACAGGGATACCCCCCATGCATAGGTTTGTTGGTTTGTATTGGGTCTAAAATTCCACATTTAGGGGGTGCGCAATTCCAACCTGGAATTTTGACATGTAGTCAGCCTGCGCCCATGTTCCATTTGGAACATTTTTGAAGCCGTCCAATGAATTTTACCCCATCAAACCATATATTTTTGGAAAATAGACATCCTAAGGTATTTCAAATGGTGGTATTTTAATACTGTATAGGTACTAATTCTACCACCAGCCTTTGTAAAATTTTGTGGTAGTACTTTTTTGGGAGTTTTTTTTCCCACATGCATTGTACTTCAGGCATGAATTCACAGATTCTGGTATTTGTCACTGCCTAACAACAACCCAATATGTGTTCAGCAACATCTCCCGAGTACAGGGATAGCACCCATGCATAGGTTTGTTGGTTTGTTTTTGGCTAGAAGGCAACATTTGTGAGATGCGCATCTCAAAATTCCAACTTGGAATTTTGACATGTAGTCAACCTGCGTCCGTGTCCTTTATGGGATATATCTTTGAAGCCAGCCAATGTAATTTACCCCCACCAAACCATATATTTTTTTATCGGTAGACCCCCATCACTACTTGTGGCAAGGGCTCAGCAGCCACCGATACATCGCTAGATGATGTATCAGAAAGCTGAATAGGGTCAAAATCGAACCCTGAGTCCGCGGCCTCAGAATCAGTGCGTAAGCAGTGATCTCGAGCAAAGAAGGGGTTAATAGCTCTTAGAAGAGCCTATCTAGTACTGTAATACATTACAGTACAAATAAATTAATCCATAAAACAGTGCAGACAGCAAAACATACTGTTGCTGTGCAGGATTACTGCTTACACAGTGATGAATGGCAGGGAAGGGGTTAATACACAGTGAAAGACTTTCATAAAACCTGCTAATTTTATAAAATGTTATTTTATATCACTAATACTGATCTGTCTCTTTCCGTCACAAAAATGTAAGTGAGGAGAGGGAGGCAGATCAATATTTGTGAATATTGATCCGATTAATTTTGATCTGACCAGGGCGAATGGTGAGCTTAATTGAGAAATCACCAAACCGCCTTTGCCACTAATTCGCTGTTACTGATCGCTATGCGCTCAGGCAGCTTAAAAAAAAAAACTCAAATATTTTTACTTTACATGTAATCCCCTAGCGGGTATGTGTAAAAAAAAAAATAAAAAAAAATATGCAGACAGATAAAAATTGCTTTGGCGTCAATATCATTGCGTAAGCAGTGATCGACGGCAAATAAGGGGTTAATAACTCTTAGAATAGCCTTTTTAGTACTGTAATAAATTACAGTACAAAAAAATTAACCCCTAAAAAATGCACAAACAGCAAAAATAAATGCGCTGATGTGCACGATCACTGCTTATGCAAGATCAGTGGCAGGGAAGGGGTTAAACGCAGGGAATTGCTTTAATAAAAATTTTTTTATTGTTTTATTATTTGTGTGTTGTGTATTTATTGTTTTTTTTAACTTTTACTTACTTTTAGAACTTTGATCTGTCTCTCTCCCTCACTAAAAAAAATGTGAGGAGAGGGAGACAGATCATAACTGGTCAGATCAATATAGAGTTAATATTGATCTGACCAGTCAGTGGGGATGTTCAGGAGAGCATCCCCACTGCCTGTCAGTGTGCCTGGCAGTCACTGATTGCCTCTGTGAAGAGGCAATCGTGTGACAGCCAGAGAGCACAGGAAGCAGGTACTTCCTGCCTCCTGTGCTCTTGCCCTTAGAAGGGCAGCGCCATCTTGGTCACTTAGTGACCAAGATCGTGCATTTTTTTTTTGTGTTCCTGACTGCCTCGACTTGCGAGGCAATCAGAAACACTTTCTGAGCATAGGAAGCGAAAGATTCGCTTCCTATGCTCATTTTTTAAATGCCCGCGTTTTAAAGGCACTGTGCCTTTAAAACCGGCATTTCGATCGCTCTCCGGAGCGATCGAAATGCCGCCGGGCATTTTTTTTAGCATTGTACGATGCTTCCACACGGAAGCATCGTTACAATGCCCTTAGAGCACTGAAAGCGGAAAAACTCCGCTTTCAGTGCTCGTTTTGACACAGGACGGACTAGGTCCGTCCTGTGTCACTAACGCCTCGGCACACAGGACGGACCTAGTCCGTCCTGTGTCGCCAAGGGGTTAAATAAGTTTGTAGTGTCTCTTGTTTAATGAGGTTGGTAGAAGGAGCATAACTGAGACAATTCTCCCCAGGTTTTTGACCCCCTTTTTTATTAAACAAATAAGTGCGTGCGTGCGTATGTATGTATGCCTGAGTGACTAGCATGATGTGCATGTGAGAGTTGCAGGTTTACACACGTGTCTGAGTGGCAGAATGTTTATGAGAGAGAGACAAGTTTACATGTGTGTGTGTGTGTGTGTCTGAGTGGTTGGCAGGATGGGAGTGTGAGAGAGGTGGATTTGCACGTGTGTGTCTGAGTGGTTGGCAGGATGGGAGTGTGAGAGAGATGGACTTGCACGTGTGTATCTCAATGAGTGGAAGGATGGTGGTGTGAGACAGATATGGGCTAGTGTGCGTGTGTCTGAATGAATGGTAGTATAGTAGTGTGAGAGAGATGGGTTTGCATGTGTGTGTCTGAGTGAATGCTAGGATAGGAGGTTGAGAGATGGGTTTGCACATGTGTGTCTGAGTGAGTGGCAGGATGGGAGTGTGAGAGAGATGGACTTGCACGTGTGTATCTGAATGAGTGGAAGGATGGTGGTGTGAGACAGATATGGGCTAGTGTGCGTGTGTCTGAATGAATGGTAGTATAGTAGTGTGAGAGAGATGGGTTTGCATGTGTGTGTCTGAGTGAATGCTAGGATAGGAGGTTGAGAGACGGGTTTGCACGTGTGTGTCTGAGTGAGTGGCAGGATGGGAGTGTGAAAGGGGTTTGCACGTGTGTGTCTGAGTGAGTGGCAGGATGGGAGTATGAGAGAGGCATGTTTGCACGTGTGTATGTCTGGAATTTACATTTTCCAAAAGGGGAGGAGTTAATAATGTAGCCTCGCCCTCATGGAAGGCACCCCAAAAAGAACCTGCATCCAGGCGTTTGTGACCCTAGAATCGGCCCTGGTAGAGGCACCAAGGGCAACTAAATAGTTTTTGCCTCCCTGGGCCAACAGCTGCCAGCCTTCCCCTGGTAGCTATGTGATTAGCAAGGGAGTAGCCACTCAGTTTTGTAAGACTCCATGTCGGGTGTACAATATATGGCCCGCCTGAGATTGAGGTGCGGCTCGTCTGAAATTGGATGCGGTAATCACACCTCTGTGGTGTGCCTACATCGGGTGCATAGTGCTCAGCACGGTGTGAGGGGTGCATGCTCGGCCACCTTGCGCTCTGATACAGTCGCAGCACCAAATTTTTAGGTGAAATCCCGGAGCTCAGAAGATGAACAATGCTTGAAGGCAGACGGGGTGTACTTTATGGAAGAAATGAATGAATGTATAACAATTTCAGATTACTGGCCATTCTTTACACCATGAAAGTGTGCCTGAGTTCTAGTCCTATGTCTCCCTTTACACCATGAAAGTGTGCCTGAGTGCCAGTCCTGTGTCTCTCTTTATACCATGAAAGTGTGCCTGAGTTCCAGTCCTGTGTCTCTCTTTATACCATGAAAGTGTGCCTGAGTGCCAGTCCTGTGTCTCCCTTTATACCATGAAAGTGTGCCTGAGTGCCAGTCCTGTGTCTCCCTTTATACCATGAAAGTGTGCCTGAGTGCCAGTCCTGTGTCTCTCTTTATACCATGAAAGTGTGCCTGAGTTCCAGTCCTGTGTCTCCCTTTATACCATGAAAGTGTGCCTGAGTTCCAGTCCTGTGTCTCTCTTTATACCATGAAAGTGTGCCTGAGTTCCAGTCCTGTGTCTCTCTTTATACCATGAAAGTGTGCCTGAGTTCCAGACCTGTGTCTCTCTTTACACCATGAAAGTGTGCCTGAGTGCCAGTCCTGTGTCTCTCTTTATACCATGAACGTGTGCCTGAGTTCCAGTCCTGTGTCTCTCTTTATACCATGAAAGTGTGCCTGAGTTCCAGTCCTGTGTCTCTCTTTATACCATGAAAGTGTGCCTGAGTTCCAGTCCTGTGTCCCTCTTTATACCATGAAAGTGTGCCTGAGTTCCAGTCCTGTGTCTCCCTTTATACCATGAAAGTGTGCCTGAGTTCCAGTCCTGTGTCTCCCTTTATACCATGAAAGTGTGCCTGAGTTCCAGTCCTGTGTCTCTCTTTATACCATGAAAGTGTGCCTGAGTTCCAGTCCTGTGTCTCTCTTTATACCATGAAAGTGTGCCTGAGTTCCAGTCCTGTGTCTCCCTTTATACCATGAAAGTGTGCCTGAGTTCCAGTCCTGTGTCTCCCTTTATACCATGAAAGTGTGCCTGAGTTCCAGTCTTGGGTCTCTAATATTATCATTGGAAAAAATAGTGCCTAAAAATATCCAGCTTGCTGGAAGCTGATTTCCCACGCGTCTGCTCTGCCTCGTAGAAAATCCAGTATTTCCAAAACATAGAAACAACTGCAATAAACAGTGCTACTGCCAATAACATGGCAACAACAACATGACTTGGCTATGAGAGAAAGCAGCTGTTCTCCAGATTTTACTATGCTACAGTTGCTCATCACTCTGCTGTTCCTATACTGACCATCACTTCTTAGTGACACACTGTATCTTACGCGTCTGCATTAGAAACTACAGCAAGATGGCACAGGGAAACATCTGCAGGGCCAGTGTTCTGACAATTATTTCTGGGAATACAGTTCTTGCCATCGAGTGAACCACGCATGCACACAAACACTCGCATCATATCTGACAGCTGTGTGAGATGACGACAACTACACTTCCCAAGATGCCTCTTGCCTCCAATGGTATAAACTGTGAGCAGTTAGACCAGGGGGGTTAGGGTTACAGTAAGGGTAAGGATTACGTCTAACTCTAGTGGATTTAGAGTAAGGGTTAGGGCTAATTGTGTAGATTACAGCTGACTGCTGTCCAGGGAAGTGACAGCTGCAAGTTAGGAGACAAACTGGCATGTACTATCAAAAGTGCATTCCAGTTTATACCCATCCCAGAAACACAAATATTTCACTTGTGTTTCTATATTAGAATCACAAGTTAAAAAAATAAAGGTTACTGGTTGTCAATATCCGACATAAAAACCATGATAAAACAGATCTTGTCAACATCTTTAAATAGAAGGGTTATCTTTCCATAAATTATTCTGAACCCTTTAGTGATATAAATTATGGTAAGGAGGTAAATCTGTAAATACCAAAGGGTTTCATATGTGTTAGGAGCCCTGCACTAGGCCAGCCTAACTTATTCAACTGTTCTATTTGGCTTCTAAACTCTACATTTGTCAAACCGTTACAAGTGCTACCACTGTAAGAAAACCTACTCCATATTAAGAATTTGTACTTACCAGATTTAACTGTGCTGTGGTATATGCAAACAAGGCAACAAGTTGTCTTTTACACAGACGAAGTTACAGTGGTTACAGTCAATGGCTCATTAATATAAATGAACTGATGAAAGGAGTTTCAGTCAGAAATGTAGTGCAATTGCACCATAATTCTTGTCAAATCCTATGTATAAAATCGTTTGTCAGAAAAAAATAATTTTAATTGATTGTGTCATTATTTTCTCACAGACCATGTATAAAAATTCATAACTAAATCAGACTACAATTCTCCACCAACTCTGCACTAACTCTTTTTGTTTGGTTTCTGTCACAGTTTTGCCCCTTTTTTCTCTTATATATAAAACTCATTCCGATTATACATACTATACAGGCACAAGAGCGAAAACCTGACTGGAGGAATCAGGATTAGACATAAAACAGCACCACTATTTATACATGACCCTCAATGAGTCTTTTTATAGCAGAGCATTCTTCATACTATGGGAGGTATGTATAAAGTCACAAGTAGCACTATGTGCCCCCAGCCTGTACTCCCTCGGCCATGTATAAAACAGGTGCCAAAAAATGCAACTGAAAATTGGCAGATACCCTCCACCAACCTCTGTGGCAGAGGCGCAATTCTCGCACCCAAGTGTCGGGAAGTATAAGAAAAGAGCAATCTTATTACATAAAATACTGGCACCTGGCTCTTTGACTTTAAACCTCCTGACACTTGTGTGCATGATTTTTTTAATAACTGCTATTAATCCAACTGATAGCAGAGCAGCTTTTGTCAGTGCATGCTAAGGGACATGTGACAGACCATAGAAAACAATTCTATAAGGAACTCTCCTATAGAACAAAGTGTAGCAAGCAAAAGTAGCGCACCTCTTTACCTTCTCGAAAAAACTGTAGATTCCAGTGTAAATTGTAATTCAGACGCGTTAGAAAAAGGATATGTATGCATATGAGACCCTTAAAAATGTATATATTAATAAATACAATAGTCTGCATACATATCCTTTTTCTATTTCTTTTTAATCTGTTTATTAATGATCTCCCACGTTTTGCTGAGTGCCATGTCTCAGTGTTTGCTGATGACACAAAATTAGGTAAGGTAATAAAGACTAATCTTGATGTTTTTTCTTTACAGGAAGATTTGGACAGAGTAGGGAACTGGGCAAGAAAGTGGCAAATGAGGTTCAATATAGACAAATGTAAAGTTATGCATTATGGGAAAAATAATAACAAAGCAACATATACGTTAAATGGTATTTCCCTGGGAAAAACTACTAACGAAAAGGATTTAGGAATCATTGTAGATAACAAACTTGGCACTTGTGCCCAATGCCAGTCAGCAGCTGCAAGGGCCAATAAGATATTGGCATGTATAAAACGAGGTATAGATTCACGGGAGGAGGACATCATCTTGCCTCTTTACAAATCAATGGTAAGACCTCACCTTGAATATGCATTACAATTCTGGGCACCAGTCCTTAAAAAGGATATTAAGGAACTAGAAAAAGTGCAAAGGAGAGCTACAAAATTAATAAGGGGATTGGAGGATCTTAGTTATGAAGAGAGACTTAAAAAATTGCATTTATTTACTTTAGAAAAAAGGCGTCTTAGAGGGGATATGATAACATTATATAAATATGTGCAGGGCCAATATAAGGAGCTCTCCAGGGACCTGTTCATTAATAGAAATGTACAAAGAACAAGAGGTCACCTCCTGAGACTGGAAGAGCAAAGATTTCATAGGCAGCAAAGGAAGGGATTCTTTACGGTAAGGACAATAAAATTATGGAACTCACTGCCAAGAGAGGTAGTGCTATCAACCACAATAGATGCATTTAAAAATGGTCTGGATGGTTTTTTAGAAAAGCAGAACATACAGGGGTATTAATAATAGAATGAGCATTAATAATAGAGCTTTTTGATCCAAGGAGAAATCTGATTGCCCTTTTGGAGTCAAGAAGGAATTTTTTCCCCCCTAGGAGGCAACATTCTAAAAAGCTTCCTTAGGGTTTTTTTTGCCTTCTTTTGGATCCAAACGCTGATATGATAGGTAGAAGGGTTGAACTTGATGGACTTGTGTCTTTTTTCAACCTAAATTACTATGTTACTATGTATTTACACAACTGGAACCACTCTTAATTCCACCAACATCACCCTTTTTATAAGACTGTAAATGCACATGATATTTTTTTCACCATGATCTGGTAGTTGATTGCCAGGACCTTCAAGGATTTGTTGCTTTCCAAATTGTTGCCATGGAGAAGATGAAGTACCAGCAATGCTATTACTTAGAGAACTGCAGAGATAGAGATTACAGCTAAACTCTGCTACTAGCTACTCTGCAGATAGATTCTAAAAGTTGTGAAGTCACCTTGGAAACCTATGTTTTGTTCCTGCCGATTTAGCCAAAAATGTTTTGCTTAAGAAATGCTCTTTAAAAAACTTAATCAGCAATATATTTAAATCAATATGAAAATTATAGATTTCCAAGCTACCATGTCACAGATCTGCAGCTCCGGGACATGTCAGTACTGACTGGAGTTTGGCATTTGATTCTCATCTCCTCCACAGATGTTAGTTGTGACAGAGCACACGCATGACTGAGAACAGTTGCATCACAAGCTTTATCAGCCACCCTGTAAAAGCAAAGACTAACAGGCTGTTATTTGATGGAGACCAAGGGTTATCATCTTTTAGACACTGCACAGTAGGAGCCAGTTCAAAAAGCAGATTTAACACAATCTACTGGATGGTTATGAATCATGTCAGGGTTTAGTACCTCTTTAATAAACACCTAGTCTTTCAAAAGAAACACAAACTCAGTCATTTTAATGTTACCCATTTATTCCCCAGAATCAACTGGCCAATCTTGTGGCAGCATATTAAAAGGAAAACTAGCAATAAAATACAAGTTTCTACCATATGAAAGACTATTTTGTAACTCACAAATATGTACATGACCGATTTCAATACTCTTTTTCCACTTTCTGTTCAGGAGTGCTCAAGAGAGTATGTGCCATTCTAAAATATCATACATTGGCAAGCTGTGGTGAAATCAATAGAAATATTTGGGAAAGATCCGAAATGATTTCTCTCTCATAAAAGAAGAAATATGTTTATTTTAGCTGTAGTTTCCCTTTCAGAGAGGGATCGACCCTCCACACAACCACAGAAACGTAGGACTGGGTGACGGAAACTGGACTCTGCCAGGACAGGAATTCTTCACATTGCGAACAGGATCAGAAAAGCAACCATAAGACAGAAAAGTCCCATAGCTTCAGACAGAGCAAATCCCAGGATGGCATAGGAGAAAAGCTGTTGTTTCAGAGATGGGTTTCTACAGAAAGACAAAATCAGACCTCAAATGTCAGAGAAATCTGTTGTAATTAAACCTTTTAACATTCATAAATAAAGCCCTGTAAAATGGAAACATGCACTAAAAGGACAACAAAGCTTTTTTTTATTTTTTATCCCATGTCTCTTTTAAAGGGACACTCCCACCACAAAATGAAAAGGCTTTATGTTTTTGTTTTGTATTGTTGATTTCACATTTGTCTTTTGTCATGTGACTGTATTTAATAAAATATGTAACTAAACAACTGTGACTGGGTGCCGCCATTTTGTAAAATAGTGTTTTTAGGTGCCACCCCTAGTGATTTTACAGCACAAATTTCTCCCTTTGGAGCTGGGGACACAAAATGCAGTCTAAGTCTGAATTCTGACTATAGACTTGCACTGAATGGGAGGGTAATGTAAAAATTACATCACAAGGGGGCAGAGCTACGATCCTGTTTGACCAGGTTAATATCCTGTCTATGTTGGAAGGCAGGTAAAAAAAAAGGCTGTAAACAGCCACCTTGTCCTCCCCATTATAATCTTATGACATCATCATGCAGGCTTTGGCCACAGTTGTAAAGTGAGACTGGCTGGAATATTTGAGATTTTTGCATCATGGGAAATATTCACAAAATGGAGCCAGGAGATAAACACCTAACTTTTATATGCAATTAATCACACACACACACACACACATATATATATTTTTAAATAAAAGGTGGCATATGATTTATATATGCGCTTTTATTAAATGACTAGATTATCTAGTTACATCCTATGTAAGTGGTAGTGTCCCTTTAAGGAAGCAAGCAGTTCTCAAGGCTGGCTTTGCTCTGATTGTCTAATTACGGTCTATAGAGTGTTGAATTCTCTTTCTCCTAGCACAGAGAAACAACCTTGCTTTTGCATGGGATCAGCAAAGGGGACCTTAATAGGGCAAGACCTTAACAAGGGTCTCTATCTCTCTGCACTGGCAAAGAGAGCCAGTCACCGACCAGATCGGGCTGCCTGCTTCCCATGGTTAGAAGATAAAACTGCACCTGTGCTTCTGTATTAGAAGAACAAGTGAAAAATAAAAGGTTTAAAGAACTTTTAAGTGAAACTGGTCATACACAGAAGTTCCAAATTTTTTTAGAAAGCAGTAAAGAAATGTCACCTGGCATATCCTATAATGAGGCTGCCAAACACTGTTCCAATACCAGCACCAGAGCCAGCCACTCCTACTGTGGCAGCACCAGCACCAATGAATTTTGCAGCAGTATCAATGTCCCTGCATACGGCACTGCTCTGGATCCCTCGTGCTGGAACAGGCAACAACTGCTAAAAATAGAAAAATTATTACAGAGTAAACATGTTTAATATTGTTATTACAGCTTGTATGAAAGCATATATGGAAACCCACTTGCCATGACATTTGCACTTTCCTCTTCTATAGCAAGCACCTCAAATTGCCCTTTAGCCTGTAAGCCAGTCTTTTGTTCAACTAAGATATGTTCTGTAGTTTTTCTATGTTCTGCTTAGTGGTAGGCCATGTTTGCTATGAAACTATAAAACTGGAGAAGCAGTGCTCCATATTATCTATGCTAGTTCAGGTTAGCTCTTCCTTCTGTTTTGTTTACAATGTCTAAATGAACTTATTATTGTAAAGATAATTTTCCCACTTGCTTTGAAGTAAAATAAAGCATGTTTGCAGCTCATTTACGCAGTTTAAGAAAAGGACAACAGTCTGTTGAAAGTTGTGCAGATTAGAAGATCTGTTTTCACAACTAGACAAAACCAAAAAAAAAGTCTAACTATATTTACTTAGTATAAAATGCAGATTCTAATAATTACACACGACGGGAAAAAAAAAAAAAAAAAACCTACTAGAAAACATAGTTCATTCTAATGGCTACCCATTTTCTTGATCCAAGTGTAGAATATGTAAGTATCTAGATGACAAGTTTGCATGGAACATGAATATCCTCTGTCCAAAGTCCTTACGGTGCAAAGAATATCCGCTGTCCAAAGTCCTTAATGTGCTAGCACTAATCAGTCTGGCATCAGGGCAGACAAAAGCTAAGCTTTCTTTTCTGTGAGTGCAATATCTTAAAATGCTCTGCGATACCCATGTGGGGTGGTGTATTTGTAGTAGTGATTATAATATAATTTAATTATATTTATGCATTTTTAGTTGCCATTAAAAAGTACAGTTCACACTATACCTGCTGCTCTGTCCTGAGTCCAGTGTAACTGAAAAGAGGGGCAGAAAGCGGACGGCTGAGAAGACATGCTCCACTCCTCATCTGGGAAATACAGAGTAGAGTAAAATAAAATAATCATGCACAGACCAACATTAAACACAAAGAAAACATTTTAATTGCCAAAAAATTAGAAATAATGTTATATGTTTTATATCTGAATCAGGACAAGTCCGTCCCTCCCAATAGGATTATCATCATATCACTTTGCACTATTTTCAAATAATTTCAAAAACAGAAAAGCCTTCCAATTCCAGTGTGCAGTACAAGCATTGTGGCTTCTCAGTGTCTGGTGTTTCCCGTTCATGACAACCCTAGCTATATACCTGCAGAAATATTCTCTTTTTTTTTTTTTTAGCACTTTGCAACACAATTACACACACTGCACATATATTGTTCTCATTTGGGCATATGTCCCAACACTTTCCGCCAGTAATGTGGGACGCTGGAGGGCGTGGCTTGAGTGATAATGTTGCCACTACTGCATATTTGTCTAAACATTTGCAGTATAATTCTACAGTGTCCTGAAAACTTAAAGAGCAACAGTCAGGAGAATATTTAGGCTACTTTTAAATTTTGCATCTAGGAAACACTTTAAAATGTTTTTTCTCCTCCTAGGACAATTGACGGAGAGCTGTCAGGAGGACCGGTAGAAGCTACCGGATATTTGTGAATAAATAAAAAACACAGACTTCAAATACAGATATTCAAATTTACATACATTAAAAACATTTTTAAAAAAGGTTAGTCATTTTCAGCAAGCAACAGACACGTTAAGAAGTCCTACCAATATTTATATTATTTTCTTTATGACAGCAGGCACCATTTAAAAAAAAGGGCTAATTGAATATACAGACAATACAATTTAAGATAACCGAGAATCCTGCATGTAACATTATGGTTAATATCCATTGATCAGAGAACGAGACTTAGAAACAGACCTAAATTCGAATTTGGCAAATAAAATAAATAAGTGCTTATATTTTATCTTTGCATAGCAAAAATGAAATTATGGGTGAGGTAAACTGTCATAGAAAACAATTAAAGCATAAAATTGTGGGGCATAGACCAGGTTTTGATTCAGTATATAGTAAAATCACATTTATTTAGTATATTAGTGTAATTATATTGTATGTTGGAAACTGCTTTCAGTGATGAACTGCTATATTCCTCTCTCTTTATGGATGCATATGAAAATAATAATAATAATGCAGGACTACATCAATAGAAATGCTGCACCAGGTTAACTAGTCAAACATCCATTCCAACATGACAAAATGTAATTAACATATATCAAACTGGATACCTTACAAATTATTAAATTATTTAAAAATGTAGCTTTTTTTAGGCCCCGCTTCAGTTATTGACAACAGGCCAGTGGTGGTGTGTACTTTTTCCCCCTATAACAATATAACATGAACCCACCAAGTATGTATGTATGTATGTATGTATGTATGTATGTATGTATGTATGTATGTATGTATGTATGTATGTATGCACACACTGGACTTTTTTTAAGATCATTATGGTCATATTAATCATATGATTTGCATAGTCAGTGTTACTTACCAAGGAGGGGGATGACACGAGCTTGGCACAAGCGTACATTTTGACCAGAAGATGATCACGGGCTAATATACCAAAAATGAGCTGTAAAACAAAACATTGTGCATGTAATTTTGTTTCTTAATGTGGCCCAATAAAGTGTCCCTACAATAAATTCTACATGTAACACTGAAAGGTCACTGAGTAGTGCAAGGTTTTAACCAGTTTACATTCACTTAAAGTATTTGACTCAAATTGAGCTGTGCAAAATAAAAGTTCCTGCAAACACAAAAACACACAATTCTCCTAAAACACATTTACTTCATTAAAAACACGTATCTATATTCTGGCTGTCCAGGTGTTTTGGACTGCACTTCCTACTATGCTCAGCCAGCCACACAATGTAGTTCGCAACATTTAGCTATCTATATTAGATACTACTGATTAAACCTATAGCATTTTAAACAGGTTCCCCCTCAGAGCGGTTATCGTCCATTCAGAATACATGTAGTAAAGTGTAGGCGGCAAGAATGATACAGGCAAATGATATATAATTATACACAGATAATATTAACCTTGTCTCATAACACAGGACTATGAACCCAAGAGCTGACACTTGGCTACAGTGAAGAGCGAGCAGGCCATGTACAAGGTCACATATAACCAGAGAGCTCAAACATCACTGTAGTGGTCCCAGCTGCCTGGAAGTCGCTATAACCCAATAACCTGCTTGCGATTCAATGCCAAAAAACGACCCCTTTTCGCGGTTTAGCGGGCCAACAGGGACTCACAAACACCACTACAACTGGGCCTCACCTTGGCGCAGACAGACAGAGAGCGATGACACAAAGAGCATGCGCAGATCAATTTAACGTTTAGTCTCAACTGAGCATGCGTAAAACATACTCTCCGGTAGGCTGACGATGCTTCGATAATGCACCACAATGACGGAACGTAGCAGCGCCACTCGCAGGCTTGGAGGTATGAATTTCATAATTCGGTGTGTCTACGTGATGGAAGCCTAATACAAAGGAGGTTATGTTCGGAGATGAATTATCCAGTAAAGTTCTAAAAGTGGAAAAAATAATCACCATGGAAACGAATGGAATGTTCAAAATTTAAAACCTAGTCCCGTAATTGCTCTTTCCCCATAATAAGAATATCATAATGCAGTAATGTGGAAATGCAGGTAATAATGACCTGTATACAGGTGTTATTCTTAACACCTCCGTGACCACATTTTTTTTGGCTGTGTCTTTCCCTTCTGTTGTGTTTTTGTTTAGCTGTCATTTTCCTCTTTCATTCACAGTACACAGTATTGTTTTTTTCAGGATAAGACAGACTTTCTTTAGATACCATAATTGTGATTAAATCATATAATGTACTATAAATAATAATAACATATGATGGAAAATGTAAAAAGACTTTTTCTAACTTTTACTTGAAAAATATTTTGCACTTCAACAAAAGCTAATGAAAAAAACTGATAAATAGATTCTAATATTTCTCCTAAATGTAAAAATACCCCATGGTTTTACCTTTTTTTAACAGTTTTTTGCATGTTACCAGTGGCGTAGCGTGGGGGGTGCAGGGGGGGCCGGGCGCAATATCTGGGGGGGCGCACTAGCCCTATGCGGCCGCGTGGCCGCCAGGGCCGTCTTTAACGCGGGGCAAACGGGGCAGCTGCCCTGGGCCCATTTACTCCTGGGGGGCCCCAAGGCAGCTGTCCCGTGGGCCCCCAGCCCCTGCTGCCGCGTTCACAGCGCATTGCGCTTGTGAACGCTTTTTTCCGGCAAGCCGCATCCGATGGATGCGACGGCCGGAAAAAAAAAAAAAAAACTGACGCCGGATGTGACGTCGCGTCACATCCGGTGTCTGCTTCCCTCCTCCGTGCAAGAGGGAAGACTGCACGGAGGAGACATCCGGCGGGGGACACGGAGCCGCTTCATGTAAGTACGGGGGGGGGGCTGGCTGGCACAATATTCCTGGTATCTGACTGGCACTATATTACTGGGCATCTGATTGGCACAATATTACTGGGTATCTGATTGGCACTATATTACTGGGTATCTGATTGGCACAATATTACTGGGAATCTGATTGGCACTATATTACTGGGTATCTGACTGGCACAATATTACTGGGTATCTGATTGGCACTATATTACTGGGTATCTGATTGGCACAATATTACTGGGTATCTGATTGGCACTATATTACTGGGTATCTGAATGGCACTATATTACTGGGTATCTGATTGGCACAATATTACTGGGCATCTGATTGGCACAATATTACTGGGTATCTGACTGGCACTATATTACTGGGTATCTGATTGGCACAATATTACTGGGTATCTGATTGGCACTATATTACTGGGTATCTGATTGGCACAATATTACTGGGTATCTGATTGGCACTATATTACTGGGTATCTGAATGGCACTATATTACTGGGTATCTGATTGGCACAATATTACTGGGCATCTGATTGGCACAATATTACTGGGTATCTGACTGGCACTATATTACTGGGTATCTGATTGGCACAATATTACTGGGCATCTGATTGGCACAATATTACTGGGTATCTGACTGGCACTATATTACTGGGTATCTGATTGGCACAATATTACTGGGTATCTGAATGGCACTATATTACTGGGCATCTGATTGGCACAATATTACTGGGTATCTGACTGGCACTATATTACTGGGTATCTGATTGGCACAATATTACTGGGTATCTGATTGGCACTATATTACTGGGTATCTGATTGGCACAATATTACTGGGTATCTGATTGGCACTATATTACTGGGTATCTGATTGGCACAATATTACTGGGCATCTGATTGGCACTATATTACTTGGCATCTGATTGGCACTATATTACTGGGCATCTGAATGGCACTATATTACTGGGTATCTGATTGGCACTATATTACTTGGCATCTGATTGGCACTATATTACTGGGCATCTGACTGGCACTATATTACTGGGCATCTGGCTGGCACAATAATACTGGGCATCTGACTGGCACAATAATACTGGGCATCTGACTGGCACTATATTACTGGGCATCTGGCTGGCACAATAATACTGGGCATCTGACTGGCACAATAATACTGGGCATCTGACTGGCACTATATTACTGGGCATCTGGCTGGCACAATAATACTGGGCATCTGGCTGGCATAATATTACAGGCATCTGGCTGGCACTATATTACTGGGCTCTGACTGGCACAATATTACAGGCATCTGACTGGCATAATATTACAGGCATCTGACTGGCACAATATTACAGGCCTCTGACTGGCACAATATTCCTGGCCTCTGACTGGCACACTATTACAAGCATCTGACTGGCATAATATTACAGGCATCTGACTGGCATAATATTACAGGCATCTGACTGGCACAATATTACAGGCATCTGACTGGCACAATATTCCTGGCCTCTGACTGCACACTATTACAGGCATCTGACTGGCATAATATTACAGGCATCTGACAGGCACCATATTCCTGGGCTCTGACAGGCACAATATTACTGGGCTCTGACAGGCACAATATTCCTGGTATCTGACTGGCACAATATTATTGGTATCTGACTGGCACAATATTACTGGTATCTAACTGGCACATTATTACTGGGCTCTGACTGGCACAGTATTGCAGGCATCTGACTGGCACAATATTGCAGGCATCTGACTGGCACAATATTACTAGGCTCTGACTGGCACAATATTACTGGGCTCTGACTGGCACAATATTACTGGCATCCGAAAGTTACAATATTACTGGCATCTGAATGGCACAACAATTATGGCATATGTGTGTGTGTGTGGGGGGGGGGGGGGGGGGTAACATTAGAGGTACAGGATTGAGGAAGTTGGCTCCATCTAGCCCAGTCTTGGATCATCTCCAGGGTATGGTTCCATTTTGATGTTTAGTTTTTGTTCTTGATATTGTTTGTCGTTTACGATGGTTGTGAGACGACATATAATAGCATGGCCCATGCTAGGTTACTACATGTGTATATTTGTATTCATAGACCTGCTGAAAATGTGGAGAATGTGTGTAATGCATGTTCGCACTCAATAAAGTGTTTGAAAATAAACTTGTATTTAGATGCATTTTACTTTAATTACATAAGTATTTTCATAACAAACAATACATGTGCTTGGGGGGTAAGGGTTTCTTTAACTAATCTAGTAGAAGAGACTCGAGTGCTAAAATCCACGGGTTAGGGGGCGCAAATTACTTGCCTTGCCCCGGGTGCTGACAACCCACGCTACGCCACTGCATGTTACACAATATCGACAAATAGATATTAGAGAGAGACTAAAGATGTCAGGCACTGGCTTTGACAGCTAAAAGCTGTCTGATCTGAGTGATTAGCTGTCACAATGATCAGACATGGCTGGAGTACCTCGGTCCTGAGGCACTCTGCCATGTCAGCCTCAGTCTGATAGGCATACGGCAATCAGAAATGCAGGACGTGCAATGTGCCTGGCACATCCTATGTCTCGAAGGGGTTAAAGGGACTCAGTCACCAACGTATTGTTTGTACTACATTCAGGGTAATCTATAAAGAAACAGAATTGTAGTGATATTAGTATAAAATGATTTCCACCAGAAGATAGCCACTGTGCATCAGTTGCACCAAAATAAAAAAGTGATCAAAATCTTTAATATCGTTGCGTGCTATGTATAAAAAATGTTTTCGCCCATTTTAGATTATTTTACTTTATTTGACTACAATTCTACTCCAGTCCTTATACGGCATTATCTGCAATGAACAAAAACACACAAGGCGAGAATAAAATGGCATTTTCTGTATTATGTATAAAATACTGACCATTTTAGACATATCATACATATGCAGAAAAAAACCTGACTAAAGAACATGTTATGGGTAATGTATAAAGTAGTTTCTGTCAGAAATGTAGTGTAATTACACCAAAATTCTGGTCTACCCCTATGTATAAAATGATTTCCGCCAGAAAAAGCCACTATGCGCCAGCTGCGCCAAAATAAAAAAGTGTTATCGTTGTTGTATACAAATTCACGAAATGCCCCAATTTAGATCACTTTATTGGACTACAGTTCTTCACCACTCCTATTCTGGCATTATCTGCATTGAACAAAAAGTCAAAAAGTGAATCTAAAAAGTTGCAGTTTTGCCCCCTTTATTGCTTATGTGTGATCCCATTCTACAGTCTGTTTAGGGTTTTTCTACAGTCATTTGGCAGTATTCTTTGTCCACACTATGCCTGCAATTTATTTCTAACTGCAGTTTTTGTACAGTGATAATATCTATATAGCACCACTATAAAAGTAGAGGATAGACTGCAATGCTAGAAAACCCATTTATGGACAGCCTCTATTTTGGGAAGGCATCAGTACCAGCTTTGGTCAGGTGGTGGCGGCAGAGTGCATGAGTGCTTTCTTCTATGAAAATAATCTAAAGAATGATTGACAAATCAGGGGGAAGGGTTATACATATACATTTGCTAGCAATTCTGATAATGCAATAAATCATTAACATTTTACCATTTTTCTATTACTATAAATAATATTTTCATGAACGGTATACTTTAGAACACTTGCAACACATTTGCACACAATTTTTCTAGCACAATGTATAGACATTTTATTCTCCGTGTTGAATTGCTTGCTGCACTGAATGTGTGCCTCAGGTGTCTACCAAAGTGTGTACAGGGTGAAGGCCCTGGGTAGTGACAGGCTCTTGGGGCTCCTTCCTTGACCCTATGAGGGTCCATAGTCTGCAGGGAGGCGTTAGGCCCTCAGGGCACTCCAAGAACCCCAGTCACGCAGGCTGTCATGATTCACTGTGACAGGTACCGTGACATATATATATATATTTTTTTTAAGTGTGTGTATCTATATATATAATATTTCTACATCATATATACACACACACATACACTTCTCAGTGGCATGATATACAAATCTTTTTATATCTATATATATATATATATATATATATATATATATATATATATATATATATATAATTTGTATATAATGCTAGTGAGAAGTGTATACATAATATTTGTATACAAAATGCAACCATTTTTCATATTTATCCATGGTTCTACATTATTGTGTATATCATGCCAATGAGCAGACACATACACACACCCAAGCTGTCTCTCACACATGCGGTCTCACACACACATGCTCTCTCTGTCCCACACACGTTTTGTTTTTATTTAGTCAGTTCCTGTACTGCTGGAATAGAATACTTTATGCGGACTGTTATTGACCAGCTCTTGCACACAGTAGTGCAACATATTGCCTGATGACATCACTAGAGATAATGAGGTCGGAGAACAACCCGATCCCAATTAAAGCTTACCACTCTCATCCTGCTCAGCCAAAATTACGGTATTCGGTTTCTAGTGGTGAAATCTCCTTCTCACTGTGACCCCAACGGATCATACATAGAAAGAAAATGGTTGCGTAGTTAGGAACTTTCCATAGTAGGAAATACAAAGAAAATAGAAAATATTCACTTCTTTATTTAATATACACGATGTAGATAACAACAGTATTGGCAGGACGGCATCCTCTACTAAGCAATATAAGGCACACCAAGCTTGTCTCAGCTATTGCAGGCTAAGACAGCCTTTTTTCTGGGTCTATCAGACGTACCTCCATCAGAGGCAGCCTGAAACACCTCCGATTTGCATAGGGGTCAGGGGGCGAGATTGAATGGTCAGTGACAATTGTCACTGGCCTATCAGTTTAAGACCGACCATGGGCGGTCTCGGCAGCTATATATAAATACCGTATTTGCTCAATTATAAGATGACCCTGATTATAAGACGACCCCCCAAACTTTGTATATTCCTTTAGGAAAAAAACTAAAAGCCTGAATATAAGACTGCCCTATAGGAAAAAAAAGTTTAACTTGTATATATGTAAATTGCTTTTTAATATGTAATAAAAAAATTATATTATACAAATGCATTTCTTGTTTTTATTTCCTTTTATGTGCCAATGCGGCCTCTCTCCCCGCCCCCTCCCCCAGCTGTCTCTCTCCCCCCCCCAGCGTTGTCTCTCTCTCCCCCCCCAACTTCTCTCTCTCTCTCCACCTCCCCTTGTCTGTCTCCCCCCTCCCGTTGTCTATCTCTATCCCCCCCTCCCCTATCTCTATCCCCCCTCCCCTTGTCTCTCTCTATACCCCTCCCCTTGTCACTATCTATCCCCCTCCCCTTTTCTCTCTGTCCCCCCTCCCCTTTTCTCTCTTCCTCCTCCCTCCCCTTGTCTGTGTCTCCTCCCCCCCCCCCCCTCACCTGGTTTCTTTTCCTGGTGGCTAGTGGGGGCAGCCGGGGGCTGGTCCGTTATAATAGACTGCCGTGTCGGGCAGCATGGAGTATGTCTGCACATATCGTGCAGACATCCCCCAGCTGCCCGATTCTCCCTGGTGGCTAGCGGGGCAGCGGAGGCAGTCCCGGACGGTCGTGCCGGGCGGCACCAGGGGAGGTCTGCGCTCATCGCGCAGACATTCCCCTGCTGTAAGAGAGGGGGATCCAGGTCCCCTGCAGCTCTGCGGGGGACCTGGATCCCAGTCTTATAATCTGACCTCAATTTGAGGTCAGATTATAAAACGACCTTGAATGTAAGACGAGGGGTATTTTTCAGAGCATTTGCTCTGAAAAAAACCTTGTCTAATATTCAAGCAAATACGGTATATATATACATTTATATATATATATATTATTTGTGCTTACCAGTAAAGCAAAAAATAGCACAATTGCGCCAAAAACACTTCACCTGGGCCTTTTTAAAGGTTGCCAGTACATGTACAGCCATTGCCACCAATGCTTTACACTGGGAGCCCGTGCATGTGCTGCCATTGTCGTGAAGGAGTTAAGCGCTTTCTTGTGAGACAATATTATTTGGAGACTAGACCCTTTGTGTACTGGATAAAATTTAATAAAGTATGTAAACATGTAACTTTTTTCTGAGTCACAGTCACTCTCTCTTCTCTTCTCTCTCTCTGGGTCTATTCACTAAAAGATGAGGTGAGGTGAGTAGTGGTGAGATGAACATTTAATTTCACTATTATAACTATACATTATGCAGGTACAAACCTGGCGAGTTTCCCCCCACTTATTTCTTAATTGAGTAGACCCTTAAATGTTCATCTTACTTCAACTCAAGTCACCATCATCTCACCTGCAACTCACCTTCTGTGAATAGCCCTCTCTGACACAAGGGTGTCGGTGAGAGAGACAGAGTTTTTTCATAGAAGACTGATTGTCATTTATTGCATGTGATCATTGTGATTGATTTTCACATAAATCAATACAAAAAATAATGGTTAACCCCTTAGTGACATTAAGACATTTTGACCTTGAATTTCCCTTGGTGACAAGGGCTGTTTTTACATTTCTGGGGTGTTTGTGTTTAGCTGCAATTTTCTTCTCTCTCACTTACTGTACCCAAACAAATTATATGTTATTTTTATCATCATAAGAAGGGCTTTCAATACCATACCATTATGTTCATCATATATTATAATTTAATACAAATACAATCATTAAAAAAAGACCCCATCTAAATAGTTTCTAAATGTTGTCCCGAGTTCAGAAATATACATGTTTCCATATTTTTCTGCATTTTTTGTGAGTTATGGGGCAAAAACCAAAAATGTTTTTTTCCTATATTGACCTTTTGACCCCAACCGGAACCCTAAATTTAACCCCAACCATAAATTTAACCCCAATTCTAACCCTTATGCTATCCCTTTTTATTTTTTGATTGCAATGTTGCTCAAGCAACATATTCACATATTCAGAACTACGGAAATTATTTTTTTTTTACTTCCGAAGCTCTGACCACAAGGGGGCATAGCCATATTGCCGGAGCATGCTGCTCCGTCAGTATGGCAGCCAAGATCGCTCAAGGGGGATATTGTGGGTGCCCCAGAGAGGAAATTTTGGTGCTGGCTATTGCCTCAACATCGAGGCAATAGACCAGCACCATTAGAGCGGTTTTTGCGATCGTTGATCACGAAAACCGCTCGTTTCACCGCAGGTTGTGTCAGACACGTCCATTGTTGGGAACAGAGTTCCCGGCAGGAAGTGCATGGCACGTTCATTGTCGCAAAGGGTTAAAGTTGGTCTGCCTTACAATTAAGGCAACCAGGATCAAGCCATCCATCCAAATCGGATGGAGAATGGCAGTGGATTATGACAATTATCAAAATCCTCTCTGTAATGGGTGAGACAGCTTGGTTCAGCTATTGCATCCTAAGACTGCACGTTTTGGGGTTTTCCAGGATGCCTCAATCCAGAGTCACCCTGGAACACCATTCACCCAGTTTATATAGGGTAAGGGAGTGTGACTGACAGACCAGTAATGATCACAGCAGTTTTAAGGCAACACATACATTTCACCAATAAATGAGAGTATGTACATGTAAGAGCTTTGTTGTGAAGGGGTTAAACACGTAAAACAAATTTATGTCCAGGGTAACCACACACAACAAAGTTATGGTGGGGGTAAAGGTGATGGAAAATACTCATAGCCACTTTAAGTGCCTTGTGTTTTGCAGACTTCTTGCTGGATCCTTAGAAACATAGAAACATAGTATGTGTCGGCAGATAAGAACCATTCGGTCCATCTAGTCTGCCCAATTTTTTTAAATACTTTTATTAGTCCCCCGTTTCCTATCTTATATCTAGGATAGCCTTGTGTCTATCCCATGCATGCTTAAAATCCTTGACTGTGTTTACCTCTACCACTTCTGATGGAAGGCTGTTCCATACATCCACTACCCTCTCAGTAAAGTAATACTTCCTGATATTACTTTTAAATTGTTGCCCCTCTAATTTAAGACTATGTCCTCTAGTTGTGGTAGTTTTTCTTCTTTTAAATATACTCTCTTCCTTTACTATGTTGATTCCCTTTAATCCTTGTCCACAAAGGTACTGAAGCTCACCCTTTTTTCTCTCAATCCATGTATCTGCTCATAGTTCTGATAGTACGATGGGGTCTATGCAATACAAAGTGAAGTGCAAAAAGGAATAGCTGGAAAATGTCACCACACTGCCGCCCAGCTCAGATCAGCTATCAGTGTATGCTTTTGCAGTTCACTTTTGAATCATTTCATGCTCTACATTCCCATTGCAAACAGTGTTTAGGTGACAGTGTACAATTTAATAAGTAAAACACTGATATTCTATGAGTTCGGTTTCTTTGTTGCATTATAGCACAAGTCAGGATATCTCTAGCACTAAACACAAATCTAACATTTATAAAGAGCTTAAGGATAACCGTTTGTTTCTGTCATTGTCACCACAGGGGGGCACACTGGCACAGACAGACGAGAGACCAGATTCCGACAGCAATATGTTTAGTGCTGGATAAATGGATGCTTCAGACTCTAATACAAAAGTAAGTTTCCCAAAAAAAGGAGCAGCTGAAATGATTGTCTTTAAAGAGATGTGCCTGTATGAGTTCAGCCACTTGGACAGTCAACCCCCGTACGTAGCAAGTTTGACAGATAATGATTATAACCTATTTCTTTAGTATATGGTGTTGGATTGGGAGAATGCAAATACTGTCAGTCTGCAATGTCACACCTCATCTATCCTTACACCACCACGGGGGTCTGGATTGCAGAGGAAATATAATTCCAAACTGTTTTACTGACATAGAGGATGTGTAAGCTCCTTAAGGCGTAGACACAATCTCCTGGTAGATTTGTCGGTAAAAGGACATTCCTTGCATTATAACGGAAAGATTACTTATATATTGTTTTCCTACTGTGGCCCAGTGTTGGGATACAGGAATTCAGTTGCAGGAGCAGGCTCACACAACCTGGGTCAGGGTAAACACTCACTCCCAGGGCATGCACTTGGTTTGGGGGGCCACACCTGAGGACACTGTGGTTACAGCAGCAGGTATCCATTCATTTTGCCATACCCTACAGGATCCTTGTAGGCTTGGGAGGTAGAAGCCCAGGTGACATAGACACGCCACTGCAGGTTGAGGAGAGGGATTCCTAGGAAAGGGGGGTACAGGTTAGCAGACAAGGGACGGCAAGAGAACAACGGAGACATCAAAGACATAAAGGGCAGGCCTGGCAGCTGGACCTACAATGGATGGTAAAAAGGAGGGTTTAATTATGTTCATAAGATGGTAAAATTCCCACTACATCACAGTACATCACTGTAGGAGAGTCCTAGCACTAAACCTAATGGAAATCAATAGAGACAAAGACAAGGTGCTTAGCTGTAGAGAACCACAGTGGGAACAATATGGTGAGGAAACAAGACAGAGTACAAAGGGACAGGAATACAACAGAAGGGAATAAGGAACACACGGGACTATTTACTAAATGGTGGGTTGAGGTGAGATTTCCTCGCACCCATTTAGCTATACATTGTGCAGGGACAAACCTGGTGAGTTTTCCCTGCTCAGCTAACTCACCAGGATTGCACCTGCACAATGTATAGCTAAATGGGTGCGAGGAAATGTTCATCTCAACTCGCCTTTTAGTCAATAGATCCCCCCACAGAAGCAGAAACACAGAGATAGACTGGATACATTATGGAGTAAAAGAAAAAAAGAACGAAAGCAAACTGGCACTCTGACGACAACGGTGAAAAAAGTGGTTTAATAACGTGGTAGTGTCAAAAAATCATCACAGCGGCAAACATAGAAAAAAGATTCGCAATCAGACCACAGGCTTGACGCAGAGTAGCGGAGTAGCCTGGTTGAGCCTCAAAACTGTACAGTCCCGTTTCATAGGTTTCTGGGGAGTTTTTGCCTCACATGCTGGCTCTGTGACAATTAACATCGATGGAATAAACTTCATTAGGTGGCAGCCAAATAAAGTTGTTTATTAATAGAATCCCAATATATGAGTGATAGAGAATATATAGGAATACCTCCTCTAACCTTATTTACTAGGAATAACGTTATAAAGCTAGTTTATTGTCTTATGGTGTTGAGAAATCGTGCTTGTCAGTTTGGGTTTAAGGCCATTAACTCTTTCACATGAAGAGAAGTCTGCAATGCATTACAATGAAGGCTGATCTAGAAAAGTAAAGTCCTTTATTTACCAACCCCAAAAATTCAGAGGCTATATCTGTGGCCTGAAAGGAAAAGCGGAATCTGCGTTGACGCAAGGGGTTAAATCAGGCACTGCAGAGGAATTTTTCAATTCTGGCCAGATCCGTCTTCCTGAGGCGGGATTTATATGGGATGTTATTTCATCCTGAGTCCGTAATCTGCATTTTTATGGGACTCTGCAGAACATGTACACTAGTCTTTTCTTGGGGTGGAATGGAGAGGGAGGAGGTAAGGGAATGGGGGATGGAGGTGAAGCGGTTACTCCTGTATGCTGAGTAAGTAAAGCATTCCTCTAAATGTCTCTGGGAAAAAAATGATATTAAAATTGTGTTACCCGCAGGGCAGAGAGGAGAGCGCCTAGAAAATAAATTCTTTCTCTCGCCATCTGCTCCTCTCACTTTACATATCACTGCCTCTCTTTTTTTTTTTTTTTATTATATATCCTTTTTTCCATTCGTGTTACTGTAGCACACTTACATGTTTACAGCCACAAATCACCCTCTTTGTTTCATTTTCTGCTTTAAACCACTCATAGTTGAGTTTAATCCTATGTGTACTAGAATAGTACATCCAACAGATTGCAAAACATGCGCTACGACCGTCAAATGGTTAAAAATATGGTTACGCATGGTTATTCCTTTTTGTATTTTTTATTATTATTTATTGAGAAATCTTGTATTTGTCAAGCTCCTCTGCACCCTTTGCCTGTCTGCATTGCACATTGACGTAAACAGAAAAACCTAGAATCTGACATCAGACAAAAACCAAATGGCCCATCTACACTGCACACAGTGATACCTCAAACCAATTTTACTTTCACTGGAGGACTATTCTAAACATCATCTTCTCTTTCTATAAAGTAATATTTCCCATCAAATACTGTCCACTTGCTAAACATTATTTATTATATTGAAAATGCTTCTAGGAATGTACTGGACGTATGTCTGGTAACCAAATAAATTGTCTTGTGACCATTTTTATCTCAGTAGGATGACCAGTAAGAAAATAAGTCAACCCTAACAGACTGAACATTCAGTGTACTAGACCAGGCACAGCCCCCAGGTGTTCAGGAGGTGTAGATAGAGCTAAACCTTCCCTTGAACATCTGTTGGAACAGTGTTGCCCAACTTAGTAATAAGCTGTGATGTAATAAACCAATAGACTTTTGGACGTGGTTGGACGTGGACCCTCAAAAAAGGCACTTGAGCAGTACATCTTTTAATGACATGAACCTCCATGAAGTATTCAGACAGTTACAGGCTGATCCAGTTGCATCCTGTCACTCAGGGCTTTATTCATGAAAGTGGTAATTGAGAAGAGAATTTCAAACTTAAAGTGCCACTAAACTTTTTTTCCCCACCTGTGCTTCTAATATAGAACCACACGTGTAAATATGATGTACATACCAATTTATCCTCGGACCAGCAGCCATGCTGTGGCTGTCGCAGACAGACATTTTTGAATGCCACCAACAGAGAGGACCTTAACTAGGATAACCCTTGACTAGGTCCCCTCTGTTGATGGTATTCAAAAAGGTCTCTTTCTGTGAGAGACTGTGAGCCCAGACCGACCCTGATCCATTTGCCTGGGGTGAACCCCCACTCTGATGAGCTGAGCGCATGCTGATATGTTGGCATGTACCGGCATCCACACTAGTTCTAAATAAACCTGGATGTATATGTAAAGATTCATGTTGGGTTTACTTCACGAAGGGGAGACACTATATTTTAACCCTTGCTTCTTCTAAGCTTAGTTGTCCCTTTGAGGCCAAAGTAGCCGAGTTGGAACAATTCTCCATTTCAGCTGACTTCAAAAGGGACACTACCACTTACATAAGATGTAACTAGATAACCTAGTCATTTAAAACAAACACATATATAAATCATATGCCACTGGCTTTTTTTTTTTATGATTGAATTAATTGCATATAAAATGAAAAATAAAATTAGGTGTTTATCTCCTGGCTCCATTTTGTGAATATTTCCATTAATGCAACATTGTCCAAAATCTTCCAGCCAGTCTCACTTTACAACTGTGGTCAAAACCTGCATGATGATGTTATAAGATACACCCCTGCACTCATACTGGCTCAAGTATTTCATAGTGGGCAGGACTAGATGGCTGTGTACAACCTTTTTTTTTACTGCCTCCCAACACAAAGAGGGAGATTGACCTGATCAAACAAGATCATAACTCCACCCCTTATGATGTGATAGTTACAATACCATCCCATTCAATGCAAGTGTATGGTTCAGAATTCAGACTTATAGACTGCATTCTGTGTCCCCAGCCACAAAGTGAGACATTTGTGCTGTAAAGTCACTAGGTGGTGGCACCCCAAAGCCCAGTCACACTTGTTTAGTTACATATTTTATTAAATAAAATCACAAAAGAAAAACATAAGACATATCTGAAATCAACAATACAAAGTAAAAAAAGGGAGTGTCCCTTTAAGTCAGAAATCACTATCACAGGTGGGAGAGCAATATGTCTCTATGCAAATTGGTTCCCCCTTATTACTGAGTGTGATTAACTTAGGCCAGTTTTGTAAGCTGAATTACTGTTTTGGAGGTTAAAACACAATTGAGTAGCTGAGAGGTTTGACTATTAGAGATTAGTGTATTTTACAGACAGTGCTACACTCCCCTATCTCCAGCTCTCCTTTTTGGATCAGGACAGCCATTGAAAGAATGCCAGAGTCAATATGGTGCTGTATTTACTTAACCCACAGTCCTTCTTCTTGTTGCAGATAATTTACACCCTGTCTCCCAGGCCAGGCCTGGCCACTAACTCATCTTTATGGCTGCAGGAGAAAGAGGGAGGGAGGAACCAGTGGCCAGATTAACCCCTTTCCTGCTTCTATATATTGTACACTACTTACGCCTTTCCTAGATTATCCTCCTGTTGTGAAATAAAGCCTTTTTAACGCATTACTTATCACACTATCTTAGTATAAATGACTGGAAGAAAATAAATGGTTATTACTTAGTGCACACGTGTATTGTAAGCTCTTGAAGAGTCACGTTTTTGGCACTCAGAAGTGAAAGAGGCTAATACTAGGTGGGGGGATTAATAAAGGGAGCTGCAGCCGCATGTGTATTTATAACAGCCATTGCACCTGTTCTATATATGTTGACACTTTTTGCACCTGGATTTGCACCATCCCGTAGGTTATTTGAGACCGCTGGCTTCATTTAGGTGCACTTTTGCACTTCTTCTTAATAAATGGTAAGCACTGACATAAACAGAGGAGAGAAGCTCAGTTGTTTTGGAACAGGTAATGGAAACTCGTGACTTTTGTCCAGTTAGCAGTATACATTGGTGCAATTTTGGAGTTTTCAGTACATACAAGCTAAAAAACACATATAAGTATCCTATCTAACAATGTTACCTAATTAGGTATTTTATTTATTTTTAATGGTTTTCCACAGGGCTCGACAAATTCTGGTCGCAATTGCGTCCAGGGAATGCAACTTGGCACTCAGACATTGCCATTTACACGCATTGCACTTTGAAGTCAGAGCGCCAGGCGTCACAGGACGACAGTTATAGATGGTCTGTGCCTGTGATTGTCTGTCTGTATATGTGTCTGTCTGTAAATGTTACTGTCTGTGGCGAAACCGGCCTCCCCACGTGTCCTTGGAGGGGGCTGCTTGCCCGCCTCCTGCCTTTGGACTATGGACCAGACTTTATGAGAATGTGTTAACCCAGATAGCTATGCCATGGAGCCCATTTGTGTAGTTAAAGACTTCGGCTCCATAGCAATTGAACTGTGTGAATAGGATCTGAGCGCTCTTCAGTAGTTTTGTGCGCTCAGATCCCAGCTATCTGGGGATATGTGAAATGTCTGTGTGTTATGTGAAAAGGTTACTTTATGTATTTTAAAGTGTTTTGTGTCTTTTTGCAACCATGTGCTTAATGGAGTCTTGGGTCTGTCCTGGGAGATAATTGAATTATTCTCCAGGATAGAAGACTCTGAAACTGGTTTGGGCCAGAAAGCCATGCTTCATTTAGTCACAAAGGACTTTCCCTTAACTTTTGAACCCCTGGTCTGATTCGTGCCATTTTTTAATATGTTGTTGCCCTGAATGGATTGATTATGAAAATGTATGCTTTATGTTTGTGACATGTATATTTTAGAAGTTATAAATATTGTGTAAAAACTGTATTCCTCTGCCGGTGATAATGAGATTACCCATTGTGTTCAGTAATCATATCACATGCAGAGAGGAGGATTCTGTGTGGGAGTGTCTGTGTGTATTGTATGGATTGATTGGTTGTTTTGTAATGCCCTGTGGGCTGTACTATGTTTGTGGATTGGGAATAAAAGAGACTGTATGTGACAGTACAGGGAGTTCCTGTTTTAACCCTCAAAGTGAAGTGTCGTCTCATTATTGGGGGAAGGATTTATTGTATGCTGTTCCAGTTTGACTGCTAGGAGAGTAAACCTATTCGTATGGTTCCTATTCAACTGTCTACAGCATTCATATGCTTGGGAGAATTTATTTGTTTCTCCGGTTCAGTGATTGTGGTGTCTGCCAGAGTGCTTGGAGTCCTCAGGAAGCGCTAGGAGCATCCTTCAACGGAGGTACCCAGTCGGGGTGCCAGGCGATCCGTTACATTGGTGGCAGCGGTGGGATGGCGTCCTAGTGCGAGGTAAAGCAGCTCAGAGACACAGTTCGTTTGGAGTTACAAATTGAGGGCAACGCTAGCACACGTGCAGCGCCCCTGGGAGCAGAGGTATCCAGCGACTTGGAGCAGACAAGTATGGAATGCTCTGGCGATGATTGGATGGCCGAGGTGAGGCAGCGAGTGGCCCAGTATGGGGATGATTTACCCATGGAGGTACGCCGGGTGATCTGGAACCAGGTCACGGCCGAGCGAAACACAAGGCTGGCCCGAGAATTCCGTCTGGCGAAAGAGAGAGAGTATGCTCAGCGGAAGGAGTGTTACAGCAGCCGAGTAGAGGCTGCATCCGAGGAGGCTAGCCGTCTCCCCCTGAGGCGGCCGCAGGAACCCGAAGTAGGGGTCCTCATAGACTGGTCCTGTGAGGAACCACAACAGGCAGGTGGAGATGGGACCGGCCCAGATCCCCAGCAGCAGCCGGAGTTGCCAGGTGCGGAAGCAGGTGGTCCTTACTCGCAAATGTTGAGGGACCTCACAGACTGGTCCTGGGAAGACCCACAGATGGCAGGTGGAGATGGGATGGCGGTCTCTCTACCGGCCCTACAGGGATGCTGGGCGGTCGGCCCAGATCTCCAGCGGCAGTGTGAGTCCCAGGGAGCCGAAGGGGTCGTCCTTCCTCCCCAGCGGCAGTGTGTACCCCAGGGAGCAGAAGGTGGCGTCCTTCCTCCCCAGCGGCAGTGTGTACCCCAGGGAGCTGAAGGTGCCGTCCTTCCTACCCAGCGGCAGTGTGTACCCCAGGGAGCAGAGACCGTCTGTCTCGCACCCCAGCCGCAGGACAAAATATTGAAAGGGGAGACAGTTGGTCCCCCTCTCCACCAGCAAAGAGAGGGTCAGGGAGAGGAGCAGGTTACCCCCTCTCCCCAGCGGCAGTCTACAGTTCAGAGAGAGGAGCTTGTTACACCCTCTCTCCAGCGGCAGCCTAACCCACCAAGGGGAGATGTTAAGCCCCACAACTATGCAGATGGGACTGTAGTCTCTGCACTTGCAGCACCAGGGGTAGGGACGGTCGGTCCTGTCCCCCAGCCACAGAGCAGTGTATCCAGAGGGGAGACAGTCGGTCTCCCCCTCCCACAACCAGGCTCCAACCAGGCTACTTCAGTGGTAGCGCTGGCACCCGGGCAGAGTACCGTTGGTCTCTGCCCACTCAGCAACCCACCAAGGCAGTCTACCAGCCCCCCGCACAGCCGTGGTGAGGCACCTGGACATGGACAAGTTGCTATTTTATCCAGGTGTAGTAACCAGTTATTGTGGGTGGGCTGTATTGCTGTTTGTGCTTCGTGGGTGGGTTGCTGGACTAACCAGGGCACTGACCGGCAGGAGGTCAGATACCCTGTTAGTCTGGATGGTAAAGGGGAGAAATGTGGCGAAACCGGCCTCCCCACGTGTCCTTGGAGGGGGCTGCTTGCCCGCCTCTTGCCTTTGGACTATGGACCAGACTTTATGAGAATGTGTTAACCCAGATAGCTATGCCATGGAGCCCATTTGTGTAGTTAAAGACTTCGGCTCCATAGCAATTGAACTGTGTGAATAGGATCTGAGCGCTCTTCAGTAGTTTTGTGCGCTCAGATCCCAGCTATCTGGGGATATGTGAAATGCCTGTGTGTTATGTGAAAAGGTTACTTTATGTATTTTAAAGTGTTTTGTGTCTTTTTGCAACCATGTGCTTAATGGAGTCTTGGGTCTGTCCTGGGAGATAATTGAATTATTCTCCAGGATAGAAGACTCTGAAACTGGTTTGGGCCAGAAAGCCATGCTTCATTTAGTCACAAAGGACTTTCCCTTAACTTTTGAACCCCTGGTCTGATTCGTGCCATTTTTTAATATGTTGTTGCCCTGAATGGATTGATTATGAAAATGTATGCTTTATGTTTGTGACATGTATATTTTAGAAGTTATAAATATTGTGTAAAAACTGTATTCCTCTGCCGGTGATAATGAGATTACCCATTGTGTTCAGTAATCATATCACATGCAGAGAGGAGGATTCTGTGTGGGAGTGTCTGTGTGTATTGTATGGATTGATTGGTTGTTTTGTAATGCCCTGTGGGCTGTACTATGTTTGTGGATTGGGAATAAAAGAGACTGTATGTGACAGTACAGGGAGTTCCTGTTTTAACCCTCAAAGTGAAGTGTCGTCTCATTATTGGGGGAAGGATTTATTGTATGCTGTTCCAGTTTGACTGCTAGGAGAGTAAACCTATTCGTATGGTTCCTATTCAACTGTCTACAGCATTCATATGCTTGGGAGAATTTATTTGTTTCTCCGGTTCAGTGATTGTGGTGTCTGCCAGAGTGCTTGGAGTCCTCAGGAAGCGCTAGGAGCATCCTTCAACGGAGGTACCCAGTCGGGGTGCCAGGCGATCCGTTACACTGTCTCTGTCAATAAACAAACACTAAAGTGTGTATAACTTTGACTTGAATAATCTTATCACTTGTGAAGCTGTCACCCACAAGTGATAAAATAATAACACGACCAGCACTTCTGTGGATTTATTGTCCCAACTGCAACGTTTCAATTCCACAAGGAAGTTTTTCTCAAGCCACAAGTGGGCAGCACCATATTGGAGGAGCATGCTGCTCTCAATATAGCATCTGCATTCACTCCATGTAGTGATAGTGGGTGCCCTGAGCTGAAAATTTTGGTGTTGCTTAATGCCTCAATATCGAGGCACCATAGCGATAACACTTGAGCTGTGTTAGTGATAATTTAGCCCTTACACGGCTCGTTCCACCGCAGGATGGACTAGGTCTTTCCTATGACAGCAACTGAATTCAAGACTGACCTAGCCCATCCAATGCCGTGAAAGGGGTTAATAAGGTAAAAATAATTGCATGGCTTATTGCCCTGGCCCTGCATGAGTATTTCAGGAGCCAGGGAATTTATTTTTCATTTATTGGGCCAGCAACCCCATGCTGTATTGAAATTTCTTAGTCTCTGGCCTAACCCGGCACCTGCCACAGAGGTGGAGTCCTCAATGAACAATGAGTTTCTAAACCTTCTTGCACTCAGAACCTCCTCCTTTGTGTTAGCGAACGCCTGTTGCTTACTATAGGGTTTACTCAATAAAGAGACTTGCAGGGAATTGAGATGGTAATTTCAAACTTTAGACCAATGAAGCCGAGTTGGAATTTTTTTCCAATGCAGCTGAATGGAAGAATTTTTCCAACTCGGGTACTTTGGTCTCAAGTTTGAAATTCCCATCTCAATTCCCTGCCATTCTCTCTTTATTGAATAGGCCCTTATGTGTTAAGAGGAACATATGTCAGCCTTTATAAATGATGCTATAGGATAAAGTGTACAGCAGGGCTGCATTGCATCCATTACAGCCCTATGTTGCATGCATTCCGGGGACAGCACACCTCCCAACTGTCTTGCTGAGTGAGGGACAGTCATGATTTTGGGAGGCTGTTCTGCTGAACTCTATATCTGTCCTACTTTTTGGGACAGAGGTAGAGCTCGGCAGTATTCAGGACCACAATCCTGGGAGGTTTAGAACAGGCAGCGATTACCCACTGCACATTTACAATTTAAAAAATTGCCTTGAGGCCAATGTTAAGTCTATGTAGGTAATAGCTTATTCAGGAGGAAAGGTGACAACCCTAGACAGGACAGGTGAGTTATGGTAAAACTCTTAACTGGTCATGTCATTTGGAAAATTACATATTTGACCTTAAATACCCTAAGTGAGTTATCATAATAGTTTGAGGGCAAGCCAGAGTATTATTTTGTGCTATTTTCATAGTATGCTCATATTCCTCATATAATAGGCTAAGAAAATATTGCCGGTTTGGGTAGGTCAAAGTCTCCAATTTTCTTATTAGTGTTTTTTCCCCTCTGACACTTGGTTGCCATGTGAACTAATGGCAATTTCGAGTTGTTATTTATAGCAGAGATTAGAGCTACTGCAAAATTTATTATAGCTATATCTCAGCACACACACACACACACACACACACACACGTGTGTTTATATTACTTATATTTACAAATTGGGTAGAGAAAATGCTGCTTTTTGATTGGATAAAGTTTAAGAAACAACTGTGTATAAATCCAAGCCTGATTGTAAACCTTTTTTTTAATTGTCTTAAAATACGGCATGTGAGTCTTTATTTGGTACCTACTTGCAGAAATAGTCTTGTGTTATAACTGAAAAAAAAAGACTACAATCCCCAGGGCGCATTAGGAATTAAAAAAAAAAGGAAAATACTACAAACACATCATTATACATGGCTCATTTGATCTTATACAATTGAATATATAACTGTAGTTCACCACGGTGCCCAACTCTGCATAGAAGAAACAGCAGACATAGAATAAATACAATCTGTATTCAGTGTAAAGTAACAGAGGAGCACAGTTCAATAGTTACACAATAGTGTCTTGACACATAGTTTCCGAATATTTTGGCTTGGTACTTTTCTTGAGCAATGAAGCATCACATAGGTCTAGAAAGCAAATAGTATATATTACCACCGACCACTTTCGGCACATGAAGCACTATTTTCAAGATGAGCATAATTTCCCTCTTATTGACATGGCCTAAAGCGTTATACATTTTCCTCATTTCACTTTCCACACCTCACCGTATTGTTTCTGTTCCTGCATCCTTAATCAATTAAAACCTGCATGCAACATGTCCTGCAATGATGGCACATCAAGCTTCACAGCATACCGTTTTTAGTTGGACCTCCATGATTGATATTTGCGGCTTGCCACTCCAGCTTCCAAATATATTACTTGTTCTTATAAAGTGCAAAAACAGCACATTACGCATTAGTTTTCTCTAACCATGGCTGCCATAGCCACAAATCAAAACCTCCCCCAAATAAAAGGCAGATCCGCCAAAGGGTCTACTCAATAAAGAGACAATTGCTATGGGAAATGATAAGGGAGTTTCAAACTTAAAGGGACACTACCAGTTAAATGTAACAAGATAACCTGGTCATTTAAAACAAACGCATATATAAAACATATATGACACTTCTTTTATATATGATTGAATTAATTGCATATAAAAGGAAAAATATAAGTAGGTGTTTATCTCCTGGCTCCATTTTGGGAATATTTCCCATGATGCATCATCATCCAAAATCTTCCAGCCTGTCTAAATTTACAACTGTTGCCGAAGCCTGCATGATGATTTCATAAGACACTCCCCTGCTCTCTTACTGGTTCCTGTGTATCATAGTGGGCAGGACTAGGTTTGTATAGCTTTTTTTACCTGCCTTCCAACACAAAGAGAGGATATTAACCTGATGAAACAAGATTATAACTCTGCTCCCTTGTAATGTAATAGTTACATTACCCTCCCATTCATTGCAGTCTATGATGACGATTCTGACTTAAAGACTGCATTCTGTGTCCCAAGCCCCAAAGTAAGAAATCTGTTCTGTAAAGTCTCTGGGAGGTGGCACCCAAAAACACTATATTTCACAAAATACAGTCACATAAGAAAATCTAAAGACTTACCTATCCAAGCAATAGGCAACTTACTATTTATCACAGCGACACAGATATCCACAATTATATTCACACTCACAAACTCTATTCCTTTCTCTCTTTTTTTTCTTTCTTCTCCTCCTATTTCTTCTTTTTTCTCTCTCACTACCACACACCACTACTCACTACACATACACACCTATTTATCACTACTCAACATATTTATGCATTATCCACATCCTCAATTACACTCATACTCATAAACCCCCTCTCCCTTTTTCTTTCACTACTGTGATCCATTACACATAATTCACTCCTATTACCACAACACTTTAAGTATTATTCATACCTTTAACCACAACTTTACACATAAACCATATTCTTCTCTCTTTTTTTTCTTCTCTCTTTCCTACGTAATACCCTCACTAATACGCTCACAAATTTATATCTTTAGCTTTTTATATTATGTGACATCGCCACAATAAGGCACAATCTGCACGGATCTTAAGATTGTATAATACTTAGGCACTGTAACTATTGTATCACTGTGTAAGTATGTAACACACCTACATTTATATATTTGGGAATACAATCTAAATTTCTCTATTAATATATATTTGTTTTGTTATACCACTCAATGGATTTATTTCTCTGAGCTTTATCTAGTATGTGTGATATAAAGCTTCTTCGGTTAATTGAAGTAACACATTAATTGATTAAACAGAACCTCCCGCCTCTCGGCACCTACGCATAAGTATGATAAGCCTCAAGAAGAATGAAGAGGCAAAAATCGCATAAATACGATATATGCGAAGATTGGATAAATGAGAAGAATGAATGTGTGAGTGAAAGTTCTCTTGGTGACCTTGATCGTCATGGTACAGGGGATTGGGGAGAAGGGAAAATAACAAAGAAATATGGCACTTAAATTTTGTTCCATAAACTGCCAAGGGATAAATTCTCCATACAAGCGCTCCTTTTTGGACGAGTTATTGGTTTGTAACCACGTTGATGTGTGCTTTTCCCAGGAGACTTACTGGTTCACAGGCGCATCTAGACATTGTAAATATAAAAAATACCCCATTATTTTCAGCTCTAGTTTGATCCCAAAAAAAAGGGTAGCAATAATAATTAGCGGCAAAATAAAATTTGAATGTATTCACGTCGACAGTGACCCTGAAGGAAGATATGTGATTTTAATATGTAAGATCAATGATGTTGTATACACACTGGCTAACATGTATGTGCCAAATGTGGACGCAGTGAGATTCTTAGGGAAGGTACACTCAAGAATTCAAGAAATAGGTAGAGGACATTTAGTTATGGGTGGAGACATGAACTGTATACACGACGTTAGATTAGATAAGCGTTTGATGCACGGGTGTCAGGCAGATAAGAAATCGAAAGCTTTGGCAAAATCCTTCTCCGAATGGCTGGCCCAAAACAGTTTATATGACATTTGGAGAACACACAAACCAGAAGAGAGAGATTATACTTTCTATTCAAAGGTTTATCACTCTTATTCCAGAATAGATATGTTTTTGACAAATAATAGAACCATTCGCAAATGTGTCTCATCAAACATAGGAGATCTGACCTGGTCGGATCACGCACCAATTTTTGTCGTAATTGAAAATAACACGAACTATAACATAAGATCTAAATGGAGATTGAATGAAACTCTTTTGGCCTCCCCAAAGTTTAAAGAAGACTTTAGGAACGCAGGTGCTGACTATTTAAAAATCAACGACAATGGGGAAATTAACGACCCTACTCTTTGGTGCGCAATGAAATGTACATTGCGCAGTCACCTTATAAAGCAGGGATCAGAAGTTAAAAAATCAAGAGGTCTTGAGTTAGCAGAGCTTTACGTAAGGCTAGTTACAAGCTTTAATAATTCCAATCCCCAAGGTGGGGAAGGACCCGAGCTGCGTGACCAACTTTAGACCTATCTCTCTAATAAATTTGGATGTGAAATTATTTTCTAAAATATTGGCCCAGAGATTGAAAGAAGTAATGGTGGAGTTAGTCCACCCAGACCAGACAGGTTTTATTGTGGGTAGGAGCGGTGAAGATAATACTCAAAGGATTCTGAACCTTATGTATGAGATACGTGCTAGGGCCCTACCATCTGTCTTCCTGGCACTAGATGCCGAGAAGGCATTTGATAGGGTCAGTTGGACATTCTTAGAGGAAACCATGTTTGCCTTCGGCCTTCACGGTCCTTTCTTGGATAATACGATGGCCTTATACAAAAACCCGCAGGCCAAAATCTCAGGTCCAAACTTAGACTCTGACTGGTTCAGTATTAAGAACAGTACCAGACAGGGGTGCCCATTGGCCCCTTTGCTATACGCCTTGACAATAGAATCCTTTGCTGCTCTAATCCGCCAGAACACTAAAATAGAAGGAATAGCTACAAGCCCGATAATACATAAAGGTATGCTATTCGCAGACCCATCATTACACATCTAGTGGGACAAATGTTCAAATTTAAAAAAAACTTCTTATAAATGACTCTCTAGCTACTACAGCTCCATTGGAGACCCTACAGAGATTAATAGAAGATCTAAACCTAAGACAGTGGCAAGCAGGAGGTATCACAAAAATTGAAGACATCACTTCCTCTATCTCTATTATAACATTCCCCAAATTACAGAGAAAGTATAATCTCCCTGACACTGAACTATTTACATAAATAAGGATTAAAAGTCTTATAGATAGTAGTCCCATGAGGGTACATTCATATTTGGACTTTGTGGTTCAACATAAAAAGCACCTTATATAAAAATTAATTGACCTTCCCAGACAGGTGACAGATCCGGGGAAACCAAGAGGTATTATCAAATGGGAGGAAGAACTTGAGATCAACTATTCTGTGGAGGCATGGTCAGTGCTGTATGTACCGTGAGGCATCCTAGGCGGAAGCCTAGGGCGGCAAATTTTGGGGGGCGGCAGCGCCCCCCAGCACTGAATTTAAAATAAATAAATAAAATAAAAAACAAACAAAAAACGCGGCCCTTTAAAAAAAAAAAAAAGACCGCGTTTGCAGGCAGAGACGGAGGTGAGAGGGGATCAGAAGATCCCCCCTCACCATCGCTCTGCCTGCCAGGCTGCACGGGGAGCCAAACAGGCAGCACAGAGAAACCTCCGTGCTGCCTGTTCGGCTCCCTGTGCTGTGTGCTGACACGGAAGTGCCGAAAGTCACGTGACGGGCACGCTGACGTCATACGCGCGCCCGGTCACGTGACCTGCCGGCACAATCGCCGGGAAGCCGAACAGGCAGCATGGAGGGACCATGCTGCCTGCCTGCCAGGAAAAGGTAAGTGCTGATGGGAGACTGTGTGTGTGTGTGTGTGTGTGACTGAGTGTGATGGGAGTCAGAGTGTGTGTGATGGGAGACAGTGTGCGTGACTGAGTGTGATGGGAGTCAGAGTGTGTGTGATGGGAGACAGTGTGTGTGACTGAGTGTGATGGGAGTCAGAGTGTGTGTGATGGGAGACATTGTGCGTGACTGAGTGTGATGGGAGTCAGAGTGTGTGTGATGGGAGACAGTGTGTGTGACTGAGTGTGATGGGAGTCAGAGTGTGTGTGATGGGAGACAGTGTGTGTGACTGAGTGTGATGGGAGTCAGAGTGTATGTGATGGGAGACAGTGTGTGTGACTGAGTGTGATGGGAGTCAGAGTGTGTGTGATGGGAGACAGTGTGTGTGACTGAGTGTGATGGGAGTCAGAGTGTGTGACTAAGTGTGATGGGAGTCAGAGTGTATGTGATGGGAGACAGTGTGTGTGATGGGAGACAGTGTGTGTGACTGAGTGTGATGGGAGTCAGAGTGTGTGTGATGGGAGTAGGAGTGTGTGACTGAGTGTGATGGGAGTAGGAGTGTGTGACTGAGTGTGATGGGAGTGTGTGTGTGATGGGAGTATGAGCTTGATGTGAGTCTGAATGATGGGGCATGTCTTAGGTGTGTAACGTGGGTGTGCAGCTTGGGTAGGGGGGTGCCCGGATTTTGTCTGCCTAGGGCAGCACAAAATCAAGATACACCACTGGGCATGGTTCCTGGCGTGGACAAAAGTGAGGAAGGCTGTTCATTGCATTAATTTGCATGAACAATATTTCAAGCTTATACACCATTGGTATTAACCCCACTGTTATGCACTAAATGTTTCAGACAACCTCCGAAAGCTGTTAGAGATGCCAGACCATGGCCGGAAAATTAGACTCGATTAAGATACATTTGACAAAGCTCCTCAAAATTTTGTTTGAAATCGAATGGTGCTTGACCCCCCCTACATTCCTGTTTAACTTGGATGTTCCTTCGAAAAATAAATCTCATGTAAACTTAGTGATCAACATATTTGCCGCAGTAAAAATATGTTTAGCTCGCAAATGGAAAGACTCGGATCCTCCAATTTGGCCAAGTATAATAGCCCAGATAAACTACCAATTTAAAATGGAGAGATATTTCTTTAGAGCAACAAATAACCTTGAAACATATTATGAAATATGGGCCCCATGGCAGAAATTTTCTTCTACTGAAGAGATTCTTACGACCCCCAACTATCTGGGAATGACTTCCTAGATTGAGCCCCCTTTATGATATTCACGATAATTGGCCAAGTAGGCCACATCACTAAGACAAGTATGAATGCAAGAGTATGAGTGCAGTGAGAATGATGTATGACGTAAGCCCACATCATACTCTCCTTCCTTTCTCTTCTTTTAAGTGAAATTTACAACAAGGTTGTTGTTGTATTGCCCAATATCAAATTGGATACTTTGGCGTTGAATTTCACAATGTTTCTAGAGGGAGGATATTGGAGGGGGGGAGGAGGGGAGAGGGTGAAGGGCAGCTACTCGAGTGGACGCTACTTGCTTCAAGTAAACCCATAGGAGAGGTAGATGTGAGAGCTATTTGGGGATACTTCCCTTTTTCTCCCTCTGTTCTAGGGAAAACCAAATACAAGTAAGGAAGAGCAATGTATACATACGCTCTTCCATTAAATATCGTTCTCACTTGAGTTGCCAACAGGGACAAGATGATTTTTAAACCCTTGTCAAAACCCAATATAGGTGTCACCGAGTTAAAGTGAACGTAGCCCTCTCGCCCTCTCCCTAGCTTCCTCTCTCTCCACATTGGTCCTTTTTTTTTTCTTCTCTATTGCTCTCCTCTAAGCTTTGTTATATAAAGGAAGGTCAAACAATGTAAAAAAAAAAATCTCTGGATATATGCTATGTTATATTTATGCATGAATGTATGTAAAATAATTGTTTTATTGTATCGTTGTTTGATAATTTTGATACTTTAATTAAAAAAAAAAGAAAATCTAAAGAAATATCTGAGACACTGTCGCACATAGAAGGCTTATCAATAAACTGAAATCTTTGAGTTTGGATTTCAATATTGTTGAATGGATTAGACAATGGCTGAGTGACAGGCAACAGAGGGTTGTAGTCAATGGGGTATATTCGATGCAAGGTCTTGTTACTAGTGGGGTACCTCAGGGATCTGTTCTTGGACCCATTCTCTTTAATATTTTTATTAGCGATATTGCAGAAGGTCTTGTTGGCAAAGTATGTATTTTTGCTGATGATACAAAGGTTTGCAGCAGGGTTGATATTCATGGAGGGATAAGCCAAATGGCAAATGATTTAGCTAAACTAGAAAAATGGTCAGAGCAGTGGCAACTGACATTTAATGTGGACAAGTGCAAGATTATGCACCTTGGGCGTAAAAACCCAAAAGCAGAATATAGACTATTTGGTACAGTCCTAACCTCAACATCTGAGGAAAGGGATCTAGGAGTAATAATTTCAGAGGACTTGAAGGTAGGTAGGCAATGCAATAGAGCAGCAGGAAATGCAAGCAGAATGCTTGGTTGCATAGGGAGAGGTATTAGCAGTAGGAAGAGGGAAGTGCTCATGCCATTGTACAGAGCACTGGTGAGACCTCACTTGGAGTATTGTACGCAGTACTGGAGACCGTATCTCCAGAAGGATATTGATACTTTGGAGAGAGTTCAAAGAAGGGCTACTAAACTGGTTCATGGGTTGAAGGATAAAACTTACCAGGAAAGGTTAAAGCATCTTAACATGTATAGCTTGGAGGAAAGACGTAACAGGGGGGATATGATAGAAACATTTAAATACATAAAGGGAATCAACACAGTAAAGGAAGAGAGTATATTTAAAAGAAGAAAAACTACCACAACTAGAGGACATAGTCTTAAATTAGAGGGGCAACGATTTAAAAGTAATATCAGGAAGTATTACTTTACTGAGAGGGTAGTGGATGTATGGAATAGCCTGCCAGCAGAAGTGGTAGAGGTAAACACAGCTGATTTACCAATAAGGGCGGTGATAGGGAAGGGACCTACAAATTTGGGTTGAAGCTTTCTTGCGGGACCTGGACGTTTCAGATTGATGGAGGATAGCCACACTTTGTCTCCTACTTGGTAGGCCGGATAGTCTCTACGGTGTCGATCAGCTTGTTTTTTGTAGTTCTCCTGGGCTTGAGAAAGATGTCGCTTTAATTGGACTATCCCCTGTGTTATTAGTTGGAGACGATCCGTAACAGTGGGAATGGTTTGGACTTGGGAGTAATGAGGGATGAATGTGGGATGGAATCCATAATTGGCTTTGAAGGGTGACATTCCAATGGAATGTTGGAGATGGTTATTATAACAGAATTCTGCCAATGGTAACATACGATACCAGTTGTCCTGTGCATGGGTGATATAATATCGGAGGTATTGTTCAAGGATTTGGTTTATCCTCTCGGTTTGTCCATTAGATTGGGGATGGTAGGCTGAGGTTAATAGGCGTTCGATCTTTAGTCCTTGGCAGAATGCTTTCCAGAATCTTGAAGTAAATTGCACTCCTCTATCGGATAAAATAGAGCGAGGGATTCCATGCAGACGAAAGATGCTGCTAATGAATAATTCTGCTGTAACAGCTGCTGTGGGAAGTCGGGTTACCGGGATGAAATGTGCCATCTTGGTGAGTCGATCCACCACAACCATGATAGTATTGTATACAAATACATAAAGAAGAGTCCTGCTCTCACTCCCATCACTGGGCGGCTGCAATGACTACAGTACACATCAGCCCCAATATATAGTAAAAACAAAAGAAAAAAAAGTTACCTGCGCTCTCTCCTTTATCCCTATGCATTTAAAACAAATGGAGGTTTTTAGTTACCTCCAATGGCCATGAGAGGATGAGCGCAGGACTCTTCTTTATGTATTTGTATCCAATTTTTGTATTACTCAGCCTTGTTACAATGCAGCCGCCCATCCCATGTGTTCCCTATTAAGGGTTAATAATGTATAGGGGTGTAAATAAACAACACCCTTTTCTGTCTCATTAGAGATTTTTGCCAGAGGCTCAAAGAAGCAAGGTGAATGGTTAGAGTTAGGACCCACCTAGGGGGGTCTGCCTTGACGTTGGCAGGTGGGCTCATCCTCTCATGGCCATTGGAGGTAACTAAAAACCTCCATTTGTTTTAAATGCATAGGGATAAAGGAGAGAGCGCAGGTAACTTGTTTTTCTCATGATAGTATTGTGTTGGTTAGAAATAGGCAGGTCGACGATGAAGTCCACTGTGATGGCCTCCCAGGGTTGATCAGGGATAGCCAAGGGCTGTAGGAGTCCGGTAGGTAGTTGGTGACTTCCCTTGCTACGGGCACATACCGAACAGGCTTGAACATACCGTTGAACGTCCTTTCTGATGGTAGGCCACCAAAAATGTCGTAGGGCTAGAGTGAGGGTTTTCTTCAATCCTCCATGGCCGGCCAAAGGGTGATCGTGGATGACCTGAAGGACCACAGGTGCTTGGGTGAAACTCTGCTTTAGGTTTTGGAATGCCTGTTGTGCTTGGGAAGTCCATTTGAAGGGAGTATGTTTCTTGGTTAGACTTGTAATGGGTTGGACAATTTGAGAGAAGTTTTTTACCGTAGTGGGTACAGGCCATTCCAGGATAGCGGAGACTTTAGAAGGATCCATCTGAATATGACCGGGGGAGATGATATACCCCAAGAATGACACTGTGGTGACTTCAAAGATAACATTTGTTTAAAAAAAAACACACTTTGTTGACCGCGCGGCTGGAGGGGAGCGCACCGGGAGACGGAGCAGCAAAGAGGTAAGTTTTAGTTTTTTTTTTTTCCCAGACGCTGACTCGATTATAAGCCGAGAGGGGCATTTTTCAGCACAAAAAATGTGCTGAAAAACTCGGCTTATACTCGAGTATATACGGTATGCAAGTCGCCCATCTCATCTTGCATCACCTGCACTTTTAGCGAATATTTCCCAAATTTACAGGGAAATACATAAATCTCACCTCAATTTATCTGCACCTCACTTTAGTGAATAGTTTCCAATATCTTCCATGTCCAGATGAAACTTAGTAGCAGTGCGGTATTTACCATGAGGCATCCTAGGCGGATGACTAGGGCGGCAAATTTCCGGTGGGCAGCAGCGGCCCCCCAAAAGTGAAAAACCACCCAAGAAAAAAACGCACGGGCAGCCTGATTGTGACAATTGGGCTGCCTTTGCGGTTTTTTTCTTAGGGGGCGGAATTATGACAGGTCACGTGACCCGGTGCTCTGACGTCATGTGTACCCCGGGTCATGTGACCTATCTACACTCACCATGGGGACCTGAACAGGTAGCATGGTAGGACACCATGCTGTCTGCCAGTAGCCACCAGGGATAAGGAGGTATGTAATGGGGGTGATGGGGACATGTAATGGGGGTGATGGAGGCATGTTGTGGTGGTGATGGGACATGTAGTGGTGGTGATGGGGCTAGGATTGCCACCTGGCTGGTATTTTACCGGCAGGCCAGTAAAAAATTGGCACCAGGCCAATGTTAAGTCTATGGAGACTGTACCAAGGCCGGTATTTTTTTGAAGAAAAGGTGGCAACCCTAGATGGGGCATGTAATGGGGGTGATGGGGCATGTAATGGGGGTGATTGACGCATGTGATGGGGTGATGGAGGCATGTAATGGAGGTGATGGAGGCTTGTAATGGAGGTGATGGGGCATGTAATGGGGGTGATGGAGGCATGGAATTGGGGTTGATGGAGGCATGGAATTGGGGTTGATGGAGGCATGTAAAGGGGGTGATGGAGGCGTGTGATGGGGTGATGTGGGTTATGGAGCATGTCGTGCATGTGCAGCATGGGCAGGGGGGTGCCCCAATATTGTTTGCCTAGGGCAGCAAAAAAACAAGATACACCACTGCTTCATAGTAGAGAATGGGTGCAGCCAAGCTGCAATAATAGTGAATCTTTGTCATTAACACTTAGCAACATTCACCTTATTTATGCAGAAAAACACAAAAGAGGTATGTGGCAGGGACTCATGTCTGTGCAAGAAGGAAGAACAAGAATTAACTACCTGTATAATTAAAATTGCAATTTTAAGTTACTGACTTGAAAAGACAATGATTAAATTGCTCTTATTAAACTCCTCTGTCCTTTTAATATCCCACTTTAAGCTCTTGTACCATAGTGCTTTCAGTGATACGAGCTGAAACTGGCACTTTATGGTATCTTGGCACCATTCCTACCATGAAAATCCCGGGCAGCTTCACTGCGACATGCTTGTGAGCTGTTCAAGAGATTATGTGCCGAGATGCTGGCTGGGACATCTGAAAAGGTTTATAAACCCTGTTCAAATTTAATCCTCACAAAATTCAGGCTGGAATGTGTTTTTCATTTCCACCTGCTCATTCCAACCACTGTTCCCACCAAGCCACCTGCTTGAAATTTGTTTTGGGTACATTTGATGCGGCATGACTCAAGAAACAAAATCACTTACCAACTGCTAGTCATAGGTTGCATATGAGTTTTGCATATGTATCTGTGAAGTTCCTAAGTGTGAAATTAAATAATATGGGGAAATATACTGGATATATGTCTATATATAGACTATGAAGACAGCTGTTACCTTTCGTGCAGCATACTAGTGATCCAAAAGGAGTTTCAAAAGCCCTCAGATTGCTTTCTTCCTTGCCTGTGATGGAGATTTATTTCTCGATTGATCATTTTGTGCTCTTTTGTTACTAACCCAGCTATCCTGACCTTGTACCCGTCTCCAACACTTCAGGGCTGCCTGCCCTGACTGGTTTTGTTTCCCGGCTACCTTTGCCTGCTCCTTTTCTGTTTCGTTGCCTTGGTGCCTGTTTGTAGAAGATCCACTAGACCAAACTACAAGCAAGTTATTCACTTTTACTTTCTGCCACGTTTGTGGAGATCCGAGCTCACGTTCTAGTTACGTTTTCGTGGATTACGGTATCCCTGGTATTCTGGTATTGGCACAGTATGTCGCTGTACTAGAGAGCCTTTAAACAAAGCCCAGGACAGGGGTGCAGAGCCGGATAACCACTCATAGACCACTGTTTCAGCCTTAATGGGATCACGTCAGCAGGAGGTTGGTTACTGGCTTTTTGCTTGAAGCTTGGAGCAGTATGAGAAGTGCACACAACATGTGTTATGGGGGGAGGGGATAAAGGTGATGGGGAAATGTTATACACTATTATTAAAACATGTACATCTTTTGGTATTACAAGTAATGGAGCAGCATCAGGCAATAGTAGCCAAATGTATGTATGTGCACTTCATTTGCCATTGTGATAGGACATGATACCTATACACTCCACTGGTAAACACAAGAAGTGGAATTTACTGATCTCTATCTATAGGTGTAATAACAACATGGTGGAATATTCCATATATAGACCTCATTGTAACTGTGTGCTGGCTTCTTGCTCTGGAAACACTTGCAATATAAGCATCGATCATGCTGCCTTTCAACCTTTGTAAATATCTCAGAATTGAAGGTTATAATGTAAATCCTTTACCATCAGGAACGTATTTAAAAACATAAATCGATCATCTTCTGTTTTTGTAGATATGTTTGGTTTTCTTCAGTCAAAGGTCTTTTCACAACCTGGAACCTTTCATATCAATGCCTTTTTCTTTTCAAAATACCGGCATACAACCACATATGTTCTAAGGAAGCCTAGGTCTGTTTGTATAATGATGTGAAACAGACAATTGGAAAATGACATCCATTCTTGTTTCCAGTGGAAAGACACATGTGTTTGCAATGCTGTATACATTGGACTGAAACAGAACTGTGCTCTGTATAATACTGATGGAGACACTGTGTATTTTTATATTGGATAGTTCTTACAGTCACGTGACCATCGGAAAGCATAGGTTTTCTATTTGTAACTGTCAGGATACCTTTTAAGGAATTAGATCAGTATACTAGAGATCTTTTGGAGACAAAGCAAACCCAAGAATGATTTGTACATGGCATGATTTTCAGTTTGTGATGGATACATGATTGCTATGGTGTTAAAAATTGCATTATAAATAGAGATGAAGCCATTCAGAAAAATCTTAATTTAATTCCTTTATAAAAAAAAAAAAACAGTACAGGGCGATATTTCTATGTTACAACGCAAAACATATTAAAAAGAAAATCAAGCACTCTTTAATTATGTTCCTATATGGTGTTAATTATTGGACTTGTTAAAGCAGTGATATGGGGACAATAGCTGGCACTCTGATGTTGCACTCAGCATCTCCCTATAGACTCGCTGTTAAAGGACAACTGTAGAGAATGGATTCAATTATGTTTAATTGAAAGCTTGCATCAAGTGGGTGTGTTTAAATAGAAATGCTTTAATAAAATAATACAAAGAATGTACCTTATGGAGTCCTCTCTGGGTTATATAGTGCAATAAGGGGGCAGACATGTTGTTTAGAATCTTCGGTGAGATAAGATAAGATCTGAGACGAGATACTAAACAACATGTCTGCTCCCTGAGATAGCTATATAGAGTGATAAAGTACTCAATTTTCCTTCCTTGAAAGATTTCTATTTAAAACCTCCAAATTTGATGCAATGTTTCAATTAAACATTACTTCCTTAATCCTGGAATCGTTAGAATGCAATTTTTTGTGTGCTTATTGTTTCAAGAGCAGCCAACAGACTCCACCTGGATTGGGGTAGATTAGTTCAGGTATAACAGTACTGAAAGGACACTAACAGAAGGGCAATAGGAGCTTCATATTTAGAATGTGAATTAAACATAGCAAGAGACTGACTAGGAGCGAGCGCCATTAAGCTCTTTGCCTGTGGTTTTGAGATGGCTCCAGGGTGTCTCAGAATATAGCCCAGAGACAATAGATCAATGGGCTATAGACTGAGATATCCTGGCAAGTGGGGTTTAGCAGTAATTCAATTAATGGTTTAAGGGAGGGGATCTTAATTAGGGTCAGGAAAGGTTATCTGTAGGAGGAGAATAGTGGGGGGAGTTAGGGTAATCAGGCAGGGCTATTTTAACTGGAATCTGTGGATTTAACTCAGTCTAACATTTGTTCTCTTTTGTTTCCCACCCTCCCATCCCGAGACAAGCACATCGGTGTGCGACCGTAAGCGCCAAGAAGTCATCACTTTGAAAATTTAAGCAGAAAGCTTGCTTGTTAGGCAGCTGGATCCAGGGATGTGTCTGAATGCCAGTTCATGGAGTCAAGAAGGAATTTTTCACTCACTTTGGAGCAGATTGGTCAAGCTTCTATAGGGGTTTTTTCGCCTTCTTCTGGATCTTTGCTGGCATTTCATTGGGTGCGGAGTGGTGGAGTGGGGGGTCCCATCTTTCATTAATGCGGCACTCACTACTTCTGGCGATAGCAAAAACACCCTGCAGGTTGAGATGGGAGCGATTTGGGTACTGATGGTATGGTCTGGCCCATGAGGTGGAAACGTAGCCAGCCGGTTGGTTGTGAATACAAAGGCGGGAACCGATTGTTTGGTCGGGCCCGCCGCTGGGGCACGGTTATGGCTATTGCAGAACTCAAAAACATGTTGGGCGATGATGAGCCCATGGCTGTGTCCTTTGGAGTGACATAGCCAGGCAGCCGCGTGGGGGCATGTGGGTTGGGGGTGCTCACGGGCCTCCAGGAAGGGGGGGGGTTCAAGGCCAGGGGACGTTACTGGCCGCCCCTGGATACCCCAGCGGGGATTGACAAGTGGTTAAGCCAGGGAAACCGGCCGTCACATGTGCTGCAGGCAGGTGGGGCTCAGTGCAGCTGTCCCCAGGTGGTGGGGGGTGCCACATTGGGTTTGGGGGACTTCTCCCTTTTTTCCTTTGTTATAAATAAATGACTTCAGTTTGCCACCATATGCAAGTGCCCTTGTTTTATTCAAGTGTTGTAGGTGGTAGCTAAAGGTGAATTTTCTCCATCGGGAAGCCGATAAGGTGTGGGAGCTTAATACGCATGAGCAGGGAACTGGCAAACAGGGTGAGAAAATTAGGATGTGGGTAGTGTGCTGTCATGGAATGAAAAACAAACATGGGGAGGAACATGTAATGAAGCAAGGAGCATGACAAAGAAGGCACTTTGAGATATTTAATTTGCTTTACTGCAAGAGAAACATTACCCATCACTGTGCTTTAGTGGCTAGATGATGGACCCCAGTTTTGTCCCCAAAAATTCTGCAACTTTCTCCACTAGTCTTTGTTCCTATGGCTGCCAGTAGCTTGGTTGGGCATTGTCATGATGCATGGACCAATCAATTGAGTTGGATGATTGAAATATATAGCTATATAAGAATCAAAAGGCCCTTGTGTCCTCAATTGTGCTATTATCTTTCTTATGGCATCCCTAAATATAGAAAAAACCATCATTATTTTATATTTTCAGGCAAAAATACAGGGTATATTTAACATATAATTACTTTGAATAATTCCTTACACTTCAAAAACATGAGCACATCCCTGTGAAAATATAATCAGCAATGGGCCATTGCACACCCCCTTCTAGAACACCCACTATACAGATTCGCTGCTCCCATTTTTTACAAGGAGGAAAGGGTACATAACTTTATTTGGGGTGAAATAAAAAATAAAGGGGCTGACTTATGGTGTACAGCAACAGGGAAGTGTAAGTCACTGAACCATAATTAACTACATGAACAAACAATAACTCAGTCCCTTCTGTATTCATACATCTCAAGCATCATTGTGTATAATCGTGGCTGAAAAAAATGACTTAAGGATCAGCTTTGCAATGTAGACTAGAGGAAAAAGAAGTTGAAGGATTGCTCTGTTATCTACAATAAATTATAGCGTGGTATAATTTTAATCTGATTAATGTAATAGACACCATGTTTTTCTCTAGGATAACGATACAAAGAGTATTTTTACTTGTATGTGATTTGTATTTACAGCAGTCGCATGCAAGGGCTGTTAAACTGGATCTAGTAGTTTGAAGTAAGCAAATTTCATCAAAGCTGCTGAAGTTAAAATAACAGAGTGAAAAGAAAACATAAATAATACTGCACAGAAAAAAAAATCAACAGACAAGACAAACGAAATATACATGGACTTCCCACTGAAAAGAAGGGAGTATGGGGGAGAAATTAGGCTGGGGAGGCATGAGTTAAGGGGACAAATAAAGCTAGGGAAGACTGGATCACAGAAGGATGCAGATCAACCGAATGTGCACAACTGCCATCAAAACTCAGAACAGACCAGCTTTATAGTCTGTTTTAGATAACGATGGCTCTACTAAGCAGCATCACAAAGGAACCACTGTTGTACTAGTTGATGGGCAGGCCCACCATCAGGAGGGGATGGGCGATACACCCGTCCCTTACCTGACGGGCCCGGGCCTTTAAAAAAAATAATCTGTAAAACAAAAAAAAGCGTGGGCAAACGGGGCAGCTGCCCAGGGCCCATTCATTCCTCGGGGGCCCAAAGCAGCTGCCCCAAGAGCCCCCCACTGCCCGTGTGACTCACGACAGTATCGATTAAGGAGACAGCGGGTAGTCCGGCTTTTAGTCACAGCCGCTGGAAATGACGGCAAGTCATGCATGCAGGAGACATAGCGAGGAGATGGCCAACGAGCAGCATCCAGGTTAGTACAGGGGAGGAAGGGGGGAGCAAATTATCAGTGGCATATTAATGAACAAATTATCAGTGGCTATTAATGAGCAAATTATCAGTGGCATATTAATGAGCAAATTATCAGTGGCATATTAATGAGCAAATTATCAGTGGCATATTAATGAGCAAATTATCAGTAGAGGCAGAATTTTTTTCAGTAAGGGGCCCTGACATTTCTGATGGCGGCCCTGTTTAAGGAGGGTGAAACAGTCAACACCGGGTACTGGGGCTTAGGGGTTGCCATTGGCAGTGCTTCAGTTTGCCCCAGCTGAGCCTTCAGACTGCACTCCCCATTTAACCCCTTAGTGACATGACTTTTTTGGCTTGTCCGACGCTTGGTGACACGGGCTGTTTTAACATTTTTGAGGTGTTTGTGTTTTATAATATTATAACTATTTGTAATAGTTTCTACTATATATGTCCTGAGTTCAGAAATAGCCCATGTTTTATGTTTTTGTTCTTTTTTATTCATGTTACAGGGCCAGAACTATAAGTAGTACAAAGCTATTTTTTCAATATGTGTTCAACATCTCCCGAGTACAGGGATACCACCCATGCATAGGTTTGTTGGTTTGTTTTGGGGCTAAAAGGCCACATTTAGGGGGTGCGCATTTTGGTTTTCCAACTTGGAATTCTGACATGCAGAAAACTTGCGCCCATGTCCATTTGGGACATTTTTGAAGCCAGAAAGTGTATTCTACCCCACAAAGCCTTATATTTTTTAAAACTAGACACCCTAGGGTATTTCAAATGGTAGTATTTTAACACTTTCCATGCACTAATTATACTACCAGCCTATGTCAATGTTTAGTGTAGTAATTTTTTTCACATACATTGTACTTTGGGCATGAATTCACAGATCCTGTTATATGTCAGTGCCAAACAACACCTCAATATGTGTTCAGCAACATCTCCTGAGTACAGGGATACCACCCATGTATAGGTTGGTTAGGTTATTTGGGGGTTAAAAGGCCACATTTGAGAGGTGCGCTTTTTGGTTTTCCAACTTGGAATTCTGACATGCAGAAAACTTGCGCCCATGTCCCATTTGGGACATTTTTGAAGCCAGAAAGTGTATTCTACCCCACAAAGCGCATTTCCAACCTGGAATTTTGACATGTAGTCAGCCTGCGCCCATTTTCCATTTGGAACATTTTTGAAGCCGTCCAAGGAATTTTACCCCATCAAACCATATATTTTTGGAAAATAGACATCCTAAGGTATTTCAAATGGTGTTATTTTAATACTGTATATGTACTAATTCTACCACCAGCCTTTGTAGTTTGTGGTAGTACTTTTTTGGGAGTTTTGTTTCCACATGCATTGTACTTCAGGCATGAATTCACAGATTCTGGTATATGTCACTGCCAAACAACAACCCAATATGTGTTCAGCAACATCTCCCGAGTACAGGCATAGCACCCATGCATAGGTTTGTTTTTTGGCTAGAAGGCAACATTTGTGAGATGCGCCTCTCAAATTTCCAACCTGGAATTTTTACATATAGTCAACCTGCGTCCGTGTCCTATATGGGATATATCTTTGAAGCCAGCCAATGTAATTTACCCCCACCAAACCATATATTTTTTAACGGTAGACACCCATCACTCCTTGTGGCAAGGGCTCAGCAGCCACCGATACATCATTAGATAATGTATCAGAAAGCTGACCAGGGTCAAAATCGAACCCTGAGTCTGCGGCCTCAGAATCAGTGCGTAAGCAGTGATCTCGAGCAAAGAAGGGGTTAATAGCTCTTAGAAGAGCCTATCTAGTACTGTAATACATTACAGCACAAAGAAATTAATCCATAAAACAGTGCAGACAGCAAAACATACTGTTGCTGTGCAAGATTACTGCTTATACAGTGATGAATGGCAGGGAAGGGGTTAATACACAGTGAAAGACTTTCATAAAACCTGACAATTTTATAAAATGTTATTTTATATCACTAATACTGATCTGTCTCTTTCCGTCACAAAAATGTAAGTGAGGAGAGGGAGGCAGATCAATATTTGTGAATATTGATCCGACCAATTTTGATCTGACCAGGGCGAATGGTGAGCTTAATTGCGCAATCACCAAACCGCCTTTGCCACTAATTCACTGTTACTGATCGCTATGCGATCAGACAGCTTAAAAAAAAAAATCTTAAATATTTTTACTTTACACGTAATCCCCTAGCGGGTATGTGTAAAAAAAAAAATGTTAAAAAATATGCAGACAGATAAAAATTGCTTTGGCGTCAATATCATTGCGTAAGCAGTGATCGACGGCAAAGAAGGGGTTAATAACTCTTAGAAGAGTCTTTGTAGTACTGTAATAAATTACAGTACAAAAAAAATGAACCCCTAAAAAAATGCACAAACAGCAAAAAGAAATGCGCTGATGTGCACGATCACTGTTTACGCAAGATCAGTGGCAGGGAAGGGGTTAAACGCAGGGAATTGCTTTTATACATTTTTTTTATTGTTTTATTATTCGTGTGTTGTGTATTTATTACTTTTTTGTACATTTACAACTTTGATATGTCTCTCTCCCTCACTAAAAAAAAATGTGAGGAGAGGGAGGCAGATCATAACTGGTCAGATCAATATAGGGTTAATATTGATCTGACCAGGCAGTGGGGGTGCTCATCAGAGCATCCCCACTGCTTGTCAGTGTGCCTGGCAGTCACTGATTGCCTCTGTGAAGAGGCAATCGTGTGACAGCCAGAGAGCACAGGAAGCAGGTACTTCCTGCCTCCTGTGCTCTTGCCCTTAGAAGGGCAGCGCCATCTTGGTCACACAGTAACCTAGTCCGTCCTGTGTCGCCAAGGGGTTAATTACATTTGGGTGCATAGGGAGTATGTTATCAGACCTCAGTCTGCCTGATGATCCTGTGCATACAGATTATTCAGAGCTTTGTGTTCTAATGGTCTGATCAGGGCCGATCCTGGGCGGGTGTAAAGTTCCGAAAGATGAAGGCGCCAGGCATGCAGAGCTAGTGCTACTACGCACTTGCTCATGCCGGACGCGTTGCGATTCTCCGACCGAGCAAAACATGTGTCCAAACACGGAGGTGCGGCCCGCGTGTGATTGGCTGCGGTAACCGCACCTCCGTGGACTGATACAAGCTAGAGGGACATGCTCCGCCCCCTCACGTTCAGATATGTCAGAGCGCCTGGATGTCAGCTGACTTCCTGGGCGCTCAGAAGAAGTGAAATACCACTGCAGGGACTGGAAGCCCAGACAGCATGACAGTCTCCCTCCCAACTCAGCAACTAAAAGGTAAATGTGCAAGGAGGGGGACAAACATCCTAACATTTTTATTTAAGTAAAAAAAGAAAATACAACTCTGTGTAAGGTCGTCTTTATGTGTGTTTGTGTATGTGTAAGGGTGTCTGTGTGAGTAAGGGTGTCTGGGTGTGTGTGTGTGTAAGGTGACTGTGTGTGTAAGGGTATGTGTGAGGGTGTCTGCTGGTGTATGTGTGTGTCATTTTGTGTATGGGGGTGTATGTGTAAGGGTGTATGTGTGTGTAAGGATGTCTGTGTATGTGTGTAAGGATGTCTGTGTGAGTGACTGTGTATGTGTATAAGGGTGTCTGTGTGTGTATGTGTATAAGGGTGTCTTTGTGTTTATGTGGATAAAGGTGTCTGTGTGAGTAAAGGTGTCGGTGTGTGAGGGTGTCTGTGTGTGTGTGTGTAAAGGTATCTGTGGGGGTGTATCTGTAAGGATGTCTGTGTATGTGTGTAAGGGTGTCTGTGTGAGTGACTGTATGTCAGTGAGTGACTGTATCGGTAAGTGTATGTCTATGAGCGACTGTATCGGTGAGTGTCTGCCTGTGAGTGACTGTGTATCGGTGAGTGTCTGCCTGTGAGCGACTGTGTATCGGTGAGTGTATATCTGTGAGTGACTGCGTATCTGTAACTGTATGTCTGTAAATTACTGTGTATCTGTAACTGTATGTCTGTGAGTGACTGTGTATCGGTGAGTGTATGTCTATGAGTGACTGTGTATCGGCGAGTGTCTGTGTGTCTGTGAGTGACTGCTGTGTATGAGTGTCAGTATGCATACACTCACATAACATGCAATAATACACACTCACTAATACACATAACGCTCACTAGAACACCTACATAACACTAATACACACTCACATAACACTTGTGAATACTAACATAACATGCACTACATATATTCACACTAATACATGCGCACTAATACACACGTACAAACACACATTCACATAACGTTTACTAAAACACTCACTAATACACGTTCATATACATTGGCGTTTTTATCATGGTCGCAGGGGTGCTACTGGTGTTTGGATGTATAGCATGTGGTAGTTTTACATTTCTCCTGTGGAAACCTTCGCACCTGGGCCCAGTCATTTCTATTTATGCCTCTGTGTATTTGTGTATATATAAGTATGTGATATATATGTATATATAACATGTGTGTGTACCCCTGGATTGCTACCTAGATATAACCAGTGTCAGAAGACTTAACCCCTGGATTGCTATTTAGACACAGGCAGTGTTAGAGGGCTTAACTCCTGCAATGCTAGACAGATATATGCAGGGTCAGTGGACTTAACCCCTGCAATGCTAGACAGATATAGGAAGTCTGCCACTCACACATACATAGGCAGTTTCTCACTCACACACACATAGTCTGTCACACACACACACATAGTCTGTCACTCACACACACAGAGTCTGTCACTCACATATACAGTCTGTCACTCACACATACACACATCAGAGTTATTGCCTTAGGTACCCAGTGGTGGCAGGATGCTGCAGCTTTGAGCTCCATGTGAAGGAGGAACTGAGTCAATCATGAGAGGCCTCTGAACTCTCAGCCAATCCGGAGTTAAGAGGTTTTACCTGATTGGCTGAGACCTACCTCTATCAGCACTCTCAATCAGGACTTTGCATTGCCCCCGATTGAGGCTTCCTGGGTCATAAAGTCCCATTTTCGGGACTGTCCTGGGCATTCTGGGACACGTGGTCACCCTACCTCTTGCCCCCCACCCCTAATAAATTGCTGGAGATACCACTTTCCAGTTGACACAAACTACAAAAAACAGCAATCTCAGTCAGACACTGATTGAGCCAACAAGACACAGGTAAATGAATGCTATTATGTTTAAGCTATGTTTTCCATGCGGTGCCTTCTCCATCCATTTAATTAATAAGACATAATACAGTTTACTGAGCAAAGTTTCTTAGGAGTTTAACTAGTTAACTTGTTAGTTGGCCTGTGCTAAAAATTACTGTTGCATATATGAGTGAACATGTGTTTATTCACGATTATTCATATTGAATGTGCTAATCAAATGTGAAAATAAATATAATATGAGATGGTAGCATTGTTTTTATTTTCACACTTGATTATCACATTCAGTACGAATGCTAGTGATTAAACATTTTCTCCATTAGTAATCACACTGGGTTTCTACTTTTCTCTTTTTTTAAAATAATTTATAATAAAGTAATTTTTTATTTTTTTATATTTCTTGAATACATTTGTAAAGGGGAGCAGTTGGTATTATAGCCACGCCCAACATGCTGGGTGCCCCAAAAAAATCCTGCACCCAGGCGCCTGTGACCCTAGGATCGGCCCTGGGTCTTATTCACCAGTATAGGTGGGGATCGCCTGGAATGAGACAAGAGCAAACAAAGGGTAAAGGGGTCAGAGCAGACAAGGGGGTTAGAGCAGACATAGGGTATTAGGGAAAGCAAGCAGAGGGTATGGAGGGAGACAGACAAGATAGGGAGAAAAGAAGGCTAAGAAAAGGGGTTGATAAGGGAGAGAGACAGACATGATGGTATGGGGTTTGAGAGACAGACAAGGAAGTGATAATGGGAAACAGACAGACTAGGGAGAGGAGAGGGATTAATTTAACCCAAAAAATTGGCCCCATGAATTAAAACAAACTGTACGCGTGTGACCATAGTCATGACGGTCCAATTTGTTTAAATTCATGGGGCCAATAATTTAAAGTTTTTGGGGGGGCAGGTGAGGCACACTGGCCGAGCCTCGAGGGCTACATCGCTGAATGGGTTAAAATGTGCATATATCAACTACGTTAAGCAGCCGATGCACATTTTAAGTTGTGCATTTTTAGGTTAAATTAATGGGCAAAAATGAATTTTTTTTTTTGCCTGTTCATTTTTACCACTTGTGTTTGACACAATTACTGCACAGTACAGCGTTTTAATGCCATTTTTCCCCTTTATTTTCATTTTTCATAAAGACAGATCATGTGGAAATAAGGATTATACATCACAAGGTTTCTTCACAGTCAGTGCCATTTTTACACGTCTGGTAATACACCATGGAAAGTATAGAGGAATGTTGCAGGTGTGCTAACTTTTTTTAACGTCTGCGGTAAATGGTGTTAGCGGCTGGCATTAAATCATCAATGTCTGTTCATTTACCATTAACACCATGTTTTGCCTTAATGGGCCATGGAAGCTGGGCCAATAAGTGACTTTATTTGTATTCTCCCATTAAAGCATTTCTATATATAATATATACACTAGATGCAATATTTAAATAAAACAAAAGTGCATTTGTTGCTACTGTTGTCCTTTAAAATTTTCCCCTAAAATCAGCAGTGCGGCCTAATAGACAAAAGGCCTTTTGCAGGGCAAGATTATTTTCCTCCGCCAGATGGCAGTTATTTTAATTTTATGGGGCTTGGGGAGCTTGACCAGCCCTTAACCCCAATATTATAAAAAAAAAATTGTGGGGGGAGCGAGAGTCGCTAGGGGACTGCTGGTGGCGATTGCAACCCCAAGTCCCCTTGCATAATATTTATAACGAATAACAGCGTGTTTATTTGCATAACACTGTTATACCCTTACTATAATACCAGTGCTTTAATGCATGGTATTTTTGCAGTGCCTGTTGCCATTGAATTGCATGTTATTCCTTCAACAATAATGTGCAGTATCCAGGGTTGCCACCTGGCCGGTAGTTTACCGATAGGCTGGTAAAAAATTGGCTGGTAAAACAATGTTAAGTCTATGGAGGTAGTAACATGGCCGGTATTTTTTGGAAGAAAAGGTGGCAACCCTAGCGGTATCATGACGGGAGTCAGAGTGTGTGTGATGGGAGACAGTGTGTGTGACTGAGTGTGATGGGAGTCAGAGTGTGTGTGATGGGAGACAGTGTGTGTGACTGAGTGTGATGGGAGTCAGAGTGTGTGTGATGGGAGTAGGAGTGTGTGACTGAGTGTGATGGGAGTGTGTGTGTGATGGGAGTATGAGCCTGATGTGAGTCTGAATGATGGGGCATGTCTTAGGTGTGTAACGTGGGTGTGCAGCTTGGGTAGTGACTGTGTGTGTGTGTGTGTGTGTGACTGAGTGTGATGGGAGTCAGAGTGTGTGTGATGGGAGTAGGAGTGTGTGACTGAGTGTGATGGGAGTGTGTGTGTGATGGGAGTATGAGCTTGATGTGAGTCTGAATGATGGGGCATGTCTTAGGTGTGTAATGTGGGTGTGCAGCTTGGGTAGGGGGGTGCCCGGATTTTGTCTGCCTAGGGCAGCACAAAATCAAGATACACCACTGCTATAGAGAATGGTGCTATCTCTGAGGTGTGAACAGGAAATAATCATCAGTGCAAGATAAGATGTCAATAATGATTGAAGGGATCCTATGGTTGAAAATTGTAATATTTTTAAATTGTGGTTGTTTATAAAGTGTTGCTGGTTTAATTGCCAGTGGGGTTAAATCTTTCCAAGTTGGACAAAAGGAGAACCATTAAATTGGTTCATAGTAACATCCCCAGCACTTCTCATTATTGTATCTTCTTGTGAAGGTTTGTGATTTCTTGATTACAGAAGTACTTTGCATTTCATCACTGTGAACACAAAAATATTAAATGTGATAACTGTATTATTTATTTTTTTTCCCATCTCCAGCACGTACTTACATAGTTAAATATTTGATCACTTTTATAGTTTTTTGTGTAACATAAATATGTTTTTGTAGCATTTCTGTCACCAGATGGATTCAAATCATAAACAGTTTTATCCAGTGATCTGAGCACTGAGTCATGGAATATACATCCGCCGGTTCTCCAACTGTACCAAATTCATCTAACGTGTTCTCAGGAAAGTCAGAATTATAACATTCCCATGTTTTTATTTAAGGTCATTGTACCTAAATTCCTTACTGCATTTTACCAGTTGTTTAATTTATTAACAATTTTTAACAATCCTGATTAGGCAGTGACCATAAATATTACTGCAAAAATTATTATGTGTAATTAATCAAAACGAAGGAATAAAAATGACTCTGCGCTCAGCAATACAGCGAGATTTTATGTGTACTGGACGCCATCCCATAAAAAGCTGTGCTTAAATTTAAGAAATTGGAGACATATTGCGCGTGAGCACTTTTATATATGGACATATATTATTTTTTTTATTTTTAGAAAGAAGTTGTACAAAAGCAGGTGGAAATGTTATTTTAAATATGCAAGCAATATTGAAAGTAATAAAGTTCAGAATGAATGTAACTCATTAGGTTGTAGTGGACTTGTTTATAATTGTGTTTGATGAGTTTGTGAGGCTGGTCTGTAAAATTCACATCAGATACAATAAAAGATCAGCTTTTACTTCCCTGTTCGCATAATAGATTGAAAAAAATGAAGAGCGATTATGTTATTGTTTAGAGCAGGATTATTAACATATTGTCACTGATGGGAAAGAGGTTCAGAGCTAGTACCACCAAGTTGCAAAATCTTTGTTAATTTTCCACCATGATTCAGATGAAGAATAATCCATGTTGCCCTAGACTCTATTTATTGCTATGGAGCTGTGTGATACACTCACACGCCGCACATTACTGTTCTATTACTGTGGACCTCTGTGGTAGTCTGTACATTGCAGAGAGTTTTATTGCCATAGAACTCTGTGATGCACTCATACATACTATACGTTATAGTGAGTTTTATTACTGTGGAGCCATTTGACACACACATACAGTGGATATAAAAAGTCTACACACCCCTGTTAAAATGTCAGGTTTCTGTGCTGTAAAAATTGAGACAAAGATAAATCATTTCAGAACTTTTTCCACCTTTAATGTGACCTATAAACTGTACAACTCAATTGAAAAACAAACTGAAATCTTTTTGATAGAGGGAAGAAAAATATAAAAATAAAATAATGTGGTTGCATAAGTGTGCACACCCTTAAACTAATACTTTGTTGAAGCACCTTTTGATTTTATTACAGCACTCAGTCTTTTTGGGTATGAGTCTATCAGCATGGCACATTTTGACTTGGCAAGCTTTGCCCACTCTTCTTTGCAAAAACTCTCCAAATCTGTCAGATTGCAAGGGCATCTCCTGTGAACAGCCCTCTTCAGATCACCCCACATATTTTTAATTGGATTCAGGTCTGTGCTCTGGCTGGGCCATTCCAAAACTTTAATATTCTTCTGGTGAAGCCATAACTTTGTTGATTTGGATGTATGCTTTGGGTCGTTGTCATGCTGAAAGATGAAGTTCCTCTTCATGTTCAGCTTTCTAGCAGAAGCCTGAAGGTTTTGTGCCAATATTGACTGGTATTTGGAACTGTTCATAATTCCCTCTATCTTAACTAAGGCCCCAGTTCCAGCTGAAGAAAAACAGCCCCGAAGCAGGAGATGTGCAGTGTTGTTTTTGCGCCAAACATATCTTTTGGAATTATGGCCAAAAAGTTCAACCTTGGTTTCATCAGACCATAACACCTTTTCCCACATGCTTTTGGGAGACTTCAGATGTGTTTTTGCAAAATGTAGCCTGGCTTGGATGTTTTTCTTCATAAGAAAAGGCTTTCGTCTTGCCACTCTACCCTATAGCCCAGACATATGAAGAATACGGGAGATTGTTGTCACATGTACCACACAGCCAGTACTTGCCAGATATTCCTGCAGCTCCTTTAATGTTGCTGTAGGCCTCTTGGTAGCCTCCCAGACCAGTTTTCTTCTCGTCTTTTCATCAATTTTGGAGGGAGCTCCAGTTCTTGGTAATGTCACTGTTGTGCCATATTTTCTCCACTTGATGATGACTGTCTTCACTGTGTTCCATGGTATATCTAATGCCTTGGAAATTCTTTTGTACCCTTCTCCTGACTGATACCTTTTAACAATGAGATCCCTCTGATGCTTTGGAAGCTCTCTGTGGACAATGGCTTTTGCTGTGGGATGCGACTAAGAAAATTTCAGGAAAGACCAACTAGAGCAGCTGAACTTTATTTGGGGTTAATCAGAGGCACGTTAAATGATGGCAGGTGTATGCTGACTCCTATTTAACATGATTTGGAATGTGATTGCTTAATTCTGAACACAGCTACATCCCCAGTTATAAGAGGGTGTGCACACTTATGCAACCACATTATTTTATTTTTATATTTTTTCTTCCCTCTATCTAAAAGATGTCAGTTTGTTTTTCAATTGAGCTGTACAGTTTATAGGTCACATTAAAGGTGGAAAAAGTTCTGAAATGATTTATCTCATTTTTTACAGCACAGAAACCTGACATTTTAACAGGGGTATGTAGACTTTTTATATCGACTGTACATACTATATGTTACAGTTAATTTAATTGCTATGGAGCTATGTGATACACTCATACATACTATATGTTAAATTTTGTTTTATTGCAGTGGAGCTCTGTGATACACTCACACACTTCACATTATTGTAATTTCTATTGTTGTCTATACCACACTGTGCATTAATGTAGCGCTCTGTGATACACACATGCACACACATTGCACATTACAGTGCGAGTTATATATATATATATATATATATATATATATATATATATATATACACAGCAAACATTTTGAGCGAAAGAGAACTTAATGGTGGCAAAAAGGAGTAGAGGGCTTTAGATCTAAACTAGGAACCGTCCTTTAAATAAATTCACCTGTTAGATATGCATGAGTAAATGATAAGCAATCATGGCTAACCTTTGGCATTCCAGGTACTGTGATGTTAATGCAATAATACCAAGAAAGTTAACGCAACGCAACCAACTGGATGGCTCAGAATCATGGGGATTTTTTTTTTCACAATAGCTGTAGTACCATTCCTCAATATTATTATAGCTAACCTTTGGCAGTGCAGTTGTTGGAATAATGTAGTCACACAGCTGTACTGTTGCACCCACGTGGCTGCCAGGTCTTTGACCTGCTATCTGCCTATAGGAATTTGGGGCTCAATGATTGTCCAGCCCCCACCGTAAATACTCGGGAATATGTGGAGACACAATTAGGGCTCAGGTAGCATTAATACCTCCAGCAAAGCCAAATGGTATCCAGAATGGTTTGTGGGAACAATTATATTTATCTGGAACATCTGATCATAGTGTTCTATGTACTATGGGAGCTATACTGTATTATGTCTGTGTCAAACTAACTATATATTGATGGGACCCATACAGTGCTACTATAATTGAGTTGGCAATTGTACACAGAGGGGGGGAAAAGATCTGAATATTTTTCTAAATGAAGAGTACATTGTTGCGGCACAGTTCGTGGGTCACATAATCCCACCTCGTCCGCATACCGCCAGCAGGTTGTATGCAAACAAGGAGGATCTGTGCGCAGCTTCTCCCCCTCGTAAGCACTTCCTGGATGGAGGAGGTGCTAAACAGATCCTCCTGCTGCAGACGAGGCCATGGACAGGGCTGTCGGCTATTAACACAGAGGTCAGACAATGTGGGACACTGGCCAGTTCTGTGGGATAGAGCCACACTGGTAAGTTCTGAGGGACAGAGCCACACTGGTCAATTCTGTGGAACAGAGCCACACTGGTCAATTCTGTGGGACAAAGCCACACTGGTCAAGTCTGTGGTGCAGGGCCACACTGGTCAAGTCTGTGGTCCAGAGCCACACTGGTCAAGTCTGTGGTGCAGAGCGACACTAGTCAGGTCTATGGGACAGAGCAACACTGGTCAGTTTTGTGGGGCAGAGCGACACTGGTTAGTTTTGTGGGGCAGAGCGACACTGGTTAGTTTTGTGGGGCAGAGTGACACTGGTCAGTTTTGTGGGGCAGAGCGACACTGGTCAGTTCTTTGGGGCAGAGCGACACTGGTCAGTTTTGTGGGGCAGAGCGACACTGGTCAGTTCTTTGGGGCAGAGCGACACTGGTCAGTTCTTTGGGGCAGAGCGACACTGGTCAGTTCTTTGGGGCAGAGCGACACTGGTCAGTTCTTTGGGGCAGAGCGACACTGGTCAGTTCTTTGGGGCAGAGCGACACTGGTCAGTTCTTTGGGGCAGAGCGACACTGGTCAGGTTCTGTGGGGCAGAGCGACACTGGTCAGGTTCTGTGGGGCACAGTGAATCTGTGACAAGCTTTGTGAGTCAATTTGACAAAGTGACAAGCTGCGATGTGAAGGTCATAGCTGGAAAGTGTTTTGTTTATGAAGGCGAGGAGAAGGAGCCACACCCATTCCTGGGGCCCAAGAAAATTCCTGCACTCAGGAGTCAGTGACTCCAGGTTCGGCTCTGTTTATCCCGACTAGTAATGTGTCAGGGCACCGTACTTGGAAACATGCTGGCTTGTTCTTCAGCCTCTGAGTTTGTCCAACAATCACTCTCTCTGGGCAGTGGGCACCCATGGAGCAAGTGACATTTTGGTCAACAAACATCTGCTTACAAAGGGTTAATGCATTCACCTACCTTCAGGGGACTTCCCTCTCTCTGAGTGTTACCCACTTATATGTGGACTGTATTCAGGAGGCCAAATTTAAAGGGATAATCTAGTCCCCAAACTCACTTTGGTGCAAGATGAAGATCACTGCTTGTATGATGCACATGTTTTTATCCCTGTGTGATTTGATGCAGCATTCTGTATAAATCACATTTTTAATATTTGACTCAAGCCCTCCCCAGTGATTACTCTGCATGTTTAGTGCAGGTGCGGCAGCACTGATTCTATAGACACTGAGGATATAAAGCTTTGTTTCATATAGTCACTTTCTCTCCTCCTCAATTTGAGTCTACTGAGTGGCCTATGAGTGACCTTGCTCTTGTACACAGTAGGATCTCTTAACAGTGCAACACATTGTTTGATGACATCACTAGAGAGACAGGATATTCCATTCTTTTGAATGGCATTATTCTCATTGGTTCCTGCAGCAAAAAAAAAAAGGAAATTACTTTTACTCATCTAGTGTGGGCAGTCCTTGTTTCTTGCAAATTGCAGTAATTTCACAATTTCGGGCACCAGACAGTATCTTGAAGACCAGGTGAAGAGGCCTCCCATTTGCATATCTCCCAACATGTCCCACCGGCAACTTGGGCTACGGTAGCAGTCACTCAAAGTGACAAAATGAAGTAACTGCAAAATTTAAGTGACAAATATGTTTTAAATCACTTTGTGCCTTAAAGGGACAGTCTAGTCCCCAAACTTACTTTTAGTGCAAGATGAAGATTACTGCTTGTATAGTACACAGGCTTTTTTTAAAAGTGTGATTTGATGAAGGCATTCTGCATAAATCACATTTTTAATATTTGACTCAAGCCCTCCCCATTGATTACTGCACGTGCTCTTCCAACTAAATAAATTATGTGGACCTTTGTACACAGTAGGATCTCTTAACAGTGCAACACAGTGTCTGATGACATCACTAGAGAGACAGGATATTCCATTCATTTGAATTCAATTTTTCTCATTGGTCCCTGCAGCAAAAAAAAAAAAGGAAATTACTTTTACACAGCTAGTATGGGCAGTCCTGGCTTATTGCAAACTGCTGTAATTTCACAATCTTATCTAGGTGTAAGTATTTTATGTTGTAAGCAATGCAAAGTGTAAAACATGCATTTTAAAGTACTTTGAAACCACATTAATATGCATTAATAATTGGACATTAGACAGTCCCTTTAATAATGCAATATAATCATTTTCCATTGAAAATAATTAATTTGCATATCAAGCCACACAGCAATTCTGCTAACACTATATATTGGTGATTTTTATCATTTTTTATTCTCTAATTACACAAGATTAACAATATTTAGGTGAATGCTGAGCTTTAATCGGGGGCTAAGGAGGTGATTTCACACAATGGGCAGAGGGTCTACTACGTCTGGCAGACAGTCCATTACACACATGTACTATGCTGTAGCTTCCCATGTGTCCACCAACTTGTGATAAGTATGAAAATCTAGCTTACAATTAAACATCACTGAGTTTTTTTTAAACGTAGGGACTTCTTCTGTAGGAACTTCCCCCTCCTGTGTAGTAACTTTAGATAACAATAAATATACAAAAATGTAGATATTACGAGTGAGAGAATGGCACAATCATGTGTTTTTATACATATAAGACATGATTCATTGAAAAAAGCTGCTGGATCAACATTACAGTTCCTGATCTTGATAAAAGGCTTTGCTAGGATTGAAATGTTGATCCAATGGCTTGATGCCATACATTGTTTAAAATACCAATGATTTCTCCACTTTATTAACTAGCATCTTGTAATTTCAGAAGGACGATATTGCTGATTGACATTTTGACTAGACTCTGCATTCTTTACCAAGACATCTATATATTCTGGATCCTATGTAATGAGAGGAATATGTGAGACATTATATACCAGAAAATCTAATTTCGTGGCAAGACAAAAGGCTTCTTATCTGCATAACCTTCTTTACTATGAACCTCAAGCAGCAAAGAAACAGTTAACCTTTAGAGAATAAAAAACAACCAATCCCCCGCCCTCCCCTAACTAATTTAGTTGGCCTTTAAGCCCCTTGCCCCCCCACACACACACCCTGCACGCCTATGTGTTAGTTTGTTAGTGAGGATGTTTGTATATTCTGACAGACTGTATTTACCAACATTGATAATATAATGACTTTTCAACTCTTGGAATATATATAGTACAATATAATTTTGTCTCTGTGCTGTGAAGATAGCCAATTGAGCATATTATGACCCAGATGACCAGTAGAGAAGAAAATGAAACTGTAAAGGGCTCTTATTCAGATAATTCCTAATGCCAACTATATTACTCACTGCAAACTGGGGAAAATACAGTGACTAATTTGAACACTTTATATTAAGAATTCATATATATATCTATTATTGTTACCATTTTTATTCTTTTTTTGCTATTAGCATCAACTAATGTACAATGTATAGATCTGAATATTATATTCTTACCATTATCTAATCACTGGGCCATAAGTACTCAATAGAGACAAATTATAGGACTCCAAAGTTATTATATGCATAATCTCTTCTACATATTTGTCTGTCTATGAAAACAACGAAATTGTAATTTGCGGTATAACATATGTTTATATTGTCTTTTGTATGAACTTTTTTGTATAATAAGAAAAACAGAATAAATATTAATTAATAAGAGAAAAAACAACCAATCAACAACAAGATAGGTGACCCTGAACAGCTCCTCTGTCTTCCTCTTTCTTTGATGAACTGAACAGTTCCAAATATGAGAACACCAAAACCGAACCAGAAAATCCAATAATGCAGGTCAAACTAAGTGAAAAACAGGGACAGCGTTAAGTAAACTGCACCACCAAAATTTGTCACAATCAACATAATATAATAGATATAATAAAACATTACAAACCCAATAAACAGAGAGTGATAATTAACAAGATAGGGTGGCAAATACTCATCTCCTGTCTTTACAATTTAGATTATCTCTACACCAAGGCTGTCGCAAAACCCTAGACAATGAACCACGAAATTCCACCACTGCCAAAGCCGCCATGCCCCTAATTGAGTGCGCACCGAAAGAACTGTCAATACTGGCAAGGCGAATGAGTCACTTAATCAATCCCATCAGTAAAGAATTATAATATTATAAAAGGTTATGCAAATACTCACCGCCTGTCATATTATCTCTATAAAAAGGCTATGATAATCACTAATTTACTGTACATTTAAATTTGTAACCATTAGTAATAATTAATAACTTTTACATTTAATCTACAGTTAGATTACACAGGCTATATAGATTGTATTAATTTCATTGATTTGTATTGTTATAGTAAAACATATTATTGTATGTGTTTGTTAAGTGGGAGTGTTGGTCTGTTACATCATATTTTCAATAAACATGCAAATGTCATCACAGCATAAATTGTTCCCTTTATGTAAGCAAGAATGGTGGAGCATACATTTCAATATAAGTTACGGTGGGGGTAAAGGTTATGGGAAAACAATCCCATAACGATCGCGAAAACCGCTCTACAATTTCCTCTCTGGGGCACACACGACCGCCGCACGGAGCAAACGTGGGCACCATAGGCAGTCAGCAACATTGCAATGTAAAAAAAAAAAAGATTTAATTATCTTAAAACTAGGATTAAAGTTAGATTAGTTGTTAGGGTTAAAATTAAATAATTTTTAGCATAAGGGATAGAGTTAAAATAAAATTAAAATATATTAAGGTATAGCATAAGGGTTAGAGTTGGGGTTAAAATTAGTGTTGGGGTTAAATTTAGGGTTCGGGTTGGAGTCAAAAGGCCAATATAGGAAAAAAACAAAAAAAACACTATTTTTGGTTTTTGCCTCATAACACACAAAAAATACAGAAAAATATGGAAACATGCATATTTCTGAACTCGGGACAACATTTAGAAACTATTTAGTCTTGTTTAATGATTGTATTTGTGTAAATTATATTTTAGGTCAAAGTAAGAAAAAGTGTTATTTTAAAAATGTTCATCATATTTTATGATTATTGTTGTAAATTGTAAGATATGATGAATATAATGGTATCTAATGAAAGCCCTTCCTATGACGATAAAAACAACATATAATTTGTGTGGTAAAGTATGTGAGAAAGAAGAAAATTACATCTAAACACAAACACCCCAGAAATGTCAAAACAGCTATTGCCACCAAGGGAAAGTCAAGGTAAAAAGATATTGTCACTAAGGGGTTAAAACACATTTTTCTCATAATTTTGGCATTTACTTGCAGTTGTGCTAACACAATGTACAGATAATTTTCAATAAATTTGTATTCTCTACATTCACAGTAAAAACAATGTTTAGGTGTTACAGTCGGGGCTACCACCAGGAATTTCATGGCCCCTTACTGAACAAATTTTCGGGGCCCCATACCCCCCTGACATTATCTCCCCCACCTACCCTCACAAGCATGTTATCCAGGTCTAGTGTAATATGGAGAATGGTTGGGAGCAGTTGGTCAATATGTCAGTATTTTGCCACTCAATATGCCAGTATTTTGCCACTCATTATGCCAGTATTTAGCCATTTAACATGCCAGTATTTAGCCACTCAGTATGCCAGTATTTAGCCACTCAATATGCCTGGATTTAGCCATTCAAAATGCCAGGATTTAGCCACTCAATATGCCAGTATGTCAGTAAATTGTCACTCGATATGCCAGGATTTAGCCACTCAGTATGCCAGGATGTAGCCATTCAATATGCCAAGATTTAGCCATTCAAAATGCCAGGATTTAGCCACTCAATATGCCAGTATATTGTCACTCAGTATGTCAGTAAATTGTCACTCAATATGCCAGGATTTAGCCACTCAGTATGCCAGGATGTAGTCATTCAATATTCCAAGATTTAGCCATTTAATATGCCAGGATTTAGCCACTCAATATGCCAGGATTTAGCCACTCAATATGCCAGGATTTTGCCACTCAATATACCAGTATTTTGCTAATTTTATGCCATGCTCCTCCCCCCTTCCCCAGTACTTACCTCCTTGTTGCTCTCTGGTCGTCTCCTCCGTGCAGTCTTCCCTCCTGCACGGAGAAGGGAAACTCTGGTTGCATTTTTAAAAACATTTTTTTAAACTTTATTGAAGTCCCTTTAAAACAGAAGGTTGAGTCACATCATTTATAAAGCAACTGTGCCCCCCCCCCCCCCCCCCTGAATAAAACAGGCCATAATGTATATTTAAACTGCAGTAAAGAAGCAAACAAAACCTATTTGCAATTGCCATTCAATAAGGTCAAATCGTTTGGCTGTTTAGGCCAATATGTTGAAGGAAGGTTGTCCTTTGAACTCAGCCATTCCACATAAACTGCACTTTATTCCAAATATACTGCATATTTATAAGGGATGCTTGAGAGGCTATCTAATTTCAGTTACATGAATATCTACAAAGAATTTATGAAGTCAATGGAAATAGTAATTCTCACTAAAACACAACTAGTGAATCACTTAAATACAAAAGCACCCTCCTAGGTATGTGTCAAAGTGGAGAACCCATCTCAGCAATTCTACTTGCTGCAGTATGGTGTATATGAACTGCTGAAACTAAATATCTTTTAGTGTGCCCCTGGATAAAAGAGCTTAAAGCCAGTCACATGATCCCTGCATCTCCAATTGGAAATAAGGATACCCTGCTTAATCCCCATGGCAACCAGCTGTAGATTTATTTAAGCCCTTTGTGACGCATGGTGCTTGCGTCCCAGACTATGCAAAACACCAAAATGCCACGTTTTGTTCCTGGCGACCGATCACAAGGTGATCAGTAGCCAGGAACACTATGGCAGAGACCCGATCTGGGTCTAAATAGACCCTGTGGACGTCATGTGTGATGTCACAGAGGCAAACTCAATTTGTCGCGATTTGATTTCAAATCGGCTGTTTGGGCTGTCTTGAAACAAATCAACTGTGAAAAACCATAGGATTTCGGTAACCCAATACACGCGATCAACCCCAAAGCCAACCAAATATGGGGGGTCAGGGCAGGTATGATTCTGTCAGCAAGTGCTCCCAACCCTATATAAAATGCATTGGGGAGCCAGGGTGAATTTTATTTTAAATTCTACAGATCAGATATGGAGAATTGCAATGGCCACTGAGCCTATTATCCCTGAATCCGAATTGTATTCGGGGGAGATCACCACACATTGGGTATTTTATGCAGAACATTAAGAATGCTGATAATGTTATTTTGATAATGGACCACATCAATGTTTTATTGTATTCCCCAACTCATAGGCTGATTTTTTTGCATTATCTGTTCTGTAACAGGTGCCAACAGGGCCGGGCCGGTATTTCCATGAGGCAGAATGGTGCAAATACCCCAGGCAGCACCCTGGCACAGGCGGCACTTTGCTGCTCCGTGCACTGTATTTTTTTTCCTGCTCTGTGTCGGGGGAACCTCAGTCTAGGACAATGAAAAGTCTTGGATTGAGAGCTCTGATAGAAAGACTCTCTCCTGATTGGCTGAGAGTTCAGAAGCCTCTCCTGATTGGCTCAGTCCCTCCTTCACACGGATCTCAAAGCAAGAGATGCACCAGGTAAGGTAAGAACTGACAGTGTATGTGTGTGTCAGTGAGAGTGAGTGTGTATGTGTGTGTGTGTGAGTGAGTGAGTGAGTGAGTATGGGTTAACTCCTCTGACACTGCCTATATCTGTCTAGCCACCCAGGAGTTAACTGCTCTGACACTGCCTGCATCTGTCTAGCCACCCAGGGGTTAACTGCTCTGACACTGCCTACATCTGTCTAGCCACCCAGGGGTTAACTGCTCTGACACTGCCTATATCTGTCTAGCCACCCAGGGGTTAACTGCTCTGACACTGCCTACATCTGTCTAGCCACCCAGGGGTTAACTGCTCTGACACTGCCTATATCTGTCTAGCCACCCAGGGTTTAACTGCTCTGACACTGCCTATATTTGTCTAGCCACCCAGGGGTTAACTGCTCTGACACTGCCTATATCTATCTGCATTTTGTTATAGGTCACTGGCAGGGCCGGCCTTTGGGGTGTGCGACCTGTGCGACTGCACAGACGATCTCCCCTCACCAGCCCTCTGCATGGCCGGAGTGGAGTATCCTGGGAGGGGATGGACATCACCCGGTGAGAGGTGAAGGAAAGCCCCCACCCTGTGAAGCAGAGCAGCGTCTACTTCACGGGGGAGCCACGGGCAGTAAATGCTGCTTGTGCTCCCCACACGTATTGATGATGCAGGACATCGTATTTATGGATGAAGAGGGGGAGAGGGAAAGAGATATGGGGAGGGGAAGGAGAGCGAAATACATGGGAAAGGAGAGGTAAGAGATATGGGGAGAGGGAAAGAGATATGAGGAGAGGAAGGAGAGTGAAAGGGATATTGGGAGGGGAAGGAGAGATAAGAGATTTGGGGACAGGGAAAAAGATATGGGGAGGGGAAGGATAGATAAGAGATATGGGGAAGGGATATGGGGAGAGGGAAAGAGTGTAAAAGAGAATAATATGGCCAACGTGGTGCACAAGTCCCCTGGCCCAACAAATATGTTCCATTAAAAGGGCTATACACCATATATTATATACACTATATGCAAGCTCAGAAATTCCCTAAAAATACATCTTTTGAGAGCTACCTGTACAGCTAAAACAGTTTCCCTAGTGTTTACTTCTGGTACTGTCTTCTCTTGCATGTCCTAACACCTTATATTTCTCCTGTTTCCAACTCCCATTAATTTGTAAGCAGAGCTCTCTCTCTAACTTATTTCTTGGTCTGTAATTCCCGTTAAGCACTGTGTCATGTGCTGCTTAAATTGCTGGTGCTATCTAAATATCTTGTTTGCTCGAATATTGACAACCCCCATACTTTGAATCCTAATGAATTACATAAAAGTCCTATATATAGGAAATATATATTCCTTCTAGGAAAAAAATATATTGCAAACAGGGATTGTCACAGCACCCATATTGCAACCAGAGAGCTTGCTACTGCACCCACATGACGTGCTATGTACCAATATTGCACCTACAGGACTTGCTCTTGCGCCCATATTACACCCAACACTGCACACATATTACACCCAAAAGACTTTCCACCTCACCTATATTGCACCCAAAAGACTTTGCCATTGCACCCATATTGCACTTACGGGACTTTGATTAAACCCATATTGCATCCATATGACTAGCCACTGCACCCATATTGTACCCACAAGACATATTATTGCAACCCCCACACACACACGCACTTACACTCTGCCACTCATACACACACAGTTTCACTCTGCCGCTAACACATACACTGTGCCACTCACACAATCTGTCACTCACACACACTTACACTCTGCCACTCACACAAACACACACACTCTGCCATTCACACTGTCTGCCGCTCACACACACACTCTCTGCCACTCACACACACACTCTCTGCCACTCACACACACACTCTCACACACACACTTACAATCTGCCGCTGACACACGCACACCATAAATGTCACTAACGCACACACACTTACATTCTGCCACTCACACATACACTGTGCCACTCACACACACTTACACTCAGCTTTTTACACTTGTGTTTTTAGAAAAATAGAGTTGCCCCAGCACCCACATTGTGCACTTAGTACTTGCCCCAGATTGCATCCACAGGACTTACCCAGAAGTCCAGCACCCACATTGCACAGTCCAGCAGCCTCCTCTAAGGAGTCTCTTCACCAGTCTCTAGAGTCTGAGCGCCAAGAGGTTACTTGACCCCTGACACTCTGACTTCTGCACAGGTGAGTGGAGCACGAGAGTATCTGTGCGCTGGCTGAGCACTCAGACATCCTACTGCCTGTTCCCTGCAGCTCTTTGGGGAACCTGGATATCCACCTTGTAATCAGACCTCTCATTCAGAGCATTTGCTCTGAAAAACAAACGAAATTGTCTTATATATTCGAGTAAATATGGTAAATGTTAACATGAATTTAATATAATTTCCATCATGTATACACGTGACTCTGCAGGAATTATGGAAGGGTTAGCTGCGTCTATCTTAAAACACATCTTAACAAGAGATATACCCCATGACAAGATTCAGTTTCCATACATGAAATGCCTGACTGTGCAGCATGATTTATCTGTCACATGGTGGATCAGTCATAAACATTTGCAGCTATTTTATCCGTCAAACCCGGATCTCACATTGATCCTTATTATTTGATACAGCTTAGGATCTGTCAGTACTAGTTAGCATGAAAAAAAAATGTAGATCCATGGTGTCCACAGAATATTACAACAATGAACCAAAAATACAGCTATGCCAAAATGTGCACCCCCTACTCACACACACCATGGCGTAGCATGCCTACAGCCAATCAGAAGCTGAAGAGTGGCGTCCGTAGACGGGCTGTTCATTTGCAGTGCTGGGCGTGATTTATCTGTGGGATATAGGCAGAGGAGAGAGGATGATGAGGGCCATTAAAATGTAGGGCGATGCTTTTTATGATTGAAGTCTGTATTACAGCGGCCATAAAGCAAGGCAGCGAGCGGCCATTAACATTTCCATCATCAGATCTCGCAGCCTGTCACAGGCACATAACTCATCTTTACTGCGCGGCTCTATACGCCGGGCCTGATACAATGTCTGAAGAGATACGCAGCGTTTCGTGGAGTGGTGGTGGTGGGTGGGGGAAGAGAGCTTGCTAGGGATGTAATGTCCTTCACGGAATTATTCCCCCATTTTCAACAAACCCTCTACCCTCCCTTTCTCCACTCACACACTTCTTCACTCAGACGCATGGGGATGTTTCCTCACAGTGTTATTCACAGAGCACAATCCTGCGTTCTTCAGCCCCTGCAGCTGCACTTTATACAACACAGCGCTATAGCTAACACTTCCGGTGCAGCTTTCTAATTCTAATATGCTGTAAGCTGAGATATACAAGGCTTCCTCCAACCTCTCAAACTTGTGCTGAAGTGTTGTGCGATTTTAATGAATCTATCTGGATTTTATGGTCATGTGTAGTAACCAGCCTCACACACATAAAAGCACACGAAACAATGATGGATGCTATGTGGAACTCCCTCTGTGTGAATCAAGGCATGAAAAGAGACACTATGTATGCCTCTGTCTGCTACCGATGCTAGCAGTGGTATCCTTAGCTGACTTCCCCGACCTTTAACTGCTAAAGGCAGGAATCTGGTATTATTAACTGCTTAAGCTTTAGCAAATGTTTAACCCTTAAAAAATTAGGTAAGGTATCATAAAATGACATACTTTAGCGTCAGCTCAGTAAAGAGATAATTGCACGGAATTGAGAGAGGAATTTCAAACTTAAGGCCAAAGTAGTTGAGCTGAAAAAAAAATCCTCTCCTTTAGCTACATTGGAGAACTTTTACAGCTCTGCTACTTTCTTTAAATTGCTCAACAAATGTTATTCAGTTTTAGACTTTGTGCAGAACCTATTTCTGTGAATGGGATTAGTTAAATAAGTGTACTTTTGTGGTCCTTGTAGAGATGAGAGATGAGAGAGCGGGGGGATATGATAGAAACATTTAGATACATAAAGAAAATCTTTGTGGTAGAGAAAAACTACCAGGACAGTGTGTGAGATATAACCTTATGTACATAATGGGTGGATATATTGACTTACCCCAGCGCTCAGATTGTACTTACAGGACTTTTCCCAGCACACAGATTGTACTCACAGGACTTACTCCAGCATGCTGATTGCACTCATAGGACTTATCCCAGAATCCAGATTGTATTCACAGGACTTGCCCCAGGACCCAAGACTTACTACTGTGATTGCACTCACAGGACTTGCCTCAGCAAACTGAGAGACATACATATGGGTCTGTTTACTAAAATTCGGCTTTGGAGGTTGACTTTCATTTTGAGACACCCGAGTTTGACTTAGAATAAAACCCCCAGGTTTGAATCTTCCCTACTGAAAGTAATGGGAGGTGAAATGATCAAAGCTATTTTTGACACCACAATAGGTCTGATCATTTTGCAAAGTTGACCTTCAAAGTCGAATTTTAGTGAATAGACCCAATTGTCTGTACCGGGTAGCCTGAAGATCAATACTGCAGGATCATGCAGTGCTGCATGATGTCACAGGGCATCAAGGGATGCCACCCCTGTAGGCCCCACCCCCTTCACAGACACAGAAGTGGAAAGATTACATTACATTAACATTTATTTATATAGCGCCAATAATTTACATAGCGCTAGGTACAGAGCATAGAAGGGAACTATAGACAAACTAGAACAGACTGGTACATGAGGTAGAGAACCCTGCTCGCAAGCTTACAATCTAGAGGGAAAGATGGTAAGTATGGTGAATTCAGAGTAGAGCACTTACTATAGAAACCAATGGATTTAGTGCATTTTTATCTACTTTTAAAAATGTGAAATATTCCCAATCTCGACAGATTTAGCCAGAAACACGGGGTATTTCTGAATACTATATATATATTATCTTTATTAATATACTCCTAATCAGCATTTCTGATTGTATCCTTTTTGATATGCTATACCTTTGGGATTTCACATTTATTTATTATTATTATAATATATTTCTGTCTATTTCAATAGTTTATTGTCCACCATTGCAGTGCTCACAAATTTCAGAGCCAGGAACAATCTTTTTTTTATTCCCATTTGTTTAACTGTGTATTTTTTGACAGTATTTACACCCAGGCCTATTGTTAGTTTCATATGCACTAGCTAGTAAATTTGTGTCAGAGTAAAAGACATCCAGCCCCTGGGAGCTTTCTGGTCCCAGGGGTGGCATTAGCTGGTAGAAATACCATTCCAAATACAATTCCTCATTACATTTCTATGATGTGGTGACATGTATTAACCATTTTAGAACCAGTAAAGTGAACAATGTAATGCATAGTGGCAGATAAAAAGGTTAAGAGAATCTAAAAGACACAAGGCCCATTTCATTTTACTGAAATACAAACTTGGGTGCATTTAAGTATTATAGCAAACGAACAATCCAATGTAAACCAATAAAAATCAGCCAAGCGTTCACACAAGATTTTCACATACACAAAATGAACGTCACAGATGCACACCAAACGCCTCGCCCATTCTGTTACACACAGATGTCTCTGGTCCCACGTTTGTACTCTAAAGGGTCTACTCAATAAAGAGAGAATTGCAGGGAATTGAGACTTAAGGCCAAAGTAGCTGAGATGGAAAAAATATCCCATTCAGCAGCATTGGAGGATTTCTCCAACTCAGTTACTTTGGTCTTAAGTTTAAAATTCCCATCACAATTCCTTGCAATTCTCTCTTTATTGAGTATACTCTTAAAAGGACAGCTCACCAAAAATGATCACTCAGAGTAGCAGCACAATAGTCACATACACTGAGTTTAGTGTAGGGCACACAGCATCTGCAGACATTAGGTTGGCTGAGGATAATGGGAGTTGTACGACACAACCTAAACACATGTGAATCTGTGTGTAATAAACTGTATGTCTGATTAATCTGTAATTTGAAAGTTTTTCTACCCAGTGGATAGGGTTGACACACAACTGGTATTTTTCCAGGGGGCAAGTAACAAAAGGGGACACAACCCAGGATAAAAAATATATATAAATATCCGTCCAAATGCACATGCTGCTAAGAATACAATCACACCCACTAAATCGATGTGATAATAGAGAAGCTGCCCAAAAAAGATCAAAGTGCAATGTGCAGAACACTTAATAAAGGGAATAGTGTATTAAAACAGTCACACAAGTGCATAAAAACATTCGTCATCCGAGTTTGACTTAGTCTCAAAAATAGCTTTGATCATTTCAGCTCCCATCACTTTCAATGGGGAAGATTCCAACTTGTTTGTTTTTTCTAAGTCGGCATAAAGATCTTTGCAGAGAATCCAAGATGGATGAGAAGGAATCCAGAAAGCATATACACCACACTCCACCGACAGTTCGGAAATACCGGACCTTTATTGGCATGACACTTGTAGTGAGAATGACAGCCGCTGCAGAGACGTAACGCCAACATGGAGACTTCTGGATTCGAATGTAATCCACGGAAAGCGACTAGTTTAATAAGCTCTTCACTTTATCCACATTGGATTTCATCTATATATTTTATTAAGTGTTCTGCACAATGCGCGTTGGTCTTTTGGGGGTATTTTACCAGTGGGCCTGTAAAACGTTAGCCAGTGGCCAATGTTAATGTAGGAAATAGCTTGGTAGATATCCCCCCCCCCCCCCCCCCCAAAAAAAAAAAGAAGGTGCCAACCCTACAGGTGGCATAAACAGAAACATATATTATTTACAGGGAAATGAAGTATGCAGATGCACAGGAAATCTATTTTATATATAGAAACAATATGAGCTCACAGAAGTCAATTGTCGTTCTTTATAAAACTAAATTCTGGTGCTAAACGGGGTCTAAACAGCAGGAATATTCCATGGTGATTTCTTCAGTTTTAGATATTTGCCCCAGAATTGACTTTTATAAATAGCTCCCAATGTGCCAGTATATATAAGAGTTCAAGCGCATGAAATCAGCCAAGCATTCACTGATAATGTTTTTTCATTCATTAAGCAGTGTTTTTTTTTACCGCATTCACTTTTAACATGTTCCCTGCTGTGGAGAATGCACTACTTGGCTTCATTAGAAGATCCTTCCTCATATGGAGGCACATTAGTGCTTCATCAGTCCCATCTCAGTTTTGGTAACATACAGTAAGTACATTTCTTCATGACTCAGTTTTTGCTATGGAGACCCACGATGCCATGCTGAACTTGTATAGTATGAAGGTCTATAAAGATTTACTGTTGACGTATTTAAAAGTTCTCTGATCCATTAAGCCTATATTGTTGTCAATAATACCCATGGCCGTCATCAGGGGGGGATGGACTATACACCCGGCAGGCCCTGGCCATTGAAAAAAAAATAAAAAAAAAAAATAAAAAAACAGTAAAAAAAAAAAAAAAGCTTGGGTAAACGGGGTAGCTGCCCGGGGCCCATTCATTCTTGGGGGCCCAAAGTAGCTGCCCCGTAGGCCTCCGCTGCCCATGTGACTGTCTCACACAGAGACATAGTAACTTAGTAATCAAGTTCTATCCTTCTGCCTATGATTCCTTCATTTAATCCAAAAGAAGGCAAAAACCACCGAAGGAAGCCAATTTGAATTTTGCCTCCTAGGAGAAAAATTCCTTCTTTACTCCAAAGGGCAATCAGATTTCTCCTTGGATCAAGAATCTCTATTATTAATACTTATTCCATTATTTATTGTCCTGTATATCCTGCTTTTCTAAAACACCATTTTTAATTGCATTTTTTGTAGTTGATAGCACCACCTCTCTTGGCAGTGAGTTCCATAACTTTATTGTCCTTAATGTAAGGAATCTCTTCCTTTGCTGCCTATGAAATCTTTGCTCTTCCAGTCTCATGGGGATGACCTCTTGTTCTTTGTACATTTCAGTTTTTTTTTTTTATTCTCTTGTTTTTTATTAAACATTTTTTTTTTATAAAACAGCAATATTACTTCTGTTATTTTTCTGAACATGTTATGCTTTCCTACATGCAATTCATAATACAACAACAAAGAACAATGACAAAACATACATAGTGCATTATAAGTTTTAAAATCCATTTTAAGTGCTAAATTATAAGCCTATTGCGGTCTATGAGGGAGAGAAGCACAGCTAGGTAGACGGTTTTAGATGTAGTCTACTCATAGATCTAGGTTTTAAATATCTGTTCCCCAGGGTACCCTCAGCTTGTTGTTTCAATCATGTGTAGTATAGCCTTCCCATTTTTCCCAGCCATTTAGTGAAGATGCGGATTTTCCTTTCTCCATTTCAAATTGATAGGATATCTGTTTATTTAGTTTGGACCAGTTGGGGATCTCCTCCTTCTTCCACATTCTCGCTATATTAATTTTGGCTGCCAACAGGATATGTGAAATCATATACTTGTCTTTTTTTCCATTTTGGGCCAACCTAGATGTAATACGGCTACTCCAAGGTGAAATTCCATATATTTATATAGTCCCAGGCTGCATTATTACATCGCCAGCATCAGGGAGAGGTCTAAGGGTTCATCTTGTGGGTTTGTTTTGGATCTAGGCACCATCTTGTTATAATCTTATACTGTAAGTTAATCAAATTTAAGCATCGTGTGTTCTTCTTAGTCTTAGGTATAATTTTTTAACCAATTTTGTTTCCCCACCTATATCTATTATTTTCCATTTATCTATCAAAGGGGAGACTAGTTCGCCTGCGGTCTGTTCTTGATCTAACTTCTTGTTATACTCCTTTGAGTGACATTCAATTTCAACAGAATATTGAGACCATCTATTTCAAGATCAGTTTTGTATACATAACCGGAGATATAGCTCTTGATCCTTAAATAGTTAAATATCTCCCCCACCGGGAGGTTAAACTCTCTAGAAAGGTCTTCAAATGTTTTTATATCCTGTTCCTGTAATAAGTCTGCAAACAATTGAATTCCTTTTTCTTTCCATCTATTTAAGTTCAGATCATCAATATTATATTTTAGTAGATCAATGTTGCTCACTAACCTTATAACATTTGCCCAATTAATTTATAATCTATTTTGAATTTGTTCCCAAATTTGAATAGATTCCTCCCTAAGAGGCACCTTATCATCCATTTAAATCTTCTATCTTTATCTGCCCCCAGATAAATAGACTCTATCCAAAGCATGAGGGACATATCAGTAACTGCATACATTACTCCCTCGATGGTTTTGACTCAGAGGAGTCTGTGTCTAGCCAACCGGCAAGATGTTTGAGCATGGCTGCGTTAAAATATTTCTTTATTTCCAGGACTGCCAGCCCCCCTTTCCCTATATCACTGGTTAACAACTTGTGCCTTATTCTTGTTTTTTTTTAATTCCACATATACAATAAGAAACTCTTTTGGATCTCTTTCAGTTGTCGACCTGTTAAACTTATTTGGATTGTTCTGAACAGATAGTTCCATTTGGGAAGTACATATGATTTAATTGCATTTATATGCCCCCACCAAGAACATCTAGGCCTCTCCATTCGTTCACCATGTTATTCATCTGGGTAATTAATGGTTCATAGTTTACTTTTGTCAGATCTTGAATATTTGATGGAATTTTTATACCCCGGCAGCCAATACAGTCTTTTGCCCTATTAATTTCATACTTAGTTTCCAGTCTTTATGTTTGTTGATTGTCTGGATTTAATCCCATTTTAATGGATTTTGAGATGTTATGTTTATAATTTGACATAATACCATAAGTATCTATCTCCTTTAATAAAGGTTGTATTGAGAGCTCCGGGTCAGCAATAGTTTATATCGTCGACATAAGATTTATTTTTGCCTCATTGTTTCCATATCGTATTCCTTTGATGTTAGAGTTCATTCTTATGGATTGGTTCTAAAGTAAGGATATATAAGATAGGTGACAAGGGACATCCTTGACGTGTCCCATTGTTGATATTGAACCATAGAGAAACTTTACCTGAACCGATAATTCTTGCAGAGGGATTAGAATAGAGTGTTATCGGTATTAATATTTCAGCATTAATAGCTGAATAGATTTTGATATCACCACTGATCAAGGATATCGGGTGGTAATTCCCTATCTGGGTAAATGCCTTAATATGCTTGAGTATAGGCATAATGTTAGCTTGGAGCATTTTGGGGATAATTCCACCTGCCAATGGAATTTCATTGAAGACCTGAGTTAGGTATTTGCTTATGTTAATTTTGAATGCCTTATTTTTTTTACATTTTATCTATAGCCATGCAGATTTCATGTTCACTAAAGGGGGAGTTTAAAATTTGGATTTGCTCTTCCGTTAAGGTGGGTAATCCACATGTATTTAAGTATTCTTGAATCTGACTCTCCGCTTTTGGAGTGTTTAGATTATATACTGATTCGTAGAAATCACCGAGTGCTTTTCCTATTTCTTCTGGTAAGTATAGGGTATTCTTTTTGTTTAAAATTTTATAAATCCTCTGTGAGGCACAACTTTTTAAAAATTTCGCTGTCAGGATCACATCCGCTCCGGTTCCTTTCGTATAATATAGCAGATTAAGTTTACTCAAGTTTCTTTTAATGTTTTCCAAGAATTTAAGATTAATTTCTTTTTTAAGCCTTGTTATTATAGCTGCTATTTGATCTGAGGGGTTGTCCTTATTTTTCTCAATCTCTTTTGCGAGTGCTATATACAAATCCGTTAGGGGTAAGTCTCATTCTCGTTGGGCTCTGGCGTCCAGTTTAATCAGGTATCCGCGAATTACGCATTTATATGCTCACCAAATTTTATCTGAGGTTAATTCAGAAGTTACATTTTCATTAAAAAAAGGATTTGTCGTTTCCCTAATATATTTTTCATTCTCCTCTAAGTTTAATAATTCATTATTCTCTTTTTTATTGTTTTCATTTTTTTATTGCAAAAATTAAAAAATTACATATATCATTCAGTCTCCATGATGAACGTGTTTGCCTATCCATCCCATCCTTTATATTCCAAAATATAGCGTTATGGTCTGATCAGCATATCTCCCCAACCTTACTGACCTTTTTTTAGAGAGTCCATTAAGACCAAATCTACCTAGGAATAGGAATTATGTGCCCCTGTGCCCCTATACCAGTGAGTATATTCCCTATTGTCTGGGTGCTGTACACGCCAAACATCCTGTAGGATTTTTTTTTTTAAATAAACAAGTGCTATGCATATTTTATCACCCCAGGGCCATTCCTTTGGGAATACTTTTATCCAAATTAGGCTCCAGGACCATATTGAAATCCCCTGCCCAAATAACAAGTCCTTTTTTGACCAACTATGTCTGCTATCTGTCAGACACAATTGCTCATTAGCTGGGGCTTACACATTGACAAGTGTAACCATTTGTTGGTTTATTGTGCCATTTTCTATGTACAGGCTATCTAAAGGTAAGGAGTTAGAAACCAATATTGAGACCCACTCGTTTTAGCTTTTTTCAAAACTAGCTTCAGCAATTATCTTATATCCATAAAATCTCATTTTATGTGTTTCTTGTATCATGCACACATCAATTCTTTCTTTTCTAAATAGCTTAACAGGTAATGAATGTTTGCTGGGGGAATTTAGACCCTGGGTGTTTAAAGATTGAGATGACGTATTTAACCATTTTCCCTTACTACCCTCTGCTTCTTTCTCCTCCCTCCACAGACTTTTCCACTTTTGATCAAATTGGACAAATACATAACAGTTACCAACAACATTAAAACAACTGACACAAACAGCTGAGCCGTTATACCCTATAAGTGCTACGGCATGTGCACTGTTCCCCCATTCAATACAGTGCATCACACAAGAAGGTCTATCGACCAATTTCCTAGGGGTCTCACCCAAGGCCAAAATATCTAAAGAGGGAGATAGGGCAGAATGTTATCAAAGAAAGGAACAAAGACGAGACAAAAAGAAAAAAAAAAATTGTATTATAATAACATTATTTTTATCTATATATATACTTTTGCATGCCTATTGTTGTAAATCTGTGTTTTGTACTACTTTTACACCCTAGTGTTTCTAATTGTTTCATATAGTGACTATCCTTCTTATAATAAATCTCTTACTATAGTGACGAGTTTGTGCATTATGTTAATACTACCAATTATGCTTACATTTATGCAAGTCAAAACAAAAAGAATGTTAATGATAATAATTGTATCTATCTTTGTAATCTGTGCTTAATCCAACTTTTAGAAACTCTTGATTTAGTGACGGGTCTATACCCCCATTTATAGACGCCTTATACCTGGCAGTGCAATTACACTATCTCTATTATATTAAAAAGGTCTAATCCCAATCTCTAACTGAAGTGCATACTTATATTGCAAATCTTCTTAAAATGTCAGTGCATTCTATTCCTTAACACTGAATATTATTACTAACACACACACACACACACACACAGACATACAAAAGAGATTAAATATATTGTTAGTCTAAATCCCAATATCCTTAAGCCAATCTTTAAATTATATAATCTATACTTCATTTCTATCCAAGGAAAACCTGCTTCTGTTAAGCCCACTTTTCTGATTCCCTCCTCCATTTCCACCCTGTGTGTGCTCAACCACCTCTTATTCTAAAAAGAAAGGAGAAAAACCCAGTACTTTAATAAATTTGTTGATTTTCTAACAACCCCCTTTGTTTTAACTCAGCGCCGGAGAGTTTTCCTAGTGGCTATCCAACCATTCTCTAGCCTTGATCTGGTCCTTAATTATAAATCTCATACCATCTTTATTTACAATTAAACTTGTGTGGAAACCGAAATTATATTGAATTACTTTTGTTCTCATTTCAGCAGTTATTTTAGCAAAACTTTTTCTGGAAGATCTAGTGGCAAAGGAAAGATCCTGGAAGATTTTTAAATCTTGGTATTCTTCTGCTTTATTTTTTCTGTTCTAAAAAGGCAGACATTAATGCTAATTTAGTTCTATAGGTTGAAATGGCAACAATCACGTCTTGAGGAGCCGAATCCACAACAGATGAAGGTTTAGCTAACCTATGGTATCTTTCCATCAATGATTGGGAGGGACTCTTACAGATTCAAAGAATTTTAGTAAATAAGCCTCAAGCCCCTCATCTGTAATGGATTCAGGAATGATCCTTATCCTTATGTTATTTCTACGGGACCTATCCTCCAAATCGTTGATCTTGATCTGCAACTGTTCCATCTTCCTCTCTAATTGGTTGTATTGCTCTTTACTTTTTGTAGCCTGTACAGAGTCTATTTTTTCTTCCAGCGACTTAACTCTGGTGCCTATCTCTGAGATTTCCTTTCTTATATCCTTTTTTATTTCATTGGCATTAAATTGGATCTCTTCTAAGCTCCCATTGTGACTCCAATACCGTTTTCAAGAAATCTGGCATTATCATAGTCTGCTCTGAGTCTGATGATGAGTCCATCAACTCTGGGCTGCTTAACTTACTAAGCGATGTTGCTTCTTTTAGGACTATTGTGGGGCTTACTATAGATTCATTTAGATTTTTCTGGATAACAGGTGAAAAGAATCCTGGTAACTGTTCAATGTTTTTTTAATGTTTGTTCCTTAGCCAATTTATCTCTCTCTCCTGGATAGAGGTTTTGTTTTTTCCTTACTTGCCATTTATATGCTTCACCACTTATCAGGGTTTCAGTAGCCTAACAGGAAGCCTATCCTAATTTGTCATTCCAACTTACTGTTTAGCGTGTTCTACTGAAAAATGACCATACAGAATAAATGCAATGTATTCCAAGTAATATTTAGCTTAACATACTTAGATATGACTTTACAAAATACATAATCTATGTATCACTAGGTCAGATGATCAGCAAGGTGTATATTCATCAACAGATCCCTAGATAAAGTGTAAGTATATTCCTGTTAGAGAACCAGATCTCACATTGTGACAAAGAAGCATTAATCTTGGTTATGATGATCACGTGCCATCCTTTGCTTAGCTTGTACAGAATCTAGAGAGTTCCTTAATGTTTCCACTCTAACCAGATAACCTGGTTAGTAACAAATTTCACCTTTACGCAGAACAATATTAACCCCTTGGCGACACAGGACGGACTAGGTCCGTCCTGTGTGCCGAGGCGTTAGTGACACAGGACGGACCTAGTCCGTCCTGTGTCAAAACGAGCACTGAAAGCGGAGTTTTTCCGCTTTCAGTGCTCTGATGGTATTGTAACGATGCTTCCGTATGGAAGCATCTTACAATACTAAAAAAAATGCCCGTCGGCATTTCGATCGCTCCGGAGAGCGATCGAAATGCCGGTTTTAAAGGCACAGAGCCTTTAAAACGCGGGCATTTCAAAAACGAGCATAATCTTTCGCTTCCTATGCTCAGAAAGTGTTTCTGATTGCCTCGCAAGTCGAGGCAATCAGAAACACAAAAAAAAAATGCACGATCTTGGTCACTGAGTGACCAAGATGGCGCTGCCCTACTAAGGGCAAGAGCACAGGAGGCAGGAAGTACCTTCACAGAGGCAATCAGTGACTGCCAGGTACACTGATAGGCAGTGGGGATGTTCTGCTGAACATCCCCACTGACTGGTCAGATCAATATTAACCCTATATTGATCTGACCAGTTATGATCTGCCTCCCTCTCCTCACATTTTTTTTAGTGAGGGAGAGAGACAGATCAAAGTTCTAAAAGTAAGTAAAAGTTAAAAAAAACAATAAATACACAACACACAAATAATAAAACAATAAAAAAAATTTTATTAAAGCAATTCCCTGCGTTTAACCCCTTCCCTGCCACTGATCTTGCATAAGCAGTGATCGTGCACATCAGCGCATTTATTTTTGCTGTTTGTGCATTTTTTAGGGGTTAATTTTTTTTGTACTGTAATTTATTACAGTACTAAAAAGGCTCTTCTAAGAGTTATTAACCCCTTCTTTGCCGTCGATCACTGCTTACGCAATGATATTGACGCCAAAGCAATTTTTATCTGTCTGCATATTTTTTTTTTTTTTTTACACATACCCGCTAGCGGATTACATGTAAAGTAAAGATATTTGAGATTTTTTTTTTTTTAAGCTGCCTGAGTGCATAGCGATCAGTAACAGCGAATTAGTGGCAAAGGCGGTTTGGTGATTTCTCAATTAAGCTCACCATTCGCCCTGGTCAGATCAAAATTGGTCGGATCAATATTCACAAATATTGATCTGCCTCCCTCTCCTCACTTACATTTTTGTGACGGAAAGAGACAGATCAGTATTAGTGATATAAAATAACATTTTATAAAATTGGCAGGTTTTATGAAAGTCTTTCACTGTGTATTAACCCATTCCCTGCCATTCATCACTGTGTAAGCAGTAATCTTGCACAGCAACAGTATGTTTTGCTGTCTGCACTGTTTTATGGATTAATTTCTTTGTACTGTAATGTATTACAGTACTAGATAGGCTCTTATTAACCCCTTCTTTGCTCGAGATCACTGCTTACACACTGATTCTGAGGCCGCGGACTCAGGGTTCGATTTTGACCCTATTCAGCTTTCTGATACATCATCTAGCGATGTATCGGTGGCTGCTGAGCCCTTGCCACAAGTAGTGATGGGGGTCTACCGATAAAAAAATATATGGTTTGGTGGCGGTAAATTACATTGTCTGGCTTCAAAGATATATCCCATAAAGGACACGGACGCAGGTTGACTACATGTCAAAATTCCAGGTTGGAATTGCGCACCCCCTAAATGTGGAATTTTAGACCCAATACAAACCAACAAACCTATGCATGGGGGGTATCCCTGTACACAGGAGATGTTGCTGAACACATATTGAGGTGTTGGTTGGCAGTGGCAAATACCAGAATCTGAAAATTCCTGCCTGAACTACAATGTGTGTGGGGAAAAAATGACATCCCAACCCTTTGACATAGGTTGGTGGTAGAATTAGCACTTGGAAAGTGTTAAAATACCACAATTTTAAATACCCTAGGATGTCTAGTTTTCCAAAATATATGGTTTTATGGGGTAAAATACTTTGACAGGCTTCAAAAGTGTCCCAAATGGAACATGGGCGCAGGCTGACTACATGTCAAAATTCCAAGTTGGAAATGCACCCCCCCTAAAACGTGGCCTTTTAGCGCCCAAATAATCTAACTAACCTACACATGGGTGGTATCCCTGTACTCAGGAGATGTTGCTGAACACATATTAAGGTGTTGTTTGGTACTGACACATAATAGGATCTGTGAATTCATGCCCGATGTACAATGAATGTGAAAAACAAATTACTACCCAAAACATTGACATAGGCTGGTAGTATAATTAGTGCATGAAAAGTGTTAAAATACTACCATTTGAAATACCCTAGGGTGTCTAGTTTTTAAAAATATATGGTTTTGTGGGATAGAATACACTTTTTGGCTTCAAAAATGTCCCAAATGGGACATGGGCGCAGGTTTTCTGCACGTCAGAATTCCAAGTTGGAAAACCAAAATGCGCACCCCCTAAATGTGGCCTTTTAGCCCCAAAACAAACCAACAAACCTATGCATGGGTGGTATCCCTGTACTCAGGAGATGTTGCTGAACACATATTGAGGTGTTATTTGGAAATACCCCTTCACATTTTAAGGTAATGTTTACCTAAATTGCAATATATGTGAAAAATTTAAAAAAAAGATTTTTTGCTGCAAACTTTGGCATAGATTGGTGGTAAAATGGCTACATGAAATGTGTCAAAATACCCCAAGTTAAATGCCCTGAGTGGTCTAGTTTTCAAAAATATGTACATGTTGGGGGTCATTCATGGATTTAGTACAGAAATCAGTGTTACAATGTCACTATCGCTAATTTTGAAAGAAAGGATTTTAAAATAGCTTTGCACCACTTATAGTTCTGGCCCTGTAACATGAATAAAAAAGCACAAAAACATAAAAACATGGGCTATTTCTCAGGACATATATTAGAAACTTTTTAGCAGTGTTTTTTTGTTGTCTCTTGTACATGAGTATACGATTTTTCAAATAAAAGTCATAAAAAAAAAATTTTTTTAATTTTTTTGCCATATTTTATTATTTTTTTTACATCAAATTATATGCTATTATCAAAATAATGGTATCAAAAGAAAGCCCTTCTTATAACGATAAAAACGATATATAGATTGTGCGGGTACACTAAATGAGACAGAAATAAATTACAGCAAAACACAAACACCTCAGAAATGTTAAAACAGCCCATGTCACCAAGCGTCGGACAAGCCAAAAAAGTCATGTCACTAAGGGGTTAATTGGTTATATTGAATCCATGTCATCCTTCACGTAGATTGTTGAGAATCTGAGGGATAGCCTTAGCATTTACGCTCCAACACATCAGCCTGTGTTAAACCCTTAGTAGCCATAGGCCAACGACATTAAATAACCGTATAGAGGTTTCTTCAATCTGACCAGTCAATAAATGTTTCCCCCAGAATGAAAAAAATAAACCCAGAGGAGATTAACTCAGTCCAGCCAGCAGAGCATCTCTCATTTCTTCTTGGATTAATACCAAGGAAGATGTACTATTGCCACTATATATGTTAGCCCATTATCTTCATGCTGCCGGTGCGCTTCTTCCCTCCCTCTGACCCTTGTGCATGAACTCACGCGCAGGGTAGAGGAGGAGACATGCGCATGAGAGCAGCACCGCTCTGTGTAGGGAACTTTTGTTCCCCGACACAGCTTCCCGTGCGGTTGGTAGTTGGATGTGCGGCTACCTGAGCATAGCTAAGGCGGGCCGCACCTTGATGCCCAGGGGGGGCCCATTTGGCCCACAGACGGCACGTTGGATGCCCCTGCCATATAAACACAAAATAAGTAATGGGGTAAATGTGAATAGGTTAACTCTGGGTAACACGACCTTATGCTTAGAATGTTTAAATAACTTCAGGAGAACATGTAGCTTTTCTGCATGCTCAAGTACTTTTTTTTGGTTTAGTCTTACATGCTGCATTGCACAAGCACTGATGATGTTCATATGAGCATTGGGCATTAAGTAGGGTTGCGACCTGGCCGGTATTTTATTGCAGGCCGGTAAAAAAAATGGGTTGCTGCCAATGTTAAGTCTACAGAGGCATCAGCAAAGCTGGTATTTTTTTGTGGAAAAGGTGGCAACGCTTGCATTAAGAGATGTTTGGGACCACCCCCACCCCCCCCCCCATTCCAAAAAACGAAAACCCAGCAAAAAAGCACTTTTAAAAAAAATTAATGTCCACTTTAATATTATGGAATTTATTTATTCATTTTTCCCCCACTCCGAATGTTTCTTTTGCTGACCCTTTAATGGCGGGTTTTTCCAGGACAGTTGTCCCTTTCTGGGTTGTTTTTAGGCTAGTTACAAGTCTGTGTTCAATAATCTATAATTATATAATGCGTACTGTACATTTGTAATGTCATTTATCTTCTGTCAGCCTCACGATGCCAGAATGAGCAGCAGAGACACATGGGTATTGATCATTGGTGGGGAATTCCTTTATGTACATTCTGGGCTCCTTGAAAACAGTGTTTTACATCACTTGTCTTTAATGATATAAAATGTGCTCTTAACATCACAGCATGCTAAATGCTCATTGAACAGCATGATACACTAAATGACTGTTCAATGTTCTCGCAGCAGCAATAACCAATTGTTCATAATCTGAGTATGCAAGTCAAGACTGAAACCGTATGCAATATGTAAACGAGTACACAGTAAACGAGGACTTCGGCTGTAGCTGAAATAACCAAAATCCTCCTGAAATGGCCTGTTGTGAAATGAAATCATGTCGAAAATGTCCTCATCCAAATGCCTCAGATGCTTTGGTTTCCTAATGGCCCAAACAGCTGATTTTTGTACCTAAATTCAGGGATACGGAGTAGCCGCATTTCTGCTGTGTGAAATTTGGCTAAAATGCTCAACCCGAATCCAATTCAGGATGAATCAGTGTCAATACTCTAATGTTTTCAATAGATATTGTCCCCAGCCTTTTCATATATGTACAGTGCTCTCCTTGTTCAGAGAGCAAACCATCCTAATCAATCTTCAGAATGAGGTCAGGTCACACTTGCATCAGCCCAATCAACTGCCACCTCAAACACTGAAAATGGATACATGCCAAAACATTCCAGAAATCAGTAACAAATACATGGTCCACTCCAATGCAATTCAGAACTACATTAGAGTGCAGGCTTTATTAGTCATCTGAATTATGTTAGAGTGCACACTTTATGATCTAACTGGATTAAATTAGAGTGCACACTTTTGTTATCTAACTGGATTAAATTAGACAATAAATTCACACTCACTAATGTAATTCAGTTAGTCAATAAATCTTTCACTCTAATGCAATTAAGATAACCAATAAAATTCAGATAACCAATAAAGCTTGCACTCTAACTGAATTAGATTAGAGTGCATGCTTTATCAATAAAATGACAATAAAAGCAATACAATCTGTGTATATATAGATAGGAACCTTGTACATATAGAGAGCAGCCATATAGTCTGTGTGTACAAATATAGGAGCATGTATAGAGAGCAACAATATAGTCTATGTGTATATAGATATAGGAACATTGTACATATAGAAAACAGCCATGTAGTCTGTGTATATATTTACATAGGCGCCTTTTACAAATAGCGAGCAGCCATATAGCCTGTACATATATAGGAGCATGTCCGATTTCTGATTCACTGCGGGTCGAAAGTTGGGAGGTATGATGAAAGGTCACTAGCCTCCCCTAGCAATGCCACTGGGAGCAGGTAAAAGTTATGTGTACAGCAAAAACTGGCTGTGCATTTGGTGGAAAAAAACTGCAGATGTGTAATCTGTACAGTCACCTGTGCAGTGTATGTATGCACATTGCAAGTATAGTCATCATATTTGTATTTAAACACTTTAGAATGTCTCCCATTGTTCATCCAAATCCTGGGAACTGAGTGGGAGTAGACGGTTCAAACACGAGTGTGAGTAAATTATACATATTTAGAATATAAATATTCACATTTTAATGATTACATACAATACTGTACAAAAGTGTTAGGCAAAAAACTGCTGTAAAAAAGAGCTGTAAGTAAGAAATAGACACGCTAATAGTTTACAGTTTTTTTAAAGAACTTGCCAGGCTGGTTTTTCCAAACACCTTGGAGAACTAACCACAGCCTATTCTGTCGATTTAGTCAACTTCAGTTTCTACTCTCTCTTCATGTAATCCCAGACAGACTCGGTGATGCTGAGATCAAGGCTATGTGGGACCTATACCATGACTTCCAGGACTCCCTGTTCTTCTTTACCCTTCTTTGCCATGCTACAGAATAACGTTGGGGCCAATGAGATGTCTCCCTGATGGTATTGCATAATGGATAAGTATCTGCCTGTACTTCTCAGCATTGAGGAGTTCATTCATTCTGACTCTAATTACAGAAATGCAGCCCCAAAATTGCAAGGAAAATCTGCATGCTTCACTGTTCAGTGTTGCCTGCAGACATGCATTCTACAGCCCAAACTCCACAAACTGCTGTCTGCTACAGACAAATGTTTAAAATCTGCACTCATTAGTCCAGAGCACCTGCTGCCATTTATTTGCACCTCAGTTCCTGTGTTTTCAAGCATAGTTGAGTCGCTTGGCCTTGTTTACACATCGGAATTATGGCTTTTTGGCCACAAGTCTTCATGAAGACCACTTCTGACCAGACTTAGCAGTAGATGAGTGGGCTAGGGTCCCACTGGTTTCTGCCAATTCTGAGCTGATGACACTGCTGGACATCTTCCGATTGTGAAGGGAAGTAAGCATGATGTGTCTTTCAAGCTTCTTTGTACTATCACTGCGTCTGTTGTGCTCAACGTTGCCCATTTCTTTGTGCTTCTTCAAATGAGCTTGGACAACACATCTGGAAACCCCTGTCTGCCTTTACATTTCTGTCTGGGAAAGACCTTGCTGATGCAGTAGAACTACTTTGTGACTTGTTTCTGTGCTCAGTCTTGCCATGGTGTAGGACTTTTGACAGTAAAGTATCTTTAGTAACCTCACCTTGCTAGCTGAGTTTGGTTGTTCACACAGCTTTTTCTGTTTCAGTTATTGATTGTGTTTTAACCTAGTTATTAAATTGATGATAATTAGCACTTGTTTTGTATAATTGTTTAATCACCTGACTATATTCCTACAAAATCCCTGACTTTGTGCAAGTGTACCTAGAGCTATTGATGCTATTTTGAATGCAAAGGGTAGTCACACCAAATATTGATTTTATTTATTATACAGTCAGGTCCATAAATATTGGGACATCGACACAATTTTAATCTTTTTGGCTCTATACACCAACACAATGGGTTTGAAATGAAACAAGATGTGCTTTAACTGCAGACTTTCAGCTTTAATTTGAGGGTATTTACATCCAAATCAGGTGAACGGTGTAGGAATTACAACAGTTTGTATATGTGCCTCCCACTTTTTAAGGGACCAAAAGTAATAGGACAGATTAACAGTCATAAATCAAACTTTCACTTTTTAATACATGGTTGCAAATCCTTTGCAGTCAATTACAGCCTGAAGTCTGGAACGCATAGACATCACCAGACGCTGGGTTTCATCCCTGGTGATGCTCTGCCAGGCCTCTACTGCAACTGTCTTCATTTCCTGCTTGTTCTTGGGGCATTTTCGCTACAGTTTTGTCTGAGATGAGAAAAATAATAACAAAGCAACATATACTTTAAATGGTTTTTCCATGGGAAAAACTACTAATGAAAAGCATTTAGGAATAATTGTAGATAACAAACTTGGCAACAGTGACCAATGCCAGTCAGCAGCTGAAAGGGCCAATAAGATACTGGCATGTATAAAACGAGGTATAGATTCACAGGAAGAGGATATCATCTTGCCTATTTAAAAATCAATGGTAAGATCTCACCTTGAATATGCAGTACAATTCTGGGCACCAGTCCTTAAAAAGGATATTAAGGAACTAGAAAAAGTGCAAAGGAGAGCTACAAAATTAATAAGGGGATTGGAGAATCTAAGTTATGAAGAGAAACTTAAAAAATTGCATTTATATACGTTAGAAAAAAGGCATCTCAGAGGGGATATGATAACATTATATAAATTTTTGCAGGGCCAATATAAAGAGCTCTCCAGTTCTGTTCATTAACAGAAATGTACAAAGAACAAGAGTTACCCCCTGAGACTGGAAGAGTAAAGATTTCATAGACAGCAAAGAAAGGGATTCTTTACGGTGAGGACAATAAAGTTATGGAACTCACTGCCAAGAGAGGTAGTGCTATCAACCATAATAGATGCATTTAAAATTGGTCTGGATGTTTTTTTAGAAAAGCAGAACATACAGGGCTATTAATAATAGACTAAGCATTAATAATAGAGCTTATTGATCCAAGGATAAATCTGATTGCCCTTTGGAGTCAAAAAGGAATTTTCCCCCCTGGTAGGCAAAATTCAAAATAGCTTCCTTAGGGGTTTTTGCCTTCTTTTGGATCAAAAGCTGTAATGATAGGTAGAAGGGTTGAACTTGATGAACTTGTGTCTTTTTTCAACCTAAATTACTATGTTACTATGTTACTGCCCCTAACGGCACTCTGTAATCTAAAAAAAAAAAACGGTTAGTGTTCTAATCTAGGTTTATAGTTAGGGTTACAGGAGTTAAGGTTAAGTTGATCATCAGGATTGGAGTCTAAAGGTCACTGTAGGGGAAACTTGTTAGGTAAAAAAAAAAGATACTTTAGTTTATTGCCCTATAACTTGCAAAAAACAACATGTAAACATGGCACATTTCTAAGCTCAGGACAAAATTGTGAAACTATTTAGATGGGGTCTTTTTTACTGTTTGTAACTGTGAAAACGATTTTTCAGGTCAAAGTTCCATCATATTTTATTTTTTTATTTTTATAATAAATTATAAGATATGAAGAATAATGGTATCTTTAAAAAGTCGTTCATATGGCGATGAAAACAGTATATAATATTTGCAGGTAAAAACATTTTATTTACAGGTAAACACAAACACCGCACAAGTGTAAAAACAGCCTCTGTCCTTAAGGGGTTAAACATGTCTAACTTTGGAATAATTACTGACAATAAGCTTAGCTTGTGTTTAACTGGCATATCATCACGTACAATATAAAATGGGGATTTCGACTTTGACAGGAGCAGAATATACATTTTTCACTTTTAAATCAATCGCAAAATCCTGCTATGAATATAGACTGTAGGTTTTTAGACACCGCTGAGCAGGCTATACAATTCAAGAAAGGAAATTTATGATTTTAGATATAAGGAAAGACAAGTAAAGTTGGATATGGTCACAATTGAATAAAGAGTTGGCTTAAAGAGAATATGATAACATTTTACAAATATATCTGTGAACCTGTTCATGAACAGACAATACAACATCCAAGATCATGACTAATGGCAAGTAGATTTCACTTACAGCAATTAGTAATTACAAGAGATTACATTCACTGCCTAGAGACAATAAGAATACATCCGGTGGCTTTAGAAAGGAAGATTTTCTTTTTAGCAAAGGAGAATATAATATTTAATTAAGCATTAATAGTATCAATTATGTGTTAATGCAGGAAACATTTTGGATATAGGAAGTATTTTTCAGTAGTATACAATGCATTTTCTCTATGATCAACAACAGCTATTTTCTATTTCTCACCTGTTAATTTGGGACAAGACTGCCCTTAGTATGTATGTATGTACAGTATATATAAAGTAAATAAGCTGAAGTTCTTCCCTTACAATAATCAATAATCTGCATCACCTAGTCCAAAGTAAAGACTAAGGAACAGCCAATTTCAAACTCTAGGTCAAAGTAGCTGAGTTAGAAATATTCTCCATCTCATTCAGCTGCATTGGATAATTTTTCCAACTCGGCTACTTTGGCCTAAAGTTTGAAATTCCCATCTCAATTCCTTGCAATTCTCTCTTTGTTCAGTAAACTCTATTGTGACATCCCCAGGATGTACTTACAAACCAGAGAATATGGGAACATGCCTTTCCTGGTTAAACACTGTTATTATTATGTTTATTTAGTTCCTGACACATTTGAGTGCTGTACTGCTCTGCATAACCCCCAAAGTGTCAAGTGGGTGGTTACATCACAATAATGTTTACTTATAAAGCGAAACGAATTTACACAGCACTTGGAACTGAGTTTAACCCCTTTGCGAAGCATGGTGCTTGCATCCCAGAATATTCAAGCACCAAATGCCACTTTTTGTTCCGGGCTACCGATCACAAGGTGATTTGTAGCCAGGGCCACAATGGCAGACACCCGATCAGGGTCTTAATGGACCTTGTGGGTCCCTGCCAAAAAATTGCAAGATCTCCCGACGTCACGTCAACCAGGAAGGTCAGGGAATGCTGCGATTTGGTAAAATGAAGCCCGTGCTTGCTTTGAACATTGGCTACATTTTCCGTCAGACTGCGGCCACCCCCTGTTAAACCCCCTGTTAAACGCTGGATGTTCTATGCCATCCTGTGGTCTTTAAGGATCAAAAATATAGGATGGCATAGAACGTCCTAGCGTCACCAAGGGGTTAAACTAGCGTTACAGACTTGATTGGATGCACAGAGGCAGACCTATATATATATATGGTGAGAAGAGGCTGGCCTTCATGTTCACAGTCTAAAGAGAGTGGATAACGTGTTAGAAAACAAGAAAGAAAGGCAGAAGATGCATTCAGGGAGGTAGGATCAGAGGAATCATATTGTGCTCTATAGTTATAAGAATTGGAGTCCTATTTCTATAAGGGAGTTTTATAGATTGTGAGTGAGGGAGAGAGAGAGAGAGATTAACCTGGTAAGATTATTCCCAGTCTTGATATATAAGCGGCATTTTTAAACCATCATTAAAGAGACTTTCAGTACGTGTTAACAATTAATGTGTCTGTTTTCATTTCACTGATTGGTAATGATTCTACAGCAGTTTCTCACTGGACTACAACTCCCAGTTTGTTAATCAGCTGCTGGTCATTGATGACTGATATAACAGTACAGAAGCCTCTGTCGTGCAGTCCTGTGTTAAAGCAGGTCATTGCAGGTACTGTAGACAGTGAGATCATCCTATGTGTTGCTCCAGTAGGGGTCCCTAGCACATCAGGAATCTTTCATTCACTGCAGCTGCTGACATACTCTCCCTCCCCCTTCTCTTGCTCTGTGCTGTTATATCTGTGTTCTCTATGTGTGTCTTGCTTTGTCTTTTGGTTTATTTTCATTTTTTCTTTGTTTATATTTTTGTTCTTTTCTTCCCATCTCTTCCCTTTCTAGAGTCTCCCCTTTCTTCCCTCTCATCCCTTTAATACCATTTATATTATTCATCACCACCTGCATTTTTTTGTTACCTCAATCATTTTTTCCTGCACCCTAGTTTTCTATACATGTGAATCAAGCACTCTATGCAATTTGTTTAAAGATATAATATATCTTTCCTGTGTTTCAGGTCAGCTCAGCACTAGTTTACATAAAATGACTGCCCTCCATCCCCCAAATTACAAGTTGCATTATTTACAAGATTAACATAATTGTAAGATCTGATCAATATTACAGTATGTGTTTAGGGTTGCCACCTTTTCTACAAAAAAATACCGGCCATGCTACTGCCTCCATAGACTTAACATTGGCTTCAAGCCAATTATTTACAGGCCTGCCAGTATAATACCGGCCAGGTGGCAACCCTATATGTGTTATAACCATACAGCAGTACTGCCAGTGGTTTATGGCAGACGGGTTGTGCCAGCACCTTCAGTTTAGTGTGGTGATTGGTATGAATACAACGCAGGGAGCACAGTACGGGGCCTAGTTGCACAAACAAGCCTTGATTATATTATGGATTTTCCAAATAAAGGTTTCTATACACATTCCAGGCATTAATAAAAGCAAACATGGAAACAAGATGCCATGAGATAAAGCTAAAGTGCACTAAAAACTAAATGCATCCCGCGTTGTCCTATTAATTCATGCCCTTTTCCATGTCTAAGCCTGCCCGCTGACTGGTGTCTGTGCTGGCATTACCATCGTCCCTGTCTGATTTATTTTCATGCCATTGTGAGGTTTACTCCCCCCTCTCAGCACAGTGTTAATGTGGGAAGCTGTAAAGCGGCAGAGGGATTCCATTAATTAAATCGGTGTTATAATTAACTTTCATTAAAGGGAAATCAATAACCAGAGAGGCTCAGGTGATGGGAACTAGCCAGATTTATGACTAGAGGTTATAAAGGTGTCCAGGCACCTGGGAAGATTAACCCCCGCCTTGCCGGAAAGAGATCCATTTAACTCAGCTTCTTTTCATCTAAGAAATGACAATCATTTATCTAATAATCTATACGCAGTTTCAAGGAAAAGCCACTTCTAGAGCAATTCCCAACTGAATCTGGTGTGTTAACCTGATATAAAAGGACCCCCTTTTGCATGTTGTGTGGTGGGGAGCACTGACAAGCATCTCCCAGATAACAGCTTGACATCACGAAAGAGAAAAGGATTTTCCTTGGACATCTTTGGCTGTAGAGAGGATAACATGAGCAGAATACTCTGTGCTGCAGAGCATTGTGTCTGCCACTCATATTAAGAAAACCCTCTTTGTTCCTCCTCATGTTTAGTTTCTTGCCTGATGGCGCAGTACTGTATTACATATGGAACAGTTAACCCTTGACATGACACAGATTTGAGGAATGCAGTAAATCCCATACTCTGGCCTAAAAGTGACATTCAATTTAGCACTACTTCCTGTCTAATGTGCCACTCGTGGTCGGAGTGTGTTGAATTTTAGAGCTACACCTCACTGTGCAATAAAACACTGTGTCCCTCTGCTTAGGAAGCTAGGGATTTGCTAGACGCCTGTAGTCCTAGGCAAGTTAGAAATAGCGTGTGTAAGATGGAGCGCCTTCTCACTACCCTCTTCCCTTCCGCATCGTGAGCTCATGGCCCCCATAACTCTTTGTGTCTTTGTATAAGGGGTGACAGATTAGGAAGAAATATTTAATTGATTTGTTTATAAATGGATTCTGTAGCCGACGCAGGGTCCCAGGCTGGAAATATGAGGCTGGACGCGAATAAAGCAAATTTATATGCCAATATAATGGCACCAGCAAACCGTGAATCACAGAACGGCAGAGAAAGCGAAGGGGGGGAGACAGGGTGAATAAAAGGGAAACCATACACAGAGTCACAAACAAGCAAATATTCACAATTCATAGCAGACTGTGTATGACTGAGATGCAGACATAAAGATAAACTGCATGTACAGCGTTATATTATATTGGGGCACATTACGATTTGTATGATACTTGATAAAATTAGAGTATCTTCCAAAAAATTCAAATACTCCTATTTTAGATCTATCGGCATTCTTCTATCGCATGTATTCCAATCAGCCTCTCTCTCCCTCTTTAATGTTGATGTATGGTGCTCTGACAGCGGACAGTCTCTGTCTCTCTCCTTTCAGTCTGTCTGAAGAGCAGTTTCTGATGGATAGCAGCCGTCTCTTTACTTTGTGCTCTCAGCCAAGTTAACAGATCACAGTCCAGGGAAAAGGCTGCCCTCGACTACACAGTGGCTAATGAAATATCCATCCATCAGAGTTTCATGTTCCTGCGGGTGGTAGAAGTGCAACTAAATCACCCCACTTTATTGGGACCAGTTTAAAATGAATCTATCACATGTGCAAATAAAATGAGCAATGACTATTTTTGTATACATATGGCACGGCTCTATATGATTTGTCAAACGCTGCCGTTTGTGAAGGCATTTAACGCAAACTAACTTATCCTTCCGATGAGTAAATGGGAAGATTCCTGTTGGGCATAAACACCAAAATAAACTCCCAAAACAAAGTCCCAAAGTCAAAATGTAGTCATCTTACGGAACAAACTATCTAATCAAGGTAACTAAGGATTTGCAAGAATAGTGAACTATTCAAAATGGCAGCAGCCAAATTCAGTTGGCAGAAGTTGGCTGATTTTATGTTTACTCTGCTTGCACTTCATGTAACCAAAACCTCTTATTCATATGATGTTTATACAATGTCGCCAACTTTATTAGGGTGAGAAGCGCAGATAGATTTTGTATCCACTGTACAGCCAGTGATACCGTATTTGCAGCACGCTCACACCTGTTTGGTAGGTCTCATTGACACGTATATATTATTTGAGCCCGCGACAAGCAGGTGGTGCCCAATTTATATAGAAACATAAAATGTGTCGGCAGATCCAGTCTGACCACAAAAAAAATATTCTTATGCCTGTCCCGGGCTTAAAAGCATTCATTGTATTAACATATACCACGTCTGCTGGAACCCTCTCAGTAGCGCAATACTTCCCGATATATACTTTAAAATCTTTCCCCCTCTAATTAGAGATTAATAATAATTTAAATATACTCTGCCTCTTTACTATGTTGATTCCTTTTTTTTGTATTTCAATGTTTCTATCTATTGTATCTGCACTGCCTGGTCTTCCTTCCAAGCTAAACATGTTATATATCAATATAAACAATATTAACATGTAGATCCCACATACAGTAACATGCTTTCCGTTTCTATTAAAATAGCCATTTCTGCGGATTTTCAACACATCTGCTGACAACCTGGTTCCTGTAAGATTGCTACCGTGCTAAAGTTAGGAGAAAAGTGGTTCATTTCCTTCAAAGACTTTAAAGAGTTACGAAAGCCCAAGGGTGATAAAAATTGATTTTACGGGTCTGTGGCTACAGCGGCTGAAAGACACAGGGGAGGGGTTTATAGAAACTCTTCATCAGAAAAACAAAGCCTCCCTCCCTGTGCTCCATTGCCCCAGTGACAGTCTGTATGTGTGAGAATTGGCTGGCTATATGCAGTGCTCCATCACTATCAATTACAGTCTTTGTGTGTGAATGGCACACTTGGGTATCCTGCAAGCTGATCACAGTGTTCTATTTACCTCCAGTGTATGGAATGTAGAAGTTGAAGTTCATGTGTTACATGTCCTGTTACATATATTGCTGGTTAAATGAAAACATAACACATATGCAGAGGGATGGGCTAAATTATAAAGGAACAATAACGGCAAACACACCAGCTCATGCACATTCAAGCACGACCTTAAACATCTGTGAAACATATTTCTTTTAAGCTGAAGTTATACATTTGCTCTTGTTGGGGATATGGAAGCTTCCAGATTTGGCCAGATTGCACCCTGTTACTGCAAGATGGGAAAGCTGTGGCATGCAATGGGTTAAACACAATGAACTGATTAAAGTCGGTATTTATTCTGAGAGTCATGCTCTCTCACACTGCATTTTTTTTTATTTGTCCTATTAATCAAATTATTTTAACTACTTCATACATTATATTAATATTACATTAAAAGCATGCACAAGCAAAGCTATGAATCTGTGGCTGCTTATAAAATTATAGGAAAAGTGTAATCAGAGTATGATCATTTTAGCAAATATATAATTTCTGTGGCTCCAGGCTGCAAGTAGTAGTTACCTGAATATCCGTTGGGCATTTTCCTTGTATGTGAGTCAAAGCTGGCTAAATGATAGATTGCTGAACTCCAGAATCAAGGAAAATATAGTCACAAACAGTACTGTGCTGAGACTACACCGTGGTATAGACAGGGATTACTAGTCTTTGGCAGTGTAGCTTGCCAAAGACTGGATGAGCATCATGGAAAGTGTTCTCCACAACAGTTGCAGTGCCAAAGATTAGCCATCTCTATTATAGTATCTTTTGAAGGCAGTGTTTTCTATCTGAGATACGAGGGTGATGGATAAAAACTCCTGCACTGCAAAAGGGTCGGCGATTGTGTCTTTTTATAAATTCCAACACTTTGCAGTATGAGAGAAGAACGTCCGCCAAACCGATTCCCCAAAACTAATCCGGCACTTTTCAGCACCAGACTTTCTATACATTGGCTGAGCTGGCGCAGTGTGCACTGGCACAATATAAAATAACTGGCTGATGCAGCACAGACTCTTGAAATGTTTTGGGCGACTGCTTTAAACATGGGTGCACACGTCAATAAAGCGATTATTTGGCACTGTCGGCATGTGTGCCACATTTATACATGCCCCCCAATGTATTCCTCTGGTTAATTATAACAAATATAGGAAATGTCTCATATTTTGGGGTTTTCGGATTTCTCTATAATCTCTCTAAAAGAAAGGCATGGGAAACGTGATAAACATTTTCCAGGAAGGACTCTTTAAAGCATGTATGGATCATGACATGGTAGCTTCTATCATTGAGGATATGTATTTGCCTAGAAATAACTATCGCCCACCAGCTGATGAAGAAAATTCGAAACGCGTCCTGTGGGGTGTAGCTGTTTTTCTTAGTGCATATACTTAACTGTTCAATAGACCTGGCCAGGCGAACAGACCCAGTGGGTAAGGGATTTTGTCATTATTAGTTTTTATGTATTATACCATTTATGTACTATTTTTGTAGCCATAGAGGGCTTTTTTATTCTGTCTATTGTTACTTATTCCCAGTGTTTTTTTCTATCCATGTGATCACTCATTCATTTTGTGACTCTGGATTGTCATATTGTGTCTTTTTTTGTTTATTTATATATATATATATATTCTGTTGCAATAAATTTTGTATATTTTTTTATATATCCTATTGTCCTTGCAGTTCATTTTGCCATACTGTGTTTGTATTTACTATTAGCGCTGTCTCACTTTTATACTGTGTTCTCCTTTTTTGCAGTGGATTTTTCCATTGCATCCTACTATAAGACTAGCTGCTTCAATTTATATTTTCAGTTTGAGTAATTTGCCACTCCCTATACTGATTGGGATTCCTATCCCCACCCTGTGCCTTTCCTGCTTCCAGTGGTTAGTATTGATTTGTGTTTGATTTCTTACCTTTTTCCTGGAGTACGGTCACTATATATACTATATTATTATTATTATTATTTTTATTATCTAGCGCTGTGCCCTATCTTTCTTTCCTTCTAGAAATAACTAAACTTAAAACCAGACTGTGGGGTAAAACAACGGCCACAGCACTTTATTTAAATAGCCATTGCATTTACAATCATATACACATATATATATATATACACATTCCACATATGTATATATATCCATAATTAATACAATGACTAAACATAACATAAACATAAAACATTAAAAACATTCCATATACAGGAAAACCAACCAAGCTTGCAAGAGTATCCAGGTGGCTGCCGAAGTCCATGTTCTGGGCATATCCTAATGCCCCCAATACCTGAGGTTCGAGGTACCACTTTCCCCTCGAACCTCCCACCAGAGTCCCGATTGACTCTCCCCAATCCAAATCTTCCATTAACCCTCCTGGATACCCTGCAAGCTTCCGCCACAAGCCCATCACCCTGGATGGGCTCCCCCCCCCGAACAAAACTGTGGCCATCTCGATTCCTTCCTGCAGAGCCAGGTTGAAGAAATCCAACCCCAGCTCATTCGGATGTACCCCATCAGACCTAAACAGACCCCTCAATTTACCTTCCAGGTTAAAGTGCCTGTTGATCACTCGGACCTGTGCTCCTTGCTGAAGGTGTCCCTCCTAGAGTTGACCTTCTCTTGTCCAGTGCCGTCCCAGGGCCACCGCGGCCTCTTGTCTCGGGGGCCGTTCCCGCCCGCTGTTGTTCCAAATCCTGGGAACGCCTGGAAAAGAGAGAGCAATGTGAAGGTACCGGGGAATCATACCGGTTTGATGAAGGTGACCCCTCCCACCGCGCATTCACCCGTGGCCTACATGGGACCCCTCTCCTGGGCTGCGGGCTAGCATCTGCTGGGGAGGAGGTTCCCCTTTCCGGTGACCGGACCCTGCGCCGTGACCTACAGCGACTGCGAACCCCTTGGCGTATATTCCTACCCCCAGCACGCCTAGCTGCCTTTGGAGAAGCGCGACTGGCCCGGGAGCGTCCGTCCCGACCCCTGTACTGCTGCACTGCGCCACCGTATCTGCTTGGCTGCTGGCCACCCTCCCCACTGGACTCACCCCCGTCTACTTCAATAGGAGACCCTTCTCTCACCACCGGGGACGTGGACCTAGCCGGTGATGGGGGCGGGGAGAACAATAGCGGGGACACCGACCTTTGTCGTGGCGTGAGGGGGGAAGAACCACCAGATGATACGGACCCCCTTTCACTTGACCTCCATTGCGCTGCACCTAAACTCGTGGGGGCCCTTCTATTGTCTGCATATATGTCTGGGGTAGAGGACCTGGATGTGGCCTGTGATTGACCTCCTAGCATCCCATGTGGCCTAGCTGAGGTGTGAGCGGCGCGGTTGGCCACCGGGGGGCGCGCTGTGTGATCAGGGCCTCCTGCTCCCCCCCCCTTACTGGGCCTGCTCACCTGATGCTGGATTGCATCCACCGCTGCACCATCCGGCCGACCGGAGCCTTTAATGCTGCCTCCTCTTCCCCCAGCGTTAGGCATTGGCTCTGTTGGGTTGGGGCCTGATGGCCTGGACCTCCCGCTCCTACGACCGGTAGGCCTGCCCGCTGGAGCATCCAGTTGCGCGACCGCAACTCTCCCGCTTGTCACTTCCGGCGCGTCCTTTCCCGCCGCCGTCGACTTCCGGTTGCGGCCTACCCGTGTTGCCGCCGGCATCAGGCGCTCCCCGGGGTGCGATCCCGCTCCGGCCATCCTGAGGGGAGCTTTGGAGGGGCCCCTTGCCGCTTGAAGACCGCTGGGCCCTGGTAGGTCGGCATCCCCAGGGCTCAGCCGGCGAGGAGGCCTCACCCGACGGGAAGGCCTCATGGATGATGAAGTGGCGACTTCAGCTGCAGCTCCAGGGCACTCCAATCTTCCCTGCAGCCAGCCTGGCCCTTTCACCAATGCTGCAGCCCTCATGTCAGCAAGGATCCTGTCGATTTCAGCCTCCATGGTTCCTGAAACAGAAGAGGGAAGACACACAACAGGTATAGGGGGAAAACTTTTCCTAAAATGGCCCCTAGACTTCCTGTTCCTATCTTTTATACTCTCCCAACTCCTCCCACTAATTCCCACTATAGGCTGACATATCCTCTCAGTACCCTGTCATGATTGCCCCTCCCCGACCTTGTCTGGGGGCTACATGTCCACCATAACACATACCTCGTCTTTTTTAATCATCACAAGCATGGTTGGTACAAGTTCTAGGTAGAAAAACCATATAAATGAAAAGGCACCTGGAATAGCATGTTAACTCCAACACTGATCAGCTTGTTGAGTGGTTTTGTACCACCCAGTACAAAGCCTATATGCAAGCTCCAGCATCTTCAATGGTTATCCCCAGTTCCCTCGCCCAGTGTTTTGTTAAATATTAAATATGAAAATTGTTGATTGGCGAAGACAACAGTTAATTATAGAATTGACTTAAAATATAGGGAGAGGGTGATGCTTTCGAGATCAAATAGAAAAAAGTGTGCACTCCACTCACTAGCTATGACTAAGCGTGATGACACGCGAAACGCGTTAGGTGGCCCTCCCTGTTCATGTTATTTTCCGTGGATTTTACTTTACCCTGTTTGTTTGGACTTTTAATCATTAAAGCACCTTTATTCACTCATTGTTTGGCGAGTGGAGTGCACACTTTTTTCTATTTGATGTCTAACTGTGGTGCCTAATCAGCGCAGTGTAGCACCCACCCACCTACCTCACTGCTGTTTTCGTGATTGGAGCCGGTGTTGCTCTCATTTCTCATTTGGTGATGCTTTCGAGCTCCAACATTCACAAGGTATGAGGTTCATTGTCTGCAAGTGCTACTTTTAAGTGTGTTGACTATAGGGCAAAGTACAAAGATTGACTTCATGATACCTAAATCATGTGCGAAAAATAAATGGTGTATTGCATAGGTATTTACAACTGGAAAAGTCAGAAATGGGTCTTGGTTTATACTGATCATGGACATGGAAAAATAATCCCATCATGAAAGGCACAGAGAACAGAAGTCTCCAACTCAGGAAGTGATTGTGTATTAATGTGTTTTTTTTCAAGTGAAAGGTCGCTCTTTCTAAGGATACAATAACATGTACTTGAAGTTACTGTTCACTATGACGCATGCATGCTAGCTTGGTTGCCAATTTTCACTCTTGTAGTGCATTGAGAGAGCTTCATTTATACATATAATCATTAGACAGGCCTTTAGTTGGCCTGAAAAGTTACCTTTTGCAGCTTCTCTCCTGTATATTTAACCTCCAAACATAACATTTTCTGTTCTGAGCAAAACAATGGGCATCTGCAGTATTCCAAGAATTTCTTGCATTTATTTTAATGAAACAATTTGTACGATGTACAGATTAGATGCTACCAGATGCTTGACACCTAAGTTTGATGCCCAGAGTTTCTTTTTAACTGATCCCATCAATTAATGTATGGTGCTAGTTGACCAATTCAACCCTGACAGGTAATTGTAGATACAAATGACTCATTAGTCAATGTCTTGTCAAATCAAATCTTTATTGTCATAAACAAATTCAAAGGTTCAGAACTGTTTTCTTATCTAGATGATAATGCCGAGTACATGAAAATACCAAATAATCTGTGTGATTTATATATTTTGCCTATTTGGTGTCAGACAGTCAGCATGATGAACTAACATACAGATGTTACTAAGTGTTTGAGAAACATAAAACCAAAAGAAATCAAAACAGATTAAATATATAGACTGAATAATGCTGTGTGGAGAGTTAGAATTGTTTTTGTTTATTACATCTGTCCCTCCAACCCCAAGACAAAGACTGGCTGACAATGCTAGAGGAAGCTGGAAAGACAAAGATTTCTTATTGTGTTGGACACTAAATAGTGGGTTTGCACATGGAATGCAATGTAAGCAACAGGTGATGACATAAAAGATACACCTAGCGTGAAACAACCTTATGGTTTGAACAAATTATATATACATCTGTTTGTAAAGGGAATAATGCACATTCCATGTGTCATTCTGCACTGACCTAGAACAAGACAATCCTCAAAACATCTTAATGAACTGTAAATAGTGCACTATTCTCAAACTCAATACACCTCTAAATCACCGGACAGGATTAAAGTCGCATTATCTGGGTAAATAAAAATAATGTTTTTGTCAGTGGTAGAAAAAACGGATTGTACTCCTAGTATTACAAAATTCCCACAGGTCCCAAATGGTCACTGACAGTAGCAATTCTGGGACTGTTATATTTGGACACTGATGGAATGTTCTTGCTGCTTGCCACAAATGTAGGACTTTGCCTTTGACAGACCTTACAGAGGGAGTAGATCACACAAAAGGCAACTTCTGTTTGATTAAAAAGCCTATTGAATGGTGCTACTATCTGTACAATTTTACAGTTACAGGTAAACCCTGTTATAAGTTATAGTGTGGTTCCTAAAGTACCATGGAGCCACCTGGGCACCCAATCTGCTTTCCACTTTCACAATTTGGTGGATATTTGAGAGATCTCGTAAATCACATAGAAATCCTGCTCTGATCACGATTCCATGAATCCCAAGTCATGAGCAGGGCTTAGATGTATTTACATTTAATCCCTACAAAAACAAAGCCTTCCACATACCAATTCACAAAGCTGCACACAACTTAAAACATACATGGTCACCAGTTTTCTGTTACTGGTTGCTGTGCTATGGATGGAAAAATAGCAGTGAACTCCAATATCAGTCAAGGGGAAAAGTTACCATGCCACCGATTATCAGAGGGATTTAAAAAACAACAATTCGATCTTTAGACTAATAACAAGCTAGTGGAAATTTCCAATACTACATATCTGTACATTTACTTTAAGTGATTCCTCCCTGGAGTTACAACTTACACACAGAGAACTGGTATTAGTAACTAATAATGTATGCCTGCAATAACAGAGCTGGGAATGATATCTGTGTGTGCAGCAGGAAACCTGGCATGGTATTGGATACTATGTGTTTGCAGCAGGGATCAGGGTGAAGTACAGGATATTGTGTGTATATATTGGGTCAGCTGGAACTAGTACAAGTCGTTTCCTGCCAAAGTCAGCAGTGTAACATAAAGCCAACTACTGGGGAAAAGGGGCATCATGGGAACCCAAATAAATATTCAACTATTCAAAGAATAACAACAGAGTTACAGTATAATAGCCTCCACAACTCACAACATACACCATACCTCCATACAGTAACATATCAAAAACAACTTACCAAGTCCTTACTCCCTATAACCACCTAGGTTTGCAACCTTTTGCCCTCTCTAGTTCTAGGAGGGTTTACCAGAATTTTGAGATATATATATATATATATATATATATATATATATGTGTGTGTGTGAAGAGTTAACAATCTGGGAAGAAAAGCATCTCCCCTAGTGCACCTATGGATGGGAGTTAACACACTGGCAAAAAAGAGACACTGACAGAAGCCTGCTTGGGCTAGTAAACAGCCAGCCCAGGTACAAATATCTAGTATAATCTAGTTAAAACAGTATTTTCTTGGGGTTTAAATACAAGGGTATCAGCATGTTATTTTAGTGAGCAAATAAACATGTTCTTATTCTGCCCCCCCCCCCCCCCCTTATATATAAAAAAAAGTTTTATTAACTCGGTTCAAAATTACTATACTGTAACTTTTTTGTTCAACACTATACATGCTGTAAGGACAGATTAGGGATTATGTGTAAAAGAGCCACTGTGAAACAAAATGGTGGAATTATGACACAATTAGTGTCTGTGCACATGTACGGTAATAGGAATAAATTATCTTTATAATATTGTATAAAAAAGCCACATATTTTAGCTTTCCCTATTGTACCACTGATTTCTAAAATCCATTTCTGGCATTTACACTGGTTCTGTGTAATTAAAGTAAGAATAAAAAGTCACAATTTTCCCAGAGATATATAAAGCCCTTCTGGACAGTTCTAAACCTACTATAGAGTGCAGAAGTGAAAAAACAGGTGTGGATAAGCACACTCTATATAAGCACACTCTATATAATAGTGGTTTACAAAACTAGTGTTTTTATAAACCCATGCAAAAAATATGTGTAGTAGGTGCTGCAATCACTTAAACACGTCTCACGTTGTGCTCAAATCAATTATACATAGAAGATAGCAAACCACACAAGTGCTGCGCACGCAATCAAATCTGGGTACTTCCCCTTTAAGGAACTATTATTGGTATAATATGCTGTCAGATCTTCAATTCACTTGGTAGACACCATGTATAGTGCAGCATTCCCACTAAATCTTAAGGAACAATATCCAAAGCAAAACAAATATGTTACTAAGGGAAAATATTCAATAATAGATGTTAGAAGGTGCCAAAATGGTTTTGTGAAAGACAGTTCTTGTCAAATTAGGATAATTGGAGTCTATAAAGACATATATATATATATATATATATATTGCAATAGATCTCTTTAGTATCTGATCCACACAGAAGGTTAAGAGCAAATGTTTGTATTTGATTGAAAACTTACTCAAAGACAGAACATACAGACTTATTGGGGTATGTCTTGGATACACTTCTTTATAATTTGTTTATTAATGATCTGCCAGGGCCCATGACAGCCGTGACTCAGTGTACGCCAGAAACCCAAAATTATGGAGTTTGATGTCTCTTCCCTGAAGGAGGATTTGGACTAATTAGGATACTGAGCAAATGGCAAATAAGATTCAATGTAGACAAATGAAAAGTTATGCATTTTGAGAAAATTTATAAGATGCAACATATACTTTAAATAGCGTTTATAGGAGAAAAATTGTTAAAAAGGATTTGGGAATAACTTTTTGGCATTGCCTATTTAAAAGTCAATGGGATTCTGGGTAGTTCTTAAAAAGGACATTATGGAACTGGCAAAAGTATACAAGTGCAATACATTGTCATTAAAATGGGGTTGGATACATTTCAAAGCTATAGATAGGTCAATACGGACATTAATATTTAAACCTTGTTGATCCGGGGGAAGAGAGAGAGAGCTGTGTCTTCTTTTGGATCAACGAGGATAGGAAAGGGGTTCAATGTATGTTTTTTTTTCTTTCAACATAAATTAATTTGATACTATCATTATCAAAATTCTTCCATAAATCAAGGGCAATTATCCTTCTTTTTATGCTAAATATTTTCTACCTACATGCACATACTACTGCTGTTGTCTATGCTAAACATTGGAAGCAGTGACTCTTTTATACATTTCCCCCATAGTCCATTCAGTACTGAGAGATTCTGGATATTACACTGTTCATTCTCACTGCATGATACATTCCTTTCCATTTAATAAGACTGTTACCGTTATTCCTTGTTATATTTAAAGGCTTTCCTTTTATTAAACTTTGCTATAGCCTGCACTTCTCTTCCCGGCCATATGTCATCGAATTGATCACATTAATTATTAATTGCTCAACCGGCGGAGCTGTGCAGTAATATTAGGAATTAAACACTCTTCAATTGTAATTGCTATAAAGAAGCAAAGTGTTAAGTGCAGATGACGAATTAGAGAGTATTTATAACATACAAGAGTGCGATATGTGCAGAGATAATGCAATTTGCTCCGTAATGAGACGTAAAAGACACAAAAATGTCATTTATGCCAGTGGCATGTGCATAAAATTGGTTAATTTGCTTTTACATTTGATGTAGCGAGTGAAGAAGACTAAACCTGGTGAATTTAAATTATGCAAAAACGACTACATCACCAGTCTAAATGCACATTTCCATTTCTCTTACTTTATTGCTCGTTACTTGTGCTTCATCAAGCTAGATGCCACATTCACACAACCCTGTTAACCAAGCTGCAGATCATTTTGGGGATCTGCAGTGTGGTTTTGTATTGCAAGTTTACCCAGTGCGCAGACCAGCAGTACACAATTAAGAATATAAGTAACGTATATTGATATTTATATAGGTGGTCTATAGTAATACTAGTCTAACGGCTATAGTGTGTTAATAGCATAGTAAACCCCACCGGTTTTATTGCTAGGATATCACAGGCTGTCTCACTACTTAACCCATCACTGATATGTGAAGCATTTCACATTGAAACACTGCCATGTCACTTACCTGACTGCTTCTTCTTCTTCTGGGTTCAGGAGGTACATATGATTTGTACATTGCACTGGCCAAAATATCCCATAAAGAAAAAATGGTTAAAATGGCTCATTCTTGGTTGGATTCTTGGTTGTGGCTTAAGATTTGCAAGAAGAAGTAGCATCTTATTATATATATATATATACACAGACACACACAGGAATTAATACCCATAGGTTTCTAATTATAATTTAAAGTTGAATAAAACATGACATTATATCAAATAGTAAATGACTTTAAATTCAATGAAGTTTATACCAGCACTTTATAATGTTCATTTATCAAATAACTAAATTATAACCGACGGGGCACCTATAGCACAAGAAGAATGTACAAAATAATGTGTCTACCAGTCCTGGGACAAATAAACACTCACATTCTCTGATCAAATGACTGATCAAAATGATAAAATAAATGTAAAGACTTGACCAAAACATCAAAACACCTATCAACTACAAAACATTTCTGTTAACATTTTCATGTGATTTGGCTTTTAACCAATTAGGTGTAGCCTTTACAAAATACCTGAGTGCAGGGGTGTACACGTCCACTCCCAGTGGGTGTACCTCTTATATGTGTATGTTATGTAACAATGGTCAGTATCTCTCCACTTATATGAGCAAAACATTGATAATTCTGTGAACAGCTGAACACAATTTATAACCACAACAGACCATATAATAATGAATAAGATAATTTGTTCAAAAGAAGAAAAAAACAGCCATATCTCCAAATAACTACATGTACACCATTTAAGGTCATTCAACTATATGAATACCGTACTGTTTGCAGACCTGTTGACATCATGATCTGATTCAATTACCATTGACAAATAGTGCATTAAAGGATCTTGACAAATGTTCCGGATCTGACGAGGGGCAATAGGCCAGAGACTAAGTACCGTTAGCACTCCCCAAATGTGTCAAAGTAGACATCATTGAGTGTGTTAGTGTATGCTTATAAAATGTCTTTAAAGCATTGAACAGAGCACACAAGGTAATATAAGACAGAGTGTGGAAAGGTCACTGACCTTAGTTATCCTCGAATACGTGATGTTAGTAGATTCCGTTGATAAAAATGTATTAATATAACCATCATTAGAAATGGAGCATCACAAAGCCAAATCAGTGGTTGAGAAAAATCCATTTTTTAAATTGAATGTTATGCAGTGAGTGCAATCATGTAATAGCGTGAATGAAAGTATTCCGATGCACTCTGTGAAATTAGATGTATATTAATGCACAGTACATCATGCTGCTTCATACACAGCTACTTTTTCATTAGACTTTTTTTAAAGCATTCCAGAGTTTTGTATCTGGAGATCTGTTGGGTTTTTTTTTTTATTTGCAGCATTTGTCTCATGTTCCCATGGGATCTAAAAGTCATAAAGAGTACCCAGAAATCTAAATATATTTTCTTTATTAAAGCAATGGGGTTAGCAGCCAATAGCCTCTAAAACTGAAATGCGTGTGCCAGAATCTGCACATTTGCAGGGCACTCTAAGGTGGTAAACATTTGGATACATGGCTTTGGCAGTGAAGAAGTCAATACATGTGTAATATATAATAATATGGGTGATGCTGCTTTTGGTTAAACAGCTACTGTGTATAACGATCCAAGGCTTATGTATGTTGACCATTAGCTAGATGGTTTGTCTTCACATGTCTCCCTGCTGGCAGGATATAAATCAGTAGAAGAAACACATTGAGTGGTTTTATCAAGCTCCAGTTAAGAAGTATATTTTTTCCTACAATGGGATTTTTTATTTTATATTTATTTTTTTATTTTATGTCATTACCGTTGTCTTCTTCATCTGACCATTAGCACACAATGTTCTACTGGATGTAACTCCCAACCCTCTGCTAATTAAATCGGTTTGGATTGATGACCCATACTTACAAACTGTATGAATTTTTACGGCATCTTTACTGGATGTGTAAATCCCAAACAGCCTCAATGTTTTCTACATTTCTGCAGAAGCGATTAATCAGACCTAACTCTGCATACATTAAACAACAACTTCTGTTATTTTTTTGTATCCAACATGTACCAGTGAAACGTTCATTGTGTACAAAGAGCAACATGTTGTGTATACACAGCTAGTATTTACAGATCTTACACCTTTTAATATGTAATAAACACAATGGGGTTGTTGCTCTGATAGAGATCCCTTCCTTGGCTTAAAAGTAAGCATCAAAACACAAGCTTTGCCTAATTTTAAAATCTGGTTTAGAATTTTTGCACTCTTGTTTTAGATAATATTTTGAATCTGAACTTGATTAGTTATAAACTTTTCTCAAATATTTCCCTTCAAACATCTATTAAATGCATTATTCCATGGCAACACACCATTCTCTTAAACAGCCCAAATGAAACACTACTGAAGTCCTGATCAAGAGAACAGTTACTCTTCCAAAATTAATATTGATATTATTTGGTGTTCCAATGAGAAAGGGAGTGGTTGTAAAGACAGAGGACTAAATATATAAAGATACACAAGTGCAAAAAGGTATGGATAATATCTGATGATCCTGAATTACTTATAAAATTATAATAAGTATAAGACAACTTACAGCTACAGTTATGTGTATACCCTGCATCTGACAGATGAAGAATAACCAGAGAACAGTGACACAGTATACTGACCAGCTGCCACTGATATGTTACCTCCATTTTACAAGATATATTGGAAATGTTCAGCAAAACTTCAAAGGAGTAACAAGTGATGCAGAGGTCGTCCAAAAGGCTTTGGTAGAAGCAGCAATTAAATCTTAATCAGAGGCCTCCCATAGCTTAATAGAGGGTTTGCAAGGCAGGTGATTGTCTGGTCTGCCATTAAATAATAAAGATCTTCTGAGAACTGTAAAGGAAACAATGACCAGTGTGTTCCTCAAAGGCCTCTTCTCATCTTGTATTTTGGACATTTATTCCACCTGTTTGTATATCAACGTTGCGCCTGCTCGATAATGAGGTTTTACCACTGTAAAAAAAAAGAAATAAATTCAATCATCATTGTTATGAATTAGCATACTGCAGTCTATACAAAACACAATGTATATGTTTTACAGTAGGATCTCATCATTTCAAAACATCAAGATGTCTGTAACAAAATCACAATAGTAGATGTGTTATTTCATCTATATATGCTCCCACACTAACATCACAGGGTTTGATGATGTAAAGGCTGAAAATAATACAAATGTCAGACCTTTTTTCACCCCTAATAAGATCTTGTTACATTATATAAATGAAAAAAAAATTATAACAACCATCAGCTGTGAATTGCTTTGATACTAAAGTAACATGCTAAATCATCTACCAAGGTATTTTGTAATTTTAATGAGTACCAAATAAAAGCAGTTCCTGTAAGTTTCTTGGTTTCATACTTCAGCGATGGGCCACAACTTGTGACCCACAAGAGACTAACAAAAGATCTATGCAATTTCATTGTTTAGTGTGCCCAGTGATATTAAAGAATATCAAATAATTACATATATTTTGGTACACTGAAGAGTGTGTTTCTTCCAGGGGATTGGAGCATTCCTTTCAAAATTAATAACTTGGTAAGGAGAAAACCTTATGGGGGGGGGGGGGGGGGGGGTACCAGCAAGCCAAGAGGCTTGAGGACTTTAAGACCACTTCCTGTGTATTATAATTATCTTGTGCATTGTCCACTATCTGACCTGTCAAGTAGGGTGAAAAGACAGTAGCTATTTCTCAAAAAAGGTACAAATACATATTTTTTTAATTATGCAAGAAAACACATTCCCAAACCAGGTGGTAAAATGCATAATAGTCTGATGAGACCAGGATAGAACATGTTGGCCTCAATTCAAAAATATAAATATTGTTTAACTCTTCCCAAAGAGCATATTACCTACTGTAAAGCTATTTGATAGCAGCATCATGCAACAGACAAGGATTCTAATCGCAAGAAAGATGAAACTTGTTTTTTAACACAACACAACATACTGCTAAATGCACAAAGAACAAAATACCAAAAAGATCAATGTCCTGGAAAGGCCCAGGGAGAGCTTGGACCTCAATCCTACAAAAAGTCCAGTGTGCTTATTTAAGAACTAATTTCGAATCAAAGTGGCTCCACAAATATTGGTTAATAGATGTGTGCAATTAATCAAATTGATATATATTTTTTTCACAAAACAATTCTTTTATTTTATTACTTATTAAAGATGAAAAACATGTTTGTCCTGCCTTCAGCTTTTACATTAACAAAACCTAAAATTTATAGAAGAGTTCACTTTAGAAGTCCCCTCTGTATGCTGTTTAACAACATATAATCAGGTGACACAGTCTTTGGGGTCTGACCACCACCAGAATACCAGGATAGCCAGTCGATTTCCCACACCAGCTTTAGATGCGTATTAGATGCGAGTTATTAAATAGAGCCACAGGAGACATCTAAAAACGGTGTTATTAACATTTTTGCAATTTTATCTCTATGAACTAAACTTAGAGGTCCACTTTGACTTTTATAAATAGTGTATGTAAGGCTATGTGGGGTTTTAAATATGTTTAAACTGAAAATAGGTGAGGACACGCCTGCCACAGAAGATTTCAGTTGCTACAAGGTTTGGCATCACACAGTAGCAAGGAAAGGGTTATAACGGTGGTGTTTGTATTTTCCTGCCTGTCAGTGTACAAACACATTTGTTCTGGTCAGTTGCCAGGTTATTTTATCCCTTGCTTTCGGTGTCTTTCACTCTTCACAAGGTGCTTTCTCTCTCTCTTTTTTCTATCTCACCTGCTACCCTTCCCCCAGTGCTTTCATCAGCACAACTTCCATTTTGATTTTATCCATTACACTTGCAAATTGCTCTGCCTCCTCCTCCCTCCCTGGACCCCTATTCTTTTCCTCTTTCTCAGTCTCTCTGCCTGTCTCTGACTGCAGGAAAAAAGAATCTAATGATGCTGAAAATTGATTCTGAAGCGTCCTGACAATGCTGTACATCTTTCCCCCCCTCGCCTGCCATCTTTATGGCCTCCGGCTGTAAAAGTCCCTTTTACTCCCACTGGAGAGAGGCGGATTTATATCACTGCGCAGGCTGCTACCACAATCCATTTGTGCCTTTTTCTACACCAAATAAGGGGCTTCATATTGTAGGGACAATGCTGTTTACTAGTATCACGGCTACAGTGAAAAACACTGGTACAGAAACCTTGTTCTTACCTCACACACAGCAATGACCTACAGAATACAAACAAACCCACAATCTCTTTTTCATAGAAGCTAGCTCAGTCTCTCCATGTGTTCACTCTTCCTTTCTATGCTTTATCCCATGTCTTAATACAGTATCCATTTATAATTATAAGCTAAGGCCAGGGACTAATACAAGTAGTTATAAAATCGGGCTGACTAGATGGACCGAATGTAACACTTTCCTGTTTCTATTATGTGTCAACAGTCAGTGGCATCAATCACTCTTCAAAATAAAGACTCTAATAAGTTTTACTTTTTTAATATGCACAAAGATATCGTTATGTAATATCTGAACTGGCGTGATATGTGTTAGACAGAGCAATACCAACAATAGCTCAATTCTCATTTTTGGACACGTTAAAGGATAACATACAATTCTAACCCATAACATATTGGCTCTATTTTAATTAACCTGTAATATTACTTTTTATTAAACAGGCTGTATTTTGTGAAAGTAATCATTTCGACACATGTATACACCCACCTATTGCCACCCAGGATTACACACAAAACAGCAAGTGGTATACATGAAACAGATGTAGCACTGTTTACACATTATTAATTTTCAATTAGAAAAAGAAATTCCAAACCACTGACGTATTAACCCTTCCAACACTAGAGGGAGGCGCAGTTAAACTGTCAACCCTTGAGAAATGACACCGCACACCCTGAAGCCTTCAGAAGGTTAAATAGATGACCTGCTTTAATGTATAGGCACGGTCGCTTCACTGTGGAGAGATATATTACTTTTATAGCCAAATGTTCCAACTTGCCTCACTTCTCTGCATGTATTTCTAGCATAGGATATTTTGCTCTCTTCATTCCCCACCCATGGACTAGATTGTGATGCAGAAGAAAAGTTATTGTTTAACATTCATTCATTCGGTCAATGCAAACAAGTAGATTTGAGAATCTCTAAATTGTGCTTGTTGGCAGCAAGACACTCTCCAATTACAAGTATTACTAATCACTCACATACCTTATTCAATATAATGTATGGTATGTTCCCTGCCACTTCAGTAGTATGTGGTTACGTTTGACACACAGAGAATTTGGCACACGGGACCGAACCTATGTTTTGCATCCCTCCTCATTTTTATATGTAAAAAAAGTGCTATCTCTGTCCCAAAATTGCTTGCCAGTGCGAACCCTGTCCACAGCACTTGCTCACAGCATCACACAAGCTTAGTGGCACACACAGAATGATTTGCATGCATATTCATAGTGGCACACACACACAGTCACACATGTACAAACAATGTGGCGTGCATACAATCACGCATGCATATTCATATTCGCACTTACTGGCACATATAGTCACATTCATTTTCATGCACGCACACAGGCCCCTGCCCAAGTCTAGCCATAGATTGGTACCTCTCCAAGTCTGGCTATTGTCCGGCACCTGCCCAAGCCTAGCCACAGACCGGTAACTGACAAAGTCTAGCCACAAACCGCCACTTGCCCAAGTCTAGCCACAGACTGGCAGCTGCCCAAGTCTAGCCACAGACCAGTATCTGCCCTGCCCTGAGCCCTGTCAAGGGGTTGTCCTGAGCCCAGTAAAAGAGTCTACCCAGAGCCATGTAAAAGGGGCTGCCGTCTTAGAGCCATGCTAGGTGCTGCCCTGTCTTAGAGCCCTGTTATTGTTTTGCAATGTCCTAGAGCCCTGCGATAGGTGTCCTGTCTTAGAGTCCTGTTTGGGGGTTCCCTGTCTTAGAGTATTAGAGTTAGGAGCTTTTACTGATTCCTGTTAAATGGATTCCCTGTCTCATGCTTGTTCTTCTGTTCTGGTCCATTTCTGGTTTCCTGCTGTTTATTGTCCAGTTCCATTTCAGGTTTTCACTGTTTCCTGTTACTTTGTCTCTATTTAGATGTGCTCCATCCATTTATGTTGTTTGCTTCATTCCTCAGTCCTGCTACAGATATGTTTCTATGTGTTGGGGTCTGTGTAGTTTTAGTTATTTTATTAAAAAAAACAATTTATTATTAATTATAGTGTCAGGGAGTTAGGGACATTTTGTGGGGTACCTTGACGCTGGCTGGCAAGCTTATCATCTTATGCCCAACATTAGCATCTCAGAGATTTAGGCTAGTTCCTCTATTTATGTTTGTATGTTGTTATGTCTCCTTAGTCCTGTCTTTTGCTTATTTGTCCTGCAGTTAGGTCTTATGCTTTGCCCTGCTCATGTATGTTTAAGTTCTGCCTTTTCTCCCGTGTCTGTCCTGTAGCCCTGAACTCTGTATTTAGTTTATTCTGTTTCTGCTCTGTTTCTATTTGCTCTGATGTTTTATTTCTGTCCCAGCCTACAGCATCCTATTTATCCTGTCAGAGGTGTTATGTCCCATGCCTGCTCCAGGATATCTGCAGAGTATCTTCAGTTCAAGCCTTGGTTATACTGAATACAACGGCTGCTTCCACAGGGCCCTGGAATGTGGTCGCACCAACCTGGGGCCTCAGGGTTCCAGGGGAGTGTGGTTACCCTGCACCAGGCCCTCTGACGTCCCTCAGAAGCAGTGGCGGTGCTGGAGCTCAAAGTTTAAGGCACAAAGCACGTGGACTTGGAGCATGAAGCCACTGTCGTATAGTACACCCGGATAAAGGGAACACCAGGCACCTGCCTCGGTGTGGCTCTGCCAGGGAGATAGGGGAGTGCTGACCTGGCAGCCCCCTACATGTGCTGCAACTGAGGCATGCTGCCCCATATCCCCTCTCCCTAATTACACCATTTATGAAACATTATTTTAGTCTTGATTGTTTATACTTTCTGGCATCTTACAGATTATAACTGCTTAACTGTTTTTTCTGCAGGCAAGACAACTGCATCATGTTAGTATGCTTAATTTCCAAAACATTTCAATGTAAAAGAGATTTGTTCATAACTTTACAGGCTACTTACAAGTATATTTTGAAAGTACACGATAATAAATTTCCATTTTAAAGTAGGTTTTTAGAAATGCTATTTAGTGGACTATTAATGTAATTATACATTTTTAACATCAGTCTAGGCAAATTGCAAAGTGGTAAAAATCCCACTTATTGTGACGGTAATCAGTGACCTGTTTTTCAAGGGGGAGGTTATTAGCTGTATACCTACTAATAAGCTCTACAAATTATTTAGAAGTTAAAGATGGGAATTTCCAAAATGTACAAGTAAAAATAGTTCATCAAACTGCTGACTTGACAACCTCTTTTTCCCTGTTCCTGTTAACCTTGTCTTAGGTATCTTGGAAGGAACATATTATAGGTAGACATCAACACCCCCAAATTCAGTGGAGTGTACAATACTTATACATTATCTGAACAAAATAGTCTACTAGATTCTATCTGAAGTATACTGGGACACCGGGTACCCCATGCCCACGTCTGAGCCCCTCACATATATTGAACCAGTCGACGCCCATTGGAACACTTTAAGGAAGATTGGAACCTGCTTCGTATCACAGCTGTCAAGAGATCTACTTATATAATCCCTATGCTACCTTCTACAATGTTTGTGAGTGTATTCAGTATCTGTACTATAAAAGTATAGTTGGCTCCGCACTATTTCTGTCTATATTTATAGAGGCTGTGAAACATTGGAATTTATCTACTTCATGGTATGATTTCATTTTAAAGTGAATTTCCAGATAGGTTTCTGAGTGTAATCCCCCACAGTTTTAAGCCCAGTGTCTGCACATATTTCACCATTATTATTTTTTCTCTCCTTTATGTTCCATGCGCCCTGCTGTGTAATGCTGGATTTGTGAACACCAAGAGAAGTGTTGTCTGTGGCTATCAGAACAGGAGAGTATTATTGAACTTCCCCCCACCAATTAGACACATTTATTTATTGACTTATCCATGGTTCTTGGTTAATTTTTTCTATACATGTTTTTACACATTCAGTGTCGCATATATTCAATCCCAATTGACATTTCTTTTTTGATTTTAAAATGTCATTGTTTCAGGCCTATATGATGTCCTTATTCTTACTGCGCAATACACACAACATATCTTGGTGGTCAGTGGCATCACTTCCTGCCCTAAATTGTATATTTAAACATTTATGACAAAAGGGCAGGTTATTACTTTCCGAAATATTTATGTGTCACTATAATTTTTGTTAAGTCATCCAGAAAGGCTTCAGTGACCATAGTACACGTATCCTTCTAGGCTAATTATCCTCTTGTGTAAGATGATGGAGCCTTTTGATCAGTTTTTGTTGGTCGTTGGACCTATCTAACATGAAGGAGCTGTTCATTAGACAACTACACTCAGTGACTACTTAGTTAGATACACCTGCTTGTTAACCCAAATAACCAAACCGCAAATCATGTGGTTGAAAGGCCGGACATGCTCAAATAACCATTTTTTCCAACAGTGGCCTGCTATCTCTGAATGTCACAAACCTTGAAGATACCACAACTGTCACCAAAGAGTGGAAAATCATAAAAATGTTGCCTGGTCTAATGAAACACTAAAGGGATATTTCCAACACCAAACTCAAGAAAAAGATCAGATGTTCTGGGTCTTTCTTTACATTAGGGTTTTAAGTTTCAGTTAGGTAGATCTATGTAAATCCACGTGATGGGACAAATTTGCTAATACTTCTCCAAACTTGAACTTTTACGAGATTGCTAGCTGGCCCCTGATTCCAAGACTCCCTTGGAGAACTTGAAAGAATGTACAGACAATAGTGTGGAGGTTCCATAAAATAATAGATGAACTGGAGAGAATCTGTCTCCTCAGTAAATGCATAGTTCCATTTCTCTTGTATCCTTTTATTCTGTTTTTTTTCACATAATGCAGTGCCTCTACCATTATAAATCACAGAATGTGGTGTATTTTATCTTAAACAATATGATAGTATTGTTCCTTTTTATCTTCACATATTCAAGTATTTTTTTCCCCACATCCCCAAATGTCATGATATTATGTAGATCTTCGTGTTATTTTCTCTATAGGGTCTACTCAACACTGGGCCCTGAAATCGTGGCAACAAAGTCCAGACTGATTTGGGGCACATTGGGGACATACTGGGAACCAAATGTCGAGCTACCCAATATGCTCAGTTGTGCAGCCAAAGAGGTCTGCAATTTAGACATCACAGCTGATTACAAGCCGAGACCTGCCGAAACTGAAGGCACTCAAAATATACGCAAACTGAAATGGTACCACTATAATCCCTATAGAGGATTCTATAAAATGATAGATCATTTTGGGAGGAATTTAGCTTCGGTGGGGCCCCAAAAATAATCATGGGAGTTTGGAACAAGTATCCTTGTCCTCCCACTATCAAACACTGAGCTGGGAGCCGCTCAAATGCTAGCCCGGTCCACCCCTATAAGAAATGGGGCAGAGAACTGGCCTCCTATAAAATACAGCGGGGACTAATATTAGTATCTCTTGCTCCCCTAACATGATTAAAGCTGAGAGCCAGCCAAATGGCTCCCAGCACTCCTAAAATAGAATGGGGTGCAACTGCACAGCTCCCAGCTCCACTTATTATGGGGGGGGGGGGGGGGGGGGGACTGGATGGGGGGTCAAGGCTACCTAAAAAATCCAAAAGAACAAAAGAGCTGACAGTTGGTAGAAAGTAAAATAATTTATTGTGGGATCAGACAAACGGAATAGGACAGGGTGACACATTTGACGCGTTTTGAGTCAGCAGGACTCTTAATCATAAGTGCCAAGTGTGTCACCCTGTTCTATTATGTTTGTATGAACCCACAATAAATTATTTTAGTTTTATACCGACTGAACTAGAGTGCCAGCTCTTTTGTCCCTTTGGATTTTTGGTCTCTTTATTATTAGGTGAGGCACTGGGCCCCCGTAATTTCTTTTCTGTAAATCTCTGTTTATTATTTTTCAATAAAACAATATACAAGTCATTCAAATTTGTCATACTTGTTATTTTCACATAATGCAAATATTTGTTAAGGCAATTTAGCTTAAATGGGGAGATAAGAAATGAAGTGAAAGAGTGTAGAAGAGTGAGTGGGGAGTAACAGAAGTATACCTCCCAACAGTCTCGCTTTGCGTGGGACAGTCCTGATTTGGGAGCTATGGCAATTCTAAAGCAAAGTGTTAAACATGGAGAAATGAGCAGCACAATTCACATGGTTTCTATGGTAATGAAACCATATTTAACAGTTTGCACCAGCATTGCTTCCTAGTCTACTGATCAATGTGGCCCTTACTCCCTAGATTTATCAGATGGGATTGTGACCCATTGTATTCTATAACAAATCTCATGTTATAAGTGTTGTAGAAATAAGGTTTTGAGTGTGAACAGGGCCAGTATTCCTTTTAGGCAAAGTAGGCAGATGCTTGGCATGGGGAGCCTTAGATTGATGGAGTGTCTAGCTATTAGCTGCCAAGGAAGAAAAGTAGTACTAAAATGTTCATGAATTGCTTACCTTTCATGAAATATGATGGATTTATTATACTGGAATACAGTTCTGCATGATACAGAACCATACCCCTCAAATAGACAAATGGGGACACTTTAGGAGGCTATTCACTAAAAGTGAACTGACAAGAGAACTAAAGAAATGAGGCATTAATACCGGAGTTGGATACATTCTCCAACTTCACTAACTTTCTATATCAGCTATTAATGCTAAACAACTAAACTTAAAAAAAAAAAAATTAACTTAATTGAACTTTTGTGGTGGTGGGGGGGGGGGGCTACATTAAACTCTATTTGATTAATAAAATCCCCAGCCCCTCCTAGTTTCATTTCTGACCCCGTGGCCTAGTTGTGTCAAAGTGTTACTTAGTGTAGGATCTGTGTGTGCTGCAACTTGCTATTTAATACTTGCAATCAATATTTCCACTTACACAATAAATACACACAGTTCAGACTGGATAACAGCACAAGCTGCTTGGACACCAGCTCACACTACAGAGGTCCGTTTCCATGCAAGCGGATGGCTGTGTGATCCATAGAAATGTGTGGCAGATATTCTGCTGCTCGAGACCATAAATTGCTATAACCTGCTTAATGGACCTGCAAACTAACTAGGCATGGAGGTACAATTCATTTGACCCCTGACAGCACGCACCCCACACTGCACATAGTAGATTTATCACCTTACTGAGTGTACATATTGTGTGGGTGTGTATATCTGACAGCATGCTTAGTTCGGTAAAGGAAGGAATATATAGCATGGTGGACTACAATACAAGACAGGACAGCACTGGCCATATCCAACCATTAAAGAGGGGGAACAGACTTATTGTGCCCGCCTTCACGATTATATTTCCAAAATATTCAGCAGGGGGAAAAAAGTCAAATTAGGCAGCAGGAACAATAAATCCAGTTCAAACTGGAGATAGTCATTACTGTGATTGGATGCAGATTAATTAACCCCTTAAGAAGGCATTACATTTCATTTTGTACCAAAATAGTTAAATATTCATTTAACTGCTGTTTACCTATTGGAGATCTTCTCATACCAAGCAATACTACTGGGCGTCCAATATATAACACACTGATCTGTAAGACCCTGTACTGTAATTCCCAGGCTGTCTCCTGATATATCCTTGGTAGTTAATGCTTGAAGACCCTCATCTGCTGCACAGGGAGTTTCTGACCGTTCGCTCTATTGGGTGCGCCGTTCTTTCTCTGTCTTTGTTTCCTGCTTTAATGTATCTAAAGCTGTATCAGTATATTGCCTTTGTGGTATTGGAGAGAATGAGGGAGTAGGGGTGAATGGGAGAAATAGTTGTGATGGTAAAACTGACAAAGTGCAGTGCCCAGCTGTCAGCAGTTACCAGGAATATGTCCCCCGTGGGAGCTAGCAATGAGGGAAAGGTGAAAAACTAGAAGCCTAAAATGAGTTCACTTCCTTGGCGTATTTCAGTGACAAATATGATTATATTTTACTTCTAGAGTGCCCACATATTGTGCACTGCTGTACAATGGGTAATAAAATCAAACAGAAGTGTGTGATTAGATCTATTTAAACACAATGGATTGCACATATTATAGGAAAAGCCAAACAGAAATGTGGAACAGAAAAATATATGAAATAAATATTCTGATCCATTATCTATTATTTTCAGGGTTTTATATTTGATTTATTCTGGGTAGACCTTAGCATTGAAGCTTTGCCTGAGGGAGAATCACAAAGTACTTTAGAGTATTATAAGATGCTACATGTTTTGATGTGGTCAGCATATAGGTTATCAGTGTTTAATGAGTAGACCCCATACTGTCCTCCTCCATCTACCTGAACTCATGGCGATATGAACATGACATGGATTAGCATGGAGAAGTAATTAAGCCGGGGCCAACCAAGTGAAATTAATAGAAATGTAAATAAAAACAAGTGTTAAAAAGCCAACTGCATTGTATAAATACCATATGAATTAAATATTGTATATAACTTCAAAGATAAATAAATAGATCGTAATCTGCCATAAGGTACTATAGCCTAGATGTAACTTACATAGAATTTTGAGGATCATCTCAATAACACGTTCATTGTACATCAAATTAATAAGCATGCCAACATAAAATGATTATCTCGAAATGAATATAATGAAATAAGAATATTAGTAATGAAGAGATTCAACATGAAAATCCAAACAGCATCACATTGTTGGATCAACTCATACCTTTATAATGCCTTTATTAATACTGTTGCAAGACTAGGAATAAAACCATGGCTTAGTATATGGTCACTGATGCCTGATTTGTTTTTTTAGTGCCCCCAGGAGGGGGTGGCAGCTAACAGGTTCCCCATCACAAATATGACACTCCTATCCACAACCTTATTTCTATGGCAACCATTCCACCTCTTTTATTCAATCTGTCTGTTGTCATAATAATCACTGTTAACAGTGCTACTTTGCCCTCACTACATGCAGTTGGTCTCATTGCCCAACATCACTTGACATAGTGTCACACTGCTCCCACAGCACTTGTCACAATGTCACACTGCTCCCACAGCACTTGTCACAATGTCACACTGCTCCCACACCACTTGTCACAGAATCATATTATCCCACAACACTTTCATACTTGACATGGCTGTGAATAGCACTGTCCCAGTTTGACTCAGAATCTCAAGGTCTTTTTTTTTTTTTTTTTTTACTACATACTGAATTGGGTCACCCAGATTTACCAAGCAGTGTAAACTTGCAGGGATATCACATTAGTGAATACTCAACCCTATAAATGGTGGAACACTCACTTTATAATACAGCAATATTGCCCTTTTAATACAAACAATCAATAACAACACTGCAACACTTTTAATTTGAAGTGTGCTTATACCACCATCAAATACCACACCTCAACCCTCCTCAGGAGCTTAGTCAAACTGCTGAAATATGTATATTATATATTATATATTATAAGATAAATGCTCTAGGATATTGTTACATTATAAAGTGAGTGTTGTATGATATTGTTACATTATATCATGAGTGCAGTACAATATTTCCATATTGCAAAGTGATTGCTTTATCATATTGCTGAATCATAAAGTCACTGCTTTATCATATTGCTACATCATAAAGTGAGTGTTGTCTCATATTGCTACATTATAAAGTGAGTGTTGTATCATATTGCTACATTATAAAGTGAGTGTTGTATCAAATTGCTACATCATAAAGTGAGTGCTTTATCATATTGCTACATCATAAAGAGCTTTATCATATTGCTTTATCATAAAGTGAGTGCTTTATCATATTGCTACATTATAAAATGAGCGCTTTATCATATTGCTACATCATAAAGTAAGTGCTTTATCATATTGCTACATCATAAAGTGAGTGGGGATCAAGCCTAGCCTTCACCAACATATATTCAATTACATGGGGAAAGTTTTTACATAAAGAAACAAAACGAATAGAAAAGGTCATTAGTACAACTGACTCTGCTATAGACAGTCTGAACCACATGCCTTTGTTTTATCATTACCAACTCCTATTTATATTCCCACCTACTTGTGCTGCACCCACCTTGTGGGATCGTCAGCTTCGCTCCATCATTCTCCTTTCTGGAAGCAATTCCAGTCAGTCCCTCTAACCTTCAATGTATAATGAAAATACCACTACAGGTTATTGTCCGTGCTCCAAATATTTTTGGCCACAGGTTTCAAGATCTGCCCGGTTGGGATCAAATATATATTCAAAATAAATAAATAAACCATATTTTCTTAGTTTTCGCTTAAAAATTATCTGGATGATTATTTCATGTCTTAAAGCATCCTTAAGAGTTAAACGTATCCAAAATGGAGAAAAGATGAGGCAAAGTGCTAATTATGGCAACATCAATAATAATTTAACAAAAATGTTTCCTTTTTTCATAGATTTCACTTGTCTTGAATTTTAAGTTTAATATTGCTGAGCTACATTGTCTTTCTGCTGTACTGACTGCATGTTATCCCAGAATTCAACACTGGGTGTTTCAAAATGGAGCTGCACTGATAAATAACTGCATTGTATTAAGATACAGAAGGTGTGTTTGTGAAGTTATGTTTACTCAATATGGATAGGAACAAACGGACACTCACAGAATCAGGGCTGTCCTCGGGCAGTGGTTGCAGCTGGCAAGCTATGGGTGCTGGCTGGCTAATCACCACTTTATGGGTCTCTCTTGGAAACACAAGTTGGGTAGGTGAACACTGTTCCTCGCTGGATGTACAAGAATCAGGCACTCTCTTTTTCTCTGGGGTCTCCTCCTCCAAATCAGAAAGTACAGCTGGAGAGCTGGGGGGGCCTGTGCAATTAGGTACAAAACATCAAAATAATTCACTGTGTCAACACTTGTCTGCATACAGCACATGCACACAGGTCCGCCATCAGGGGGTGCAGTGCACAGACATTTCCATGCTGCCTCTCGCACTCCTCACGCTGTTCTGAGGTCAGAGCGTCACCTTCCGGTCCTCTAACTTCAGAGCAACGCGGACAGCGCAATGAGCAGCATGGGAATTTCTGTGCTATTGCACAGACTTCCTGCTGCCACCACCAGAAACCAGGGAACAGCAGGGGTAAGTGGATGTACAGTGTAGATGAGGGGGCATGTCCTGGGGGCAGGAGTAAGTCCTGGATGTGCAATGTTGGTTAGGGGGCATTCCTGGGGGGAAGGGGTAAGTCCTCGATGTGAAAAAGCGGGCGATGGGGCATGTCCTGGGGGCAGGGGTAGGTCCTGGATGTGCAATGCGTGCGATGGGGCATGTCCTGGGGGCAGGGGTAAATCCTGGATGTGCAATGCGTGTGATGGGGCATGTCCTGGGGGCAGGGGTAAGTCCTGGATGTGCAATGCGTGCACTGGGGCATGTCCTAGGGAGCAGGGTGGAGCAGTCCTGGATGTGCCATGTGGGTGATGGGGAATGATATACAAATATCTGGAAAAAATTACTTTCGGAGGGTAGGGGAGCAAGAGGGAGATATACGGATAGGGCGGGAGGCCCAGAAATTTTATTCTGTTAGAGGCCCCGAAATTTCTGATGGCGTTCCTGCATGCACATGTGTTTATTAACAAGCCACAAAATACCATTGCTGTGAATAATGTATAGCACAAAAAAAGTCTGGACTATATGCCACTGCCTAAGAGTAACATTAAAGCAAAAGGCAACATGTTTCCCCAGTTGTATAATTATATACTGTTCTTTGTATATAACTCCCCTTTACGATGCTTGGTACATTCCTCCTGGAGGACGAAAGCACCAAAACTGCGTTTTTTGTATTCCTGGTCCCAATCACCAAGTGATCGAAAGCCAGGGACACAGTGGCAGAAACCTGCCGAAAGCTTGTAACGTCTCGCAACGTCACTTGGGCACGGCAACATTTAGAAAAATGCAGCTGGCGCTCGCTTTACGCAGCAGTCACATAAAGTGGCTTCATCACGCTGAAGGTCCATGCAAGGGGCCGACATGAGCTGCAGAGCAGAGCAGGTATTGGAAACGTCGTCCGTCCGTAAGGGATGGAATCCTGTGACATACATCGGAATCCTGTGACATACATTCTTTGGGGGGGATAAGTTAACAATGTTTCTGGTTTTAATGATTGCTTTATAATACTTTTTTATTTCAGGCTGGGGCTGTCATTGCTAATGGGCAAATTAGTTTCCATAAAAAGTTTGTGATTGGTTGTGGTTTAATGCATAATTCCTTTAATCCCAATTCTATGTATATTGCATATACGCAGTTTTACACATGTGCAGAAGCACTGCCATATCATCTCCCTCATTGCTGGTGGGGCATCTTCAGAAGTATGCCAACTTCCTATCTAGCAGACAGCAACATAAAACATTAACATTTATTTATATAGCGCCAACAAATTGGGTCAAAGGAATGGCGGGGGTAGTAACAGTATTAGGGATGGTTAAGAAATAAAGGTTATAAAATAACACCAGAGCACTATAAAGGAATCCATTTAAACTATAGATACTGCCATACAAAACAAATAACAGCCTAATATAAAATAAGTGGGGAAATGTTCTGTTCCTTTAATATCTAATTAAGCTTTCAGTGAAGAGTCTATACAGCAAAACAGTCTGAGAGTGTGAGTAATCCAGGGCTGACGTTCAGAATAACGAGCATTTCATAATGCAAAAGATGAATATTAATAGAGGTAATAACATACTTAAGCCTGTCTCTGTATCTTCCTCAAGCATTTTGTCATCTTTCCACTTGTCATCAGCAAGTTTATCCAGCCGTTCCTCCAGTCTATGCACATACTGCAGCATCTCCTGAATATGCACAAAAACATGGTTTTAAAATCACTCTAAAGACATCTTACTATGTATCCCTTACCGCCAGCTGGACTGTACATAGCAAAACAGATTACAAAAAACACGTAAAACCCTTTTGTTTTAGTATAATGTTCTGTATGTCCTGTGCATTTAAAAAAAAAATTCTTTAAGGTGTACCTGACAAGCTAAAATAACATAACACTTCTACGCGTCGTGTCAACATATACAAATAAAAACACTTTACTGTGTTGATTCCCTGTATGTATTTAAATGTTTCTATCATATCCCCCCTGTACCGTGTTTCCTACAAGCTATACATGTTAAGATGCGTTAACCTTTCCTTACTCTAGTTGAAGGTCCAAATTAAGAGTGTCTGACCTTTCCACTCCCACTGAAAGGTTATTATATATAATTACCACCCTTTATATAAAAATACTATTTTTACAGAGAATAAAACAAATTTCAAAATCACTGTAATGCCAGCCCTCAGCATGGAAGACATACTGAATCTAAAATAACGCGACAGCACTAGAAAACAATGATTTTAAACCAAAGATACTGCTAAATACAAATAACAGCATGTTTCTGTGACATAAGGGTAGTTCTTTTCCAATAAGGTCTTTGTTAACTATTTCCTGCAGGGATAAGAGTACAGCACAGTTCCTGGGTTATTCAATAAGTAAGAAGACCAGGAGTTAAATCAACTTCGTCCTGAGAGCAGAGAAATTGAGCCAGTATATGTGTAGACACCATTCACTGGTGCATATCTCACTAATACTTTAGATACCCACAGCACCATTTTGTAATAGGGGATGTGACTTCTTGGGAATTACAGAGAAGTTTAGGAGATCTAATAACTCCTAGTTTATAGAAATACTAAAATAAGGAAGGAGAGGTTCTCCCTACAAAAGACCCTGAAAGTGACTGTCACCTAAACATTGCTTATACTGTGAATATATAGAATAAAAACATGATCAGAAATGACCTACACATTGGGGGTTATGTATAAAAGCTCCCACGCTTCAAAGTGTTGAAAGAAGTATAAGATGGTGCAATCGCCGTTTGTTATCTATGACGGCAATCGCGCCTTTTTAGAACTCTGGACACTTTGCAGTGTGGGAGAGAAGTGTTTGGCGGAGGTTCTCCGACACTAATGATTTTTTTTTTGTAAATTGTTTTTTTATTACGTTTTTACGTTTTCATTATTAAGTAAATTCTTAAGACATAATATAAGCCTACATAGAGGTTAATGCTAACATAATATGCAATAACTTTCTAATGGTTTAACAGCACATGTATACAACCGTGTTTTTAATAAGAGTTGAAATGAGGGATAAGTAAGAGTAAAATTGGAGAAAAGAGAAAGGGAAAAAGAGGGGAGGTGGAGAAAAAGAAGGGAGTGAGACAAGGACAGTCAGAAGTAAAGTGTACATTAAGTTGAAGTAGAGAACAGTGGGAATAAACCGCTGGTGGAACAGACCACCTGCAGCAGCAAAGTGCTACCAAACAAGTAGTCAGTTAGAAATGTGACCTACCCAATAATTCTGTCCGACATCCGGACAGATGGGCGCCCTGGGGGAGTGTACCGGACACCCATCTGTCCAGATTACGGACCGAATTACACCAGGGCCAAGACGCCATTGCATCAATAAACATTTTTCCCCTCAAGAAAAACACATAACATTCGACACGGTGCTAAACTTTGTTAACCAGTATAGACTGGGTATTGGCTAGAAATAGGGGCACTCGCTGACCTTCATGGCCTCGAAAGCAAAAGGGCGCATCTCAGAAATAAAAATCTATGCCAAATATCCGCTACCTGAGGTTTCTTAATAAGGGGAAACTGTAAGAATGACAATTTCAACAGGTCCCAGCTAGAGCTCTACTCCTAGTTGTGGATTGAGAGAGTTATATACAATGATAGAGTCTGACCACGTAGTCTTTGGGCTGGTGGTAGTGGTTTTCAGGTACAAACAGCGGGGTGTGCATCGGACAAAAAAATATCAATCAACATCAATGGGTTTCAGCTTAACACTGTGTCTAACCAGATACAGCTAAAAACGTTATTAATTCTCAGGAGTCACCCCTGTCTCCATAGAATGGAGCAGGCCCGGGTATACCGGGGTCTTCGACCACTCCATTCTCTTGGGTGACGAAGAATGTGTGTTCTATTTTCTTTCCGGACATGCAAGTTCAAGTGGCAGCACCAAGAGTACACTAACTCGCCCCCCCTCAGGGCCAAAGTTATAGGCCAGAGGGCTTTCCGAGCCTGCAAGGTAATTCAAGATAAATCTGTGAAGAATGTGATCTCTTCTCCTTGAAGTCGTATAGGGGGTTTGCCCCAGTAAGTGGATAGGAGTGCATCTTGATTAGCTGGGTAATGTTGCATACAACATCTCTGGTTAGAGAGGTCAGTAATACCATAGCATTTTGTGCCCGATTTCTACTGATTGTGCTAGAGCTTTTTGCAGAATTGTGTTGAACAAATTCTGTATCGTAGATCATAGTTCAACGTCCATCAATGAAGCGGGGACCTTGCGGACGCTCACATTATTCTGTTATTGTCGAGATCTTCAAACTGTTGCTGGAGAGAATAAATTGTATATTTCTGGGCTTGTATATGGTGGTTAAGAACATCCCCTACCTTCTGAGTTTGTGGAGTCTTTTCTTCTAATAGCTGGACTCTCTCATCCACTGATTCCAGGTCATGACATAGATCCGCAATATCCGAGTGTAAAGGCTGGATCGCTTTGTCAATAATGTCCATCAGGTCTGTTTTGGTAGGTAAGAGGCCAAATGCCTCTCTCCAATCTTCAGAACGTGTTCATGGAGCAGCGCGGTCTGGTGAGCGATATTGTGTGAAGGAAGGAAGCGGGAGGCAAGCAGCCATCTTAGATGTGCTCGCTGCTCCACAAGGACTAATCGAACAACTAAAAAAAATCACTTGGTTGCTTCTCAGCCTGCTTCATCTCTTTATGTTTAGGAGTATCAGCTGGCTTTATACATGGGTCTGCTTTATTCATAGGCACACATACAGTTTTGGCGCTATCTGCTTCTGTGCTGTGGTTATACATATCCCCATTGTCTTAGAAAAACTGTGAGCAAATGTACGGATTAAAAGATAAATGTGTTTTAAATGTGTCTGCAGTGTTTGCCGTTTATGAAATCACCTTGCGACTTGATGTGCAAATTCCACATTAAATGCAGTTAATTTGCATATCAAGGCACAGGTGATGTCATAAACAGGAGACACCACAGATGCATTTGAAACACATTTTTCTCCTAATTTATACACTTGCACTCAGTTCTGCTATTACAATGTGTAGGTCATTCCTGATCATTGTGTTCTCTCTATACTCACAATTTAAACACTGTTTAGATGATGGAGCAATAGCTGGCAGTTTACATTGTAAGGAATCTGTACAGACTGCACACAAAATAAGAATTAGATTTACTAAAACAGCAAACTGCCAAGGAAGTCATAAAAGACTGTACTTGCTGCAACAAAATATGCAATGTGTTTATGTGTAAATGGCTCTTTAATGTTCCTAAGCTGGTGTACATAGGCCTGTGTACCGCATTTGTTGGTGAGTCAGTAAATAATCCTTAAATAACTTAATGTAGCAGTCAGGTCTACCACCTGTAAAATCATTTTGTTTTCTTGTTTCAACTGTCATTAGCCACATGTGACCCTCAATATCCATCAGTGCATCAGCAGAAGAGATGATTACAGTGGAATAATACAGCAATGGGCTGTAAACATCTCACCTGCCTTTCCTCTTTCAGCTGCTCCTTTTCCATCTGTGCGACCTTCAGAGCAGATTTCAGCTCACTTAGCTCTCGTCTGCTCTCTGACAGCTGCACCTGCACAAATGGAGACATTAAAAGGCTGACGTCACTGCAAAATGAATGCACATCTTAAGGGAATGACTCCTGTTCTTATTTAGGCTGTAGGTTATCAGTGTAGGCAGAAGACAAGGAGAAGTGAAAGGCACAGCATTAAATATAAATATACTGCTTATTTTACTCTCCGTGCCAAACAATCACTAAATAGTGAGCTGTGAATTGACAAGGGGATTGAAAAATCCTTGTTAATTCATCACAGTTTATGGATGAGTGACCCCAATGCATTTTAGTCTGCTACATTCACAACAGGAAACAAAATTCGATGTGCACATCATACTCCAAAACAAACCGATGTTTGAAAAAAGTGTTGTGCTTTATTGCAAATAAAAATCAGTCCAACCAAACAGTGCAGACAAAGGAAAGGGTGGTCAGCAGACCCCACCTAACGCGTTTCGTGTATTCCACGCTTAATCACCTATGAGTATGATGTGCACACCGAATTTTGTTTCCTGTGCTGTCCTCGTCTGATCAACGTGGTGGAGCACCTATCTCCAAATTCACAGCAGGTACAGCGTACAGCCGACTTCAGCGTTGTTTGCATACTACATTCACAAGCAATATTTCCATATCACTGAACATTTTTTTTAAAAGTATTTTTTTTCTACATGAAAAATCAAATTGTTTTAGATTTTCCTTATGCTTCTAGCTGGCAAACTTCCTTTTTAGACGTTTCTTATTTACGCCTGGGCTGCTCAATGGGATTTAAAAAGTCTGCTGTTTAATTGTAAGTGCTCTGTTTGATGGTATATGTCACAAGTGCTATTAAATATTGAGACATGTGAACATTTACCTGTCTACACACTTTTTAAATTATAGTTGGCACATTGGTCACTAAATTTAAATAAAACACTTAATTGATTTGAAGCTCAAAGAGGGATTAAACACTAAAAATAAGAATTTGCCATTTAAATGGCTTCCTTTAATTCTTATCTTTTATCTTGCTCTAATGAGCTGGTACAAAAGCCTTACCTATAAAGTGTTTATACCTTTACCTATAAAGTGTCATACTTCCTAATTGTTTATATAAGCATTGACATTCACTCCTGCTCCACTGTCATCCTTCATAGAAAGTGAATGTGTCGCCAGAAAAGAACCATTCATTTTCTAAATAATTGTATTAGTCCCTGGTCTTATCTTATACATAAGATAGCTTTATGACTATCTTCACGGTGTTACCCACTTCAGCTGGAAGGCTATTCCATGCACCCACTACCCTCTCAGTAAAATAATACTTCCTGATATTACTTTTAAACGCTCTTATTTAAGATTATGTCCTCTTGTTGTGGTAGTTTTTCTTCTTGTATATTTACTTTCCTCCTTGGCTGTGTTGATACCATTTATGTATTTAACATAAACTACCAGTTAATACTAACTGTTCACACTAGCATTTTCATTTTAATTTGCATTCCCATTCACAGACACCCTTGGGGGTGTGAGCAACACCCCAGGGGGCACCGTCCAGCCCGAAAGAAAAAAAAAAAGCCGGTAGAGGCACTGGGTGGGGGAGATCAAAAGATCCCCCCTCACCAGCCCTCTGCTCAGCAAGCGAGTCTAGGTCCGGGGAGGGGGCGGAGCTAACCGGCTGAGAGGTGTAGCTCTGCCTCAACCCTGTGAAGCAGAGCAGCGTCAGCTTCATGGGGAGCCACGGGCAGCAAGAGAAAGTGCAGCTCGGCTTCCCATGCCTGCATTAAGCATGGGGAGCCGAGCAGCACTTTCTCTTGCTGCCCGTGGCTCCCAGTGAAGCAGACGCTATATATATATATGATAAAAATGTTACTCCCACTTTAAGCACATTTGGCTAGGACACCGAATAGTTTGAAAAAAAAAACACATTTGGCTAGGACACCGAATATTTTGAAAAAAGTCACCCTGTGTGTATATATATATATATATATATATATATATATATATATATATATATATAGCCATATCTCCTTGCTTAACCTTGGAGGGAGAAAAGTGTCTGTGAATGGTGATGTGTATATATATATATATATATATATATATATATATATATATGATAAAAATGTTACTCCCACTTTAAGCACATAAAGTCACCCTGTTATCTCTACACCCAAATTACAAAGACCCAGTGTGGTCGAAATGTTGCTGTGCATTGGATTAAACGTCACCTCACTCAAGTGCTGAACATCCTGTCTGTTTATTTTTACCCGTTATCTCAACCTCTGTACCATATAATCTTATTGCCCAAACAACACAGACATCCTAACACATCTGCCATTTTAATTCTTCCATATGGACAAATGGAGACATATAAGACATGCTGTAAATCTAGGCAGCATGGAATTGTTTCACATACTTTATTATTTCATTGTGAAAGCACAGGATATCAAATTCTGATTTAAACAAAAAATTCTAAAATTATAACCATTTTATTACAGTGCTTTTGCAGAATGATGCTGTATGCTAGTAATGGGACCTGTGACTTTCAATAGCTGGAGTGCCAAAGGTTAGTAATTCTGCTTAACCTCTTCATGATTGTTTTGTACATTTCAGGTCAAAGGCTGTTTTAACATTTGTGCTGTGTTTGTGTTTAGCTGTAATTTTTCTATCCTTTGCTTCTGCATCAGCTTTGGAAGCTATTTTGATAAAGCATAGCTTGCACTATAACAAGAGACATTTTACTGGCTGAGCCTCATGGGAACTGTAGTCCTCACATATTCTGTATATGAGCTGTACATTTGTGTTCTTAAATGTGATTTTAACTTTAGGAAAAATTGATTGTGTTTTGATTTTACAACTGTGCTGGGGTTTACATCAGGCATTGGATTGGGACTTGTTTCTGTTGTTTTGTGATGTTCAGCCAAAGTAATGGGAGACTTTTAAGCTGAATGAGCATCAAATTAGATTAATACTGTACTAGTGTCAGTTACTGATGAATTCTGTACTGATGAAAAAACAATATAGTTATATAAGCTATTCTGTACCATACACATGCCTGGCTATCTTTGTACTGATGGGACTAATTCTGTACAATAAACATCAGCCGTTTTGATGGGACGGCCCTTATTTTAGTTAAATCCCTATGTCCTAATTTCTTAGGAACGGTGGAATATTTGGTCTGTAACAGAGCTCTGCGAGAATACATCTCAGAGTAATGTGCAGAGTATAAGTGTATCATTGAGAACCGCAGCAATAAATCTCACAGTAATGTATAGAGCATAAGTGTATCATTGAGCACCGCAGCAATAAATCACAGTAATTTTCAGTGTATACAGTAATGTATATTGTGTCACAAAGCCCAAGTGGTGTGTAAGAGTATATCACAGTAGTAAAAGTCAAATATATACTAACTAGTTTATGATATAGAACACCAACATGTGGGCTGATTCCACAAAAAACAAACAAACTCAGATCACTGTCCATGATCCACCTCCGGATCTATAAAAACCTTGTCTGTCTGCTCATGCAGAGGGAATTTGGGATCTGGAGTGTAGAACATAGAATGTGCACATAAGAACCATTCGGTTCATCCAGTCTGCCCAATTTTCTAAATACTTTTATTAGTCCCCAGTACCCTATCTTATATCTAGGATAGCCTTGTGCCTATCCCACGCATGCTTAAAATCCTTGACTGTGTTTACCTCTAACCACTTCCGCTGGAAGGCTATTCCATACATCCACTATCCTCTCAGTAAAGTAATACTTCCTGATATTACTTTTTAAATCGTTGCCCCTCTAATTTAAGACTATGTCCTCTGGTTGTGGAAGTTTTTCTTCTTTTAAGGTGCAAGGACAAAAATCCTTGCACCATCCCTGTCTGTGAGTATGACGACTGCCCGCGAAGATGCTTCATCATTGTGTTTCATACTTCACCTGTTTTATTTTTTTTCTCTTACATGTCCTATGCACCCTTTTTTTTTTTTTTTTTTTACGTTACAGCTTTATTTATGCTGTCATATGCTGAATTTCTTGATGTGTATGTCTGTTTTATTGTCATACCTTAACTTAACTTAATATGTATAGCTTGGAGGAAAGACGTAACAGGGGGGATATGATAGAAACATTTAAATACATAAAGGGAATCAACACAGTAAAGGAAGAGAGTATATTTAAAAGAAGAAAAACTACCACAACTAGAGGACATAGTCTTAAATTAGAGGGGCAACGATTTAAAAGTAATATCAGGAAGTATTACCGTACTTTACTGAGAGGGTAGTGGATGTATGGAATAGCCTGCCAGCAGAAGTGGTAGAGGTAAACACAGTCAAGGATTTTAAGCATGCGTGGGATAGACACAAGGCTATCCTAGCTATAAGACCGGGAACGGGGGACTAATAAAAGTACTCAAAAAAAATTGGTCAGACTAGATGGACCGAATGGTTTTTATCTGTCGACACATTCTATGTTTCTATACCTACACAAGATAAACATACTGATACAGTAAAACATTTAGCTAAAATGTTTATCTTTAAAACCATTTTAATTACAAAAAATTTAATTTGTCCTATTTTGCTTGTTTATTTATGATTAAGTGTTGTGAATTTGCCTATTTGTGTACATATGTCTGTTTCATTTTCTTCAGTTTAAATGCCATGCATGAGCCCCAGGTTTTTGTAATCTCTGACTAATACCTGACTGGCATCTTTCTCTTGGTTCATTTTGCACTGCAGTGTTTGCCTCTGGCTCCTCTCATCATGCAGGCTGCTTTCCAAGCTCATCCTTTCCGCTTTCAAATTCATAATCTGGTCTCTCTTGGCCTGAAAAACAAAAACAAACGTTTACGTTCACCTGACAACTGATGGCAACTGAAAGAAAGCAAACCCCCCTCCCATGGTTAATTCCATGCCAGCTCAATAAAAAATAGATTTTAAAATAGTAGTGGAATGACATTTCCTCCATTTTTAAATTGTTTTTACAAGTGATACAGGGAAACATATTCTAAACATACACATTTAATTCATTTAGATTTATACACGTCTGTAGGGGCTCTGTGCCCTAAAAGCTAGCTAGTATGCATTGCGGATTAACAGGTAAAGCCCAATCATCATTCAGATAAAAATCTCTTGGCAGGGGACACTGGGTACTGTGTCCCTAAGGGACAGCCCAACTTCCAATACAGCAAATAGAAATGAAGCGTCAGAAGTCCAGTGTAATCCAGGTAAAAATCAATAATCAAATGTATTCAGGTCCGTAGTCTAATAGTAAAAAAACATACAAGCAGATTAGCGATGCTGTCACCATCCAGTAAACAATAGTACAGGGAACAATTAGGGAAGCACGATACTAAGACGCTTAACATGTTTCTCACCCACTGGTGCAGTACTGTGTCTCCCTAATGGTTCCTTACACAATTGTTCACTGAATGGTGACAGCATCACTAATCTGCTTGTATGTGTTTTTACTATCGGACTACAGACCTGACTTGTTATTTTTACCTGGATTACAACGGACTTCTGACACTTCATTTCTATTTGCATTGGCGACTATGGGGTCAAAGTTCAAAAATAGGAGTAATCACTGTAGAAACCATTGGAAAGTCCCTGTACGCTGCTCCATTTTTAAATCTTAGCCACAGAATTTTGGTGCCAACAACTAAATTAAAACCACTTGTATTTGCCATTGCAATTGATTCAGCTTGGTGGTCTAGAAAGTTGTCTGGCTCCTTATAATTACTCAGCCTTGTAGATACTACAAATAAAATGCACATTATCAATCAGTCTTCATGAATTGTATGGAATTGACGAGTTGGAATTCCATGAAATTGCCTGTTTTAGGAATGGGGAACCTACGGCCCTCCAGATACATTTCCCATACTCCTCCTGAATGAGCATTATGGGAGATGTAGTTAATCAGCAGCTGGAGGGCCGCACGTTCCCCACCCCTACCCTATTTCATGAATAAAGCCCTTGGTTTTTTATCTATTATTTGTGGTCCTATTTATGTACCTCCATGCTGTGATTGAGTGTAATCTTCTCCTGCCACCATTGTCCCAGTCCTTCCTTATACCTCATGCTCAGATCAGAGACTTTGATTGCAAGGTCAGCTGTCTCAAGCCGGCTTTTGTGCAGATCAGCAATAGTGCGGTCTCGGATAGAAGACACTGTGGCCAGCTCCTCACCCAACAGTATCACCTTCTGCTGGCTTGAAGAAAGTATATCCAATGTGCAACGGAGCTTCTCTTGTAGTTTGTCCACCTGCAACTACAGAATCGAAAAAAAAGGAAATGTGGCTTCAATTAATCATTTTTTGTTAGCTGTGCATAGAGGGTACACTGCAGGAACATTGCACGATCTCTTCGAAAACTACAATGAAAAAGTAGTGTCAATAATATATCATTATTGTATAACAGAATTTGAGTGAAAGGAAGAGAAAGCTTGTGTTCCTTAGTCTACCTGATGTGATATCGAATTGCTTGTATGTTTACAGGATTTCCCTTTTTGTTTTGCTTTATTTGATGGAGCAAATGGCATTAACCATGCTTTACTTCTACACAATTAAGCATAGCTCTTGCATAATTGAGGACACATAGGCACATATCCACCCAAACCTATTTTGAAAAATGTTGTTGTACAGCTGTACATTCAGAATTACATCATGTCCATGTGATCTGTGTGAGCCAAGGGTTTGTAGTGCACACAGCATGTGCACGTGTAGTTTTTTCCAATGCCTCTCAATAGAGATAACAAATGTGCCTAGATATGTTGCTAACCTTTTGCATATGACCATATATGCATGCATATGTTATTAACATTCTGCATATAACCAGTGGCCATTATTCTGGGAGCCCTATTATTAGCTCCTAAAGGGTGCTGGAGATGCAGAGATTGATGGCTGGTAGGAACCCTGCAAAGGCATAAGTTTTAAATGAAATAAACATCTGTTCAAGTATCACATTCAATATGCATGATTTTATTAAACAATATTTTATTCATCAGGATGGAGTGGTCCTTTAATGCCTGAAGAAGAGACTTTTATGGAATTTAGAGCTTCTCCTAAGTTAACTAATAACAGTTTACTCACTTGCTGTCTCCAAACATGTAGCTGCAGTTTGTAGGCTTACACTGCACCCAACTAAATCCCGTATTAAGTAACTTCTGGTGTAACTCAGTTCTCACAGTTCACCCCACACCTTCCATTATCACAATCTACTTTTTTACACTCTCCTTGTGTGTCTCATGTTCCCCGTCCCCTCTAAAATGTAAGTATGCGATCAGAGCCCTCTGCCTCATGTTTTAGTGTGAAAATGTTTTGTGTAATCTTGTCTGTAACTCCCTTGATACGCTCTGTGCCACGCACTGCGTACATTTGTTGGTGCTATATAAATAAATGGTATTGTAACGTAATAACACTCATTTTAACTGCACTTGTTTCCTGCATTTCCACAGCTAACACACTAGTAGTCTGTAGCCAAAGCATGATGTGCTCATTTATTTAAGTGAAATCCATTTGTTAATTTACAAAGTGTTTTACCAGCAAGAATACATTGTGATTTCTCCCATCTTGTATATCATTGACATGACAGCATTCCACCAGAATACTGTCAGTGATCCTGAACCCTACATTAACATAGCCACGAGAATCCAGGAGCACAATATCATGTTTTCCTAACAGTGATTTTTAAAAAAAAAGTTTTTCTATAATGTTTTTATAAGCTATAAATTACAATTTTACAGCCATTCACTGCTGCAATGACATGAGATAAATTCAAATCATTAAGTTAATCTCTCAAGTTATAACATTTTCAGCTCACTTTAAAAAAGGACTTAAAAAAGCAGAAGGCTGTTTAATGGTAAAATGGAATGAGACTTTATATGATGCACAAGGCAGAGTGCCCAATGAGCCTCGATTAGAAAGACATTTTTGGTTTTATTCATATCAAAACTGGTATGAGTACTGTTATATCTTCCATTGTTCTGCTTCATTACATAGTGTGTTGAGTGGTGATAGGATCACTTCTGGTTTTCATCACTTGATCGAATAACTTACATTAACTCTCAAACTAAGGGTCTTAAACTGCATTCATAAATGGAATACTTCCACCTGAATACCTGCCAACTGCATACCTACCAACTGAAAACTACCTGCCTGCCAACTGTCAACTGGATACCTGTATACCTACCAACTGACAGTTGCATATCTACCAACTGAATACCTGCCAACTGACATATTTAAACCTGCTAACTGATTAAATGCCAACTGTCATATATAAACCTGCCAACTACACACAGTGAGCTGTCAACTGTATACCTGACAATTACATACTTGCCAGTTGTCAACTATATACCTGTTAAATGTCAACTGATTACCTGCATACATGTCAATTGTCAACAGCCAACTGCATAGTGATCAAAAGCCAATTGTTTACCTAGCAGCTGTCAACTGCACTGCCACCTGCATACATGCAGATCTACCAACTTTAAATTGCATTCCTGCCAACTCTCAGCTAAATACTGCCACTTGACTATTTGTCAACTATCAACTGAATACCAAGCAACTGTCAACTGCTTACCAAGCAACTGTCAACTGCTTACCTAGCAACTGTCAGCTGCACTGTCACCGTCATACCTGTAGATCTACCAACTGTCAACTGCATTTCTGCCAACTCCCAGCTGAATACTACCACTTAAATTCTTGTCAAATGTCAACTGCTTCTCTACTGTCAGCTGAATACCTAGCAACTATCACTGCATACCTGTCAACTGCATACCAAGCAACTGGCAATTGCATACCTAGCAACTGCATAACTTCTACTGCATTCCTAGCATCTGTCAACTGCTTACCTAGCAATTGTCAACTACACTGTCACCTGCATACCTGTAGATCTACCAACTGTCAACTGCATTCCTGCCAACTCCCAGCTGAACTACCACTTGAATACTTGTCAACTGTCAACTAAATTGCTAGAAACTGTCAACTGAATAACTATCAACTGTCAACAGCATACCTAGCAACTGTCAACTGCATAGCTGTAGATCTACCAACTGTCAACTGCATTCCTGCCAACTCCCAGCTGAATACTACCACTTGAATACTTGTCAATGGTCAACTACTTGTCTACTGTCAGCTGAATACCTAGTGACTATCAACAGCATACCTGCCAACTGCATACCTAGCAACTGTCAATTGCATACCTAGCAACTACATAACTTCAACTGCATTTCTGCCAACTCCCAGCTGAATACTACCACTTGAATACTTGTCAACTGCTTGTCTACTGTCAGCTAAATACCTAGCAACGACCAATTGCATACCTAGCAACTACACAACTTCAACTGCATACCTAGCAAATGTCAACTGCTTACCTAGCAACTACCAACTGCTTACTTAGCAACTGCCACCTGCTTAACTAGCAACTTTCAAATGCTTACCTGGCAACTGTCAACTGCTTACCTAGCAACTGTCAACGGCACTGTCACCTGCATACCTGTAGATCTACCAACTCTCAACTGCATTCCTGCCAACTCCCAGCTGAATACTGCCACTTGAATCCTTGTCAACGGTCAACTGCTTGTCTACTGTCAGCTGAATACCTGGTGACTATCAACAGCATACCTGCCAACTGAATACCTAGCAACTGTCAACTGCATACCTAGCAACTACATAACTTCAACTGCATTTCTGCCAACTCCCAACTGAATACTACCACTTGAATACTTGTCAACTGAATAGCTAGTAACTGTCAACAGTAGTCAACTGCTTACCTAGTAACTGTCAACCGCTTACCTAGCAACAGTCAACTGCACTGTCACCTGTACACCTGTAGATCTACCAACTGTCAACTGCAGTGCTGCCAACTCCCAGCTGAACTAGCACTTGGATACTTGTCAAATGAATACCTAGTAACTGTCAACTGCTTACCTTGCAACTGTCAACTGCATTCCTGCAAACTCCCATCGGAACTACCACTTTAAGACTTGTCAACTGTCAAATGCTTACCTAGCAACTGTCAACTGCACTGTCACATGCATACCTGTAGGTCTATCAACTGTCCAATGCATTCCTACCAACTCACAGCTGAATACTGCCACTTAAATATTTGTCAACTGTCAACTGAATACTTACTACACAACTACACCAGCACCATATTTAGCAACTGTCAACTACACGGTCACCTGCATACCTGTAGATCTATCAACTGCATTCCTGCAAACTCCCAGCTGAATACTACCACTTGAATACTTGTCAACTGCTTGTCTACTGTCAGCTGAATACCTAGCAACGATCATACCTGCCAACTGCTTAGCTAATAACTGTCAATTGCATACCTAGCAACTACACAACTTAAACTGCATACCTAGCAACTGCCAACTGCTTACCTAGCAACTACCAACTGCTTACCTAGCAACTTTCAACTGCTTACCTGGCAACTGTGAACTGCACTGTCACCTGCATACCTGTAGATCTACCAACTCTCAACTGCATTCCTGCCAACTCCCAGCTGAATACTTGTCAACGGTCAACTGCTTGTCTACTGTCAGCTGAATACCTAGTGACTATCAACAGCATACCTGCCAACTGCATACCTAGCAACTGTCAATTGCATACCTAGCAACTACATAACTTCAACTGCATTTCTGCCAACTCCCAACTGAATACTACCACTTGAATCCTTGTCAACTGAATAGCTAGCAACTGCCAACTGCTTACCTAGTAACTGTCAACTGCGTACCTAGCAACTGTCAACTGCTTACCTAGCAACTGTCAACCGCTTACCTAACAACAGTCAACTGCGTAGCCTTAGATCTACCAACTGTCAACTGCATTTCTGCCAACTCCCAGCTGACCTAGCACTTGAATACTTGTCAACTGAATAGCTAGTAACTGTCAACAGTAGTCAACTGCTTACCTTGCAACTGTCAACTGCGTACCTTTAGATCTACAAACTGTCAACTGCATTCCTGCAAACTCCCATTGGAACTACCACTTGAAGACTTGTCAACTGTCAAATGCTTACCTAGCAACTGTCAAGTGAACGTCACATACATACCTGTAGGTCTATCAACTGTCCACTGCATTCCTACCAACTCCCAGCATTATACTGCCACTTAAATATTTGTCAACTGTCAACTGAATACTTAGCAACTCACCACCACCATACCTAGGAACTGTCAACTACACGGTCACCTGCATACCTGTAGATCTACCAAGTTCAACTGCATACCTAGCAACTGTCAACTGCATACCTAGCAACTACCAACTGCTTCCCTAGCAACTGCCAACTGCTTACCTAGCAACTGCCAACTGCTTACCTAGCAACTGCCAACTGCTTACCTGGCAACTGTCAACTGCTTACCTGGCAACTGTCAACTCCTTACCTAGCAACCGTCAAGTGCACTGTCACCTGCATACCTGTAGATCTACCAACTGTTAACTGTATTCCTGCAAACTTCCAGCTGAATACTACCACTTGAATACTTGTCAAATGCTTGTCTACTGTCAGCTGAATACCTAGCAACGATCAATTGCATACCTGCCAACTTAATACCTAGCAGCTGTCAGTTGCATTCCTAGCAACTACATAACTTCAACTGCATACCTAGCAACTGTCAACTGCTTACTTAGCAACTGCCAACTGCTTACCTAGCAACTGCCAACTGCTTACATAGTAACTGCCAACTGCTTACCTAACAACTGTTAACTGCACTTTCACATGCATACCTATAGATCTACCAAATGTCAACTGCAGTCCTGCCAACTCCCAGCTGAACTACCATTTGAATACTTGTTAACTGTCAACTGAATAACTAGCAACTATCTACCAAATGTCAACTGCATTCCAGCCAACTCCCAGCTGAACTACCATTTGAATACTTGTTAACTGTCAACTGAATAACTAGCAACTATCTACCAACTGTCAACTGCATTCCTGCCAACTCCCAGTTGAATACTGCCACTTGAATACTTGTCAACTGTCAACTGAATAGCTAGCAACTTTCAACAGCATAACTAGCAACTGTCAATTGCTTACCTAGCAACTGTCAACTACACTTTCACATGCATACCTATAGATCTACCAACTGTCAACTGCATTCCTGTCAACTCCCAGCTGAATACTACCACTTGAATACTTGTCAACTGCTTGTCTACTGTCAGCTGAATACCTAGCAACTATCAATCGCATACCTGCCAACTGCATACCTAGCAACGGTCATACCTAGGAACTACATAACTTCAACAGCATATCTAGCAACTGCCAACTGCTGGGTCTAGGACTCTTCTTCACCGCGGCTTCATCGCTGACAGTTCAGCGCGGCAGTTAGAACGCTGAACTGTCAGATCTTACAAATGTAAAAGTAAAAAGAAAATACCCCCCCTAATAAATGAATCCCCCCACCAAAGTGCCCCCCCAACCCTAATACTAAAATTAACCCCAAAACCCAATACTAAAATTAACCCCTAAACCCCAATACTAAAATTAACCCCCGAACCCTAATACTAACCCCTGACCCCTAATACTAACCCCCTAAACCCTAATTATAACCACCCTTACTAAAATAAACCTACCTTTAGCGATGAAATGTCCCGCGATGAAATCTCCCGAGATGAGCTGTATTGTGGTGCAGAGACGGCAGTGAAGCAGCTGCGCGGAAGCAGCCGCGATGAAGTGTACCATTCCCCCAACTGCTTACCTAGTAACTGTCAACTGCACTGTCACCTGCATACCTGTAGATCTACCAAATTTCAACTGCATTCCTGCCAATTCCATGCTGAATACTACCACGTGAATATTTCATCTGTCACCAGCAGCATAACTAGCAACTGTCAACAGCAGCATAACTAGCAACTGTCACCAGCAGCATAACTAGCAACTTGTCAACTGTCAGTCTTCTGTCAGCTGAATACCTGGCAACTGTCAATAGCATACCTACCAACTGCATACTTAGCAACTACATAATTTCAAGGCATACCTGACAACTGCATACCTGTCAAGTGTCAATGGTCAACTGCAAATCTGTGAACTGCAAACTACATACCTGCAAATGAGACATCCACTTACAGTGGGACAGCTGGAATATGTGGGACAGCTTTTTTTCTTACCATAACCTAAAACAACTAAACTGGGGTCCAATCTAAGAATTCCTGCTTTTGCATGAGAATAGCCATCATGACTTCATTCATCAATTCCTTCAAGTGATCACAGTTTGCTTCACTGACCAACCATTTGTTACCAGAGAATGGTTGTCACAGCTATCTACCATGATTCTCAATCAAAAAAGTCACTGACTGAAACCAGAAAGACCCTGAACAAAATCAGCATCCTGCTATTGTGCATGACATTGTTAACAGGTTAAGGTGCTAATGCCAAAAATAATGATGGAGCCAGGAACTATATGGCATTTCTTCAGCTAATGATTTTATGCCAGTGAAAAAATCTCCTGTGCCAAGAGTGATAAAACAGATATAACCTTGACCATTTGGATTCCAAAGGAATATTCATGATTTGCTAACCATTACTAATTCAGCTATTTTAAAAAAATAAGTCCTTTTCAAGTTGTACAATATACATATACATAATTACTAACTTTTTACATTCAACAGGGAGAACTGGATCAATTTAGGGAAAAAATAATATTATACAATGGAAAACAGTTCATTGTATGCTATAGGATTTCTAGTTGATTAATATTAATGCTTCACAATTGCAATGTACTTTAGAATTATTCAGTGCTCAATAAAAGTGATTTTTTTTTATTTTTATTTTTTACACCTGTTGAATTTTAACCTTAACTGCATCTAAGAGAGCAGGTAAATGTCATTCCCATCTCTTAATGACTTAGAAAATCCAACAAAAATCTGTGGACAAATCTGTGGACAAGAAGGACTTTTTACAGAACTTTGAATCTCTCCTTTGATATACTTAACCAAACTACTACAACAAGAGGAGATAGTCTTAAATAAATTAAAATAAATGGAATCTATCATAAGAGAAATGTTGCTCTTTATATAAATCAAGACCCTCACATTCTTACCACAGATGAAACATTGTTCCCTCTGTCTTTAAACATTGCCAACATAAGTTGTGTTTCTATTAAATTTATGTAATCTGGAGGGCGTAAGGTACCATTGGTGCATGACTTTAAAATAGTTTTTGTGTAAGCTGAGACTGTGTGTTAAAGCCCTTACCTTCATAAAGGCCTTACCCCATTCCCCTAAGGAAAAGGTTTTCTCAGAATTTCTCTCCCAACTGTGTAGAGCTGCGGATTGTCCAATTGTAATAGACTTGCCATGAATTTCCCTACCTTATAGGTTATCTTTTTTGTATGTTGCTTAATGAAAGAATTTTCTATGTCCGGACAATTCGCTATTTCTGCGGCATTGTGAAAGCTTCTAACTCTGGCATAGTTAAAAAATTCTGTCTGGTAAATTGAATAAATCTTGTGAGTAAATCCTACCATCCGATATTAGTTGTGAAATTGTTTGAATATTACACTCTTTCCAGACATCCACATTCAAATTTTGAATCTCAAATTGAATAATCTCTATAGGAGTTGAGAGTAAAAGTTTATTAAGTTTCAATTTCTTCTTAAGCATGTCTATTAGCGAACATTTTTTCTCTAACAATCTGGATCTCTAATTGGTCTATCTCAAACCTATCCAGTTTAGACCAAAAGAGATTTTTGTGGTAAATTTGAGACGGTGTATTTTTCTATATCTTTCCAACTAGGTTCGAAACTTACTCTGTTGTTCCATTTCAAAAAATGTGTACACATAATGTTATCATAAATGCTCTATATACATGGGACAGATAGCCCATCATCTTTTGGATGTCTGGATACGGTTTTAAAGGAGATTCTAGGTTTCTTATGATTACAAATATAGTCTGACAGGAGTTTCTGAAAATGGGACAGAATTCGCATTGGGACCTCAAGAGGTATAGATCTGAACAGGAAAGTCAATTTGGGCAATACATTTGTTTATTAATGATCTCCCAGAGGGCATAGGGAGCCATGTCTCAGTGTTTTCCTGTGACACAAAATTAAATAGGGTAATACAGTCTGAACTAGATGTATATTCGCTGCAAGAGGATTTGGACAAATTGGGTGATTGGGCAGATAAATGGCAAATGTGATTCAATGTAAACTAGTGTAAAATTTTGCATTTTGGGTACAATAATAAAATTTTTTAAAAAAAATGACATTATGGAACTAGAGAAAGTGCAGATGAGGGCCACACAACTAATCAGGGGAATGGAAAATTTTAAATATGAAGAAAGGCTGGAAAAGTTAAATATGTACATGCTAGAGAAAAGGCGGCTTAGAGGGGATATGATAATGTTATATAAATATGTACAGGGCTCATACAAAGGGCTTTCTAAAGACATGTTCATTAGCAGAACAGTACAAAGGACAAGAGGTCACCCACTAAGACTTGAAGAAAGGCGATTTAGTATACAAAAGCGGAAGGGATTTTTTTTACAGTAAGGACAATTAAGATATGTAATTCACTGCCTGAAGAAATGGTTCTAGCAAATACCTTAGATGCCTTTAAGAGCGGCCTGGATACTTTTTTAATGAGCCAGAGCATAGAGGGCTATGCATGTTAGTATAGGCATTCATATTTTTTAGTGCTTGCTGATCCAAGGAGAAATCTGATTGCCATTTGGAGTCAAGAAGGAGACTGTATAACAGTCAATTGTGTGCAGTGACTTCCCCACTGTGAGTTTTTAAATTCTCCTTACCATCTCCCCACATTTTTATTTATTTTATTTTTTTTTATTTAGAAAGTGTTTTACCAGGAAAAATACATTGAGATTTCTCTCGTTTTCAAGTATGTCCTGGGGACCCAGTCCAGAATGGAGTTACACAGAGTTACACATTTAACAGTAGATTCAAAAATACATACATACATACATACATATATTAAACAAGTTGGAAGGGGAACATACAGGGTAAATCATTATTGATACAAAAAGGAACAACATGTACAGTATACAAAAGAGTTTGTAAACTAATAACAGGTACAATCTGTTTTGAGGATTTGGGAGATACTTATTTTCAGGGATCTTAGAGTAGATGATGATTTAGCAGAAACAGGAAGGCTATTCCACATATGAGGCGCTCTGAAAGAGAACGCACCTCTACCTGCTTCCTTTTTGAAGTGGGGAATCGCTAGTGAAGGGTTGGTGCAGGATCTGAGATTGTGGGATGTGCATGGAGTAAGAGCGAGCATGCCACTCAGGTAGGGGGGAGCGTTCCAGAGAAGTGGTTATGCACTAAGCAAGCTAGGTGGAGAGCACGCCTGGAGGCAAGCGTCAGCCAATTTAACTCTTTTAACATTTTACAGTGATGCGTGTTATAATCACACTGTAGCGCAAAACGACACAATGTATTGTACATAGTGTCGAGTTTACCGAGATGGGTCTGCGGGGCAGAATCATACACAACATCTCCATAATCTAAGATCGGCATCAACATTTGCTGCACAATACGTTTCCTTACCGTGGAATCTAGGTTAGATTTGTTTCTATACAGAAAGCCGATCCTAGGATATAGCTTTGACACAAGCTTATCAATATGGAGACCAAAAGATAAGTTTGGATCTAGCCACATGCCAAGATACTTATATGAATTTACCTGGGTCAGGTTATAACTGGTTTTGGTCTTGATGGTTAATTGAGGATTGTTTAATTTAAGTAGTTTGGCATTTGTCCCAAACAACATGGACACAGTTTTTTCAGCATTGAGGAATAATTTGTTGTTAGCTATCCAATTTTCAACTTTAGAAACCTGATCCTGTAGCACGGACTCCACTTGCGATAGTTGAGTACCGCAAGTATAAATGACCGTATCATCAGCATACATATGCACACGAGCCAGGTCACATACCGAGGGTAGATCATTTATAAATAGCGAGAATAGCAGAGGCCCAAGAACAGATCCTTGAGGCACTCCACACTTAATTGGCAACGGTAGGGAGGCAGTATCAGCAATGGACACATATTGAGATCTATCAGACAAGTATGAACGAAACCAGCAGAGCGACCTCTCATTTACACCGGAACAACTTAGCTTGTTTAGCAGCAGCTCATGATCAACCGTGTCAAAGGCCTTTGCAAAGTCAAGGAAAAAGTCAAGGAAAACTCAAGGAAAACATCCCTCCCCCCCTCTGTAAACTCCCTGCAATGAAAAAACTCTGTGCATCTAAGACGTAATGTCATGATCAACGGAGAATAACGAGCAGGAGAGGTGTGTCTAAAGGCACCAATGGGATTCGAGAGGCGGAGGAACGAGAGAGACGCATTGCCAGGGAGACGGAGAAGCACCAATCAGAAACGAGGGGAGGATAGAAGAAATTAGCTGTGCCACTATAGGAATAGAAGGAGGAGTGGCTGACTACAATGACATATGGGGACACTTGAAAAAGCCTTGTTTTGAGGTGAAACGCGTAGTGCTACGGGACAGAAGGGATTTTGTATCTGTGGACACTTTACTGCATGACCTGCATTGTTTTTAATTGTGGAGAAGACTCTCCACACTGCGATTTTAGTGTAAGATTTTATGTATTTTGCATCTGTATATTAAACGTGTTTGTACTGACATCCCTGCTCTCTCTCCTCATATGTACATGGGTACAATTCCTGGAGCTGTGGACTGTGTATGGTGATCCATTACCCGTTTTTGGGCTCCCTGATGCTGTTTATTCTGAGCAGGATTCTGCTCAGACACATGTGAGTGGTCACTTTACAGACTTTATTATTTATGCCACATTTGGTTGAAAATACTACACTATATTATGTTTTATTGGTTTTTTTTTCTCTTTGCATAACACATATGTAAGCTCTACTTACTGAAAAGGGTAACTACCGTATTTGCTCGAATATAAGACGAGATTTTTTTCAGAGCAAATGCTCTGAAAAATCCCCCTCGTCTTACATTCAAGGTCGTCTTATAATCTGACCTCAAATTGAGGTCAGACTATAAGACTGGGATCCAGGTCCCCAGCAGAGCTGCAGGGGACCTGGATCCCCCTCTCTAACAGCAGGGGATGTCTGCGCGATGAGTGCAGACTCCCCTGCTTCCGCCCGGCACGACTGCCGGGGCTTCTATGAAGAAGCCGGGTACTTCCGCTTTCGTCACAGAAGTCCCGGTGATCGTGCCGGGCGGCAGCAGGGGAGGTCTGCGCTCATCGCGCATTCATCCTCTGCTGCCCCACTAGGCACCAGGGTGAATCGGGCAGCTCGGGGATGTCTGCACGATACGTGCAGACATCCTCCATGCTGCCCGACATGGCAGTCTATTATGACGGACCAGCTGTCCGTCATAATAGACAGAGGTGTCGGGCAGCATGGAGGATGTCTGCATGTATCGTGCAGACATCCCCCGGCTGCCCCCACTAGCCACCAGGGAACGAAACCAGGTGAGAGGGAGGGGGGGGACGACACAGACAGACAAGGGGAGGGGGGGGGAGAGAGAAAAGGGGAGGGGGGATAGAGAGAGACAAAGGGAGGGGAGGACACAGACAGACAAGGGGATGGGGGGGAGAGGGGGGGGTAGAGAGAGACAAAGGGAGGGGGGAGGACACAGACAGACAAGGGGAGGGGGGAGACACAGACAAGGGGAGGGGGGGATAGATAGAGACCAGGGGAAGGGGGAAGAGAGAGAAGTTTTGGGGGGAGAGAGAGACAACGCTGGGGGGGGGGAAAGAGACAGCTGGGGGAGGGGGAGAGAGGCCGCATTGGCACATAAAAGGAAATAAAAACAAGAAATGCATTTGTATTATATAAAGTTTTTATTAAATATTAAAAATCAATTTACATATATACAAGTTAAACTTTTTTCCTATAGGGTAGTCTTATAATCAGGCTTTTAGTTTTTTTCCTAAAGGAATGTACAAATTTGGGGGGGTCGTCTTATAATCAGGGTCGTCTTATAATCGAGCAAATACGGTATATGGTGTGTGAAGTGTTGGTTTAGCGAACAAGTCACTCATTTTTGTTTTGGTTTACACTTGTTTGCTAGGAGTGAAACACTAGCTGTGTCTAGGTGCTGCTCACTCCATCACATATAGGCGCAGTATATTATATATTTTTATTCTAAGTTCTACAATGTTAGCTCGCAAGGGTTGGATAGCTGCATTAATAATCAAAGTCATGTCTGCTTTTGTAGGTATCTTGTGTAAGAGTTCTTACCAATCATCTAGAGGCTGTTGGCCCTCCATGGGGTCAGACGAATGGTGTTGTTGACGGGGCTTGTCAGTGGAGCCGGCTGCCATTTTAGACATTTCAGCAGCACCCACTGGACTCAGAGTTCGGTGGAAGAATGCAGCCGGTGTCTGAGAATTGGTAGTTTGCTTGGTCCCCTTGGGTTTCAGGGTATCAGAGGGCTTGTTCTGTCGACCCATTTTAGCTTTTAGTTGGGTCTTCTGGGTTGTACGTGCAGGGCCGGCGCCACCAGTAAGGAGACCTAGGCAGCTGCCCAGGGCGCATCTTAGCTGGGGGCGCCGAAACCCTGCTTTAAAAAAAATTCCTCGCCCTTACTTACCTCCTTGCTGCTGCTCTGTCTCCGGTGCAGGTCCGTGGCTGTGAGGGAAGCGTTGTGTGTGAATATCGAAAAATCTCTTTCAACCTCATTGCCGATTGAATTAATTTATAGGGATTAGTCAGGGTCAACAAAATGTCATCAGCATAGAGGGCAATTTTGTATTGGCCTTTATTGATTAGAATTCCCTCTATCTCCTTATTTGATCTTAGCAATTTTAAGTCTTTCTGCTAATATTTTTGAGAACATTTTAATGTCCAAGTTTATCAAGAATATGGGGTGATAGTTCAACAGGGTGGCTGGGTCCTTTCCCGGTTTCGGTATTGGGATCAGGTCTGCCTGAAGACATTGCGTTGATTCGATGAAGATTCGTGAAAAAGCCATTTTTCAGAGATTTTATCGTTTCCTGAATTTCGCCCAATGTGGAGGGTGAGTTTAAAGATTCAACTTTTCTGGATTCATTTTTGAGTTTTTTATATTTTTATATATTTTGGATCCACTGGGCATTCATTTGTCTAGCTTGGGGTCCACAATACAATTGACATCCCCTCCCATGATCAAAACGCCTTGCAATATTTGGTCAACCCTATCCAAGAGTTTACTTCAAAACTTTATAGGGGACTGATTTGGATTGTACAATTTACATATGTTCACTAGGTATCTCCTATTGTCTTTCTTTTTAATCCAGTCAGAAAGAATTAAAGCAACTCCTCCCCCTCCCCCCCCCCCTTCAAATTACCATGACTTACTATTGGGTACTGTGAATATCTCCACAGCGCCGATCCTGGTATTACCCAGTGAGTTCCCTGGACAAATGCAAGGTCCACATAATGGGAGAGTGTCTGATATAATTGCCCTCTTATATGTGGCTATATTTGTTTTGTTCTGCACATACACATGAAACTATCTACTACTATCAACAACATAAATATCAGAAATACCTGATCAAGACACATCTTGATCTGACCTGTTTGAAAAATGTACATGTTTAGTTAGGGATGGCCCTATCATATATTCTTTTAAAGATATTGTTTTCTTCCACTGCTCATTAATTGAAATAAACCAAAAACTAAAAAATACCAATGAGAGGAAAGTAGTGGGCTTTTGTCTGCCAAGAAAATCGAAATCCCTTGCAGGCTATACAAATCTTTCTGGTCACTGCGCCCTCTGTTTCATGTATTTATGCTCTTTTTTTCTCCTCCCGTCTTTTTATAGTATCATCCAAACCCGAGAAACTCTGTCTGAGTGAAATATTCTTCCACTTTCCTCTCATTTCCCTCCTTCCTTTCTTTCTATTGATTTCTACCTTTTCTCGGTTCCTTATTACATTCCTTCTTCCCTTTACCTAAATTTTGTTGGGTGTACATGAAAAAAAACTATTAACTTTTTTTCTAAATACAGTGACATGGTGATAAACTCTGCTACACTCCGTCTTTTTTGTGATGGTATTTTTAATAATGATTGATGAGTGTCTAGTTGTCATTAGAATTAACTGTTCTGTGCAAACACCTATTTCTACAGCATCTAAATATTGGGTAAGTAAACTAGTTCACATACCTGGTAACGTTCCTTCTCTGAAATGGAAACTGCAAGACGTTGCTTTAATTTCTCTTTTTCTGCCTCGAGACAGGAGTTCTGTGTGCCCCAACTGTAAAGTGGCACAAATCAAAAGGTTCACTGCACATAATTCATGTCCCACCAGTGACCACATAAGAACAACACTACACAGTTTCTTCCCAAATGTCTAGTGCAATACCATTGTACTCTTTCAAAAATAATTATTTTAAAAGTCTAAAGGTTTACTTAAAAAAAAACAGTTTTTGCATTAATGTGTATAAAATTTAAGTCATTAAATTAATGATCAGGGAGAAGATATTGAGCCGTTCCCGACAATGGACGTGCCTGACACGTCCTGCGGTGAATCAAGCGGTTTTCGCGATCAATGATTTCGAAAATCACTTTACGGTGCTGGTCTATTGCCTCAATGTCGAGGCAATAGCCAGCACCGAAATTTTCAATCTGGGGCACCCACGACCGCCCCACGGAGCGATCGTGGGAGTCATATTGACGGAGCAGCATGCTCCGTCGATATGGCTATGCCCTCTGGTGGTCTGAGCTTCGGAAGTGAAAGTAAATTCACTTCCGTCACTCTGAATATGCTACTTGACTACCCCTAGCGGTAGCTAAGTAGCTTAGCAATGTAAAAAAATAAAAATAAATATTTAATTTGCTAAAAACTGGTTATATAGTTAGATTAGCCTATAGGGTTAAAATTAAATAATTTTTAGCATAAGGGATAGGGTTAAAATTAAATTAAAATATATTAAGGGATAGCATAAGGGTTAGAGTTGGGGTTAAATTTTGTGTTAGGGTTACATTTTGGGGTCAAAAGGTCAATATAGGAAAAAAAATACCGAAAAATATGGAAACATGCATATTTATGAACTCGGGACAAAATTTTGAAACTATTTAGACGGAGTCTTTTTTAATGATTGTATTTGTGTAAATTATATTTTAGGTAAAAGTTAGAAAAAGATGGATTTTAAAAAATTTTCATCATATTTTATGATTTTTTTTGTAAATTATAAGATATGATGAACATAATGGTATCTAATGAAAGCCCTTCTTAGGACGATAAAAACAACATATAATTTGTGTGGGTACAGTATGTGAGAAAGAAGAAAATTGCAGCTAAACACAAACACCCCAGAAATGTCAAAACAGCCATTGTCACCAAGGGAAAGTCAAAGTGAAAATGTCTTGTCACTAAGGGGTTAAAAAAGATTTACGTTTAAATAACATAAGTAGACTTTATTGTAATAATGCCTCCACCCTGAGGGAGAAGTAGCATTCGGCTTCTTCCTTTTAGTTGGGGCAGTTTGTCCAATTTAGAGTGCAGCTTTCTATGCAGAAGACTGGGTTGAGAGGTCAGACACTCTACATTTCATAAGATAATACAACAGAGCCTATTGTCTTTTTAGCCACGGTACGATCTGCACAACACCGGTTCTTGAGTGTCACAGAAGATGTGTGGTCAGCTACATAGGAGGCCCAACTGACAACAGAATACTACCCTCATGTTACCTCTTTCGCTTTCATTTTTTAAGGGAGCTTGCTCTACTTATCAGGTAACCCCTTGCCATATAGGAGATAATTGTAGTTCTGGATATATATTTTCTTTGGAGTATTTTTTAGTGCAATATCTATTTCTTCTACTGTCTTGGCATCTAAAAACATGGAGTCATTTAACGTCCAATTATTTTTCCTATTTGGAGATAAGAATTCTGATAAAACTGTCCAAAAACTGATCTTATGAATTGTCAAACATCTGATTTGTGAAATCAAAGTCAGCGAATAAAATATGGTCTATCCTAATATAATTTGTATGAGGATGTGACTAAAAAGTATCATTTCTTTTTGTCTGGATATAAGTCAGCCACCAATCAAGTATTATCTGTGGACATTTTAATGTGTATTAAAAGTTGTACTACATATATATTTGCTAGCTTTTATCATATATATCCGTTATATATGTGCTCACAAGTAGCAATTTAACAGGCAGAACTGGAGCAATTTGACCAAAAAAGTAATATTAATCAATGGGAAACAGTCCATTGTATGCTATTTATTTGTGAAAAATTAAATTTGGTTCTTCAAAAAAAGATTGGTGACACTTTCAACAGAACCATTTTCTTCTGTCTTATGTCATAACTATATCAGATCTGGCAACATGTCGAATGTATGCTCTTCTATACATTATAATATTTAAGCATGATCTATATGACTGCATTTAGATTAAAGTGTCTACATATCATGTAAGCTCAAAAAACTATATTGATTTTTATAACAGGAATTATGGTTGGATTTTATTTACGTTGAAATCTCTTTGTCTTTTTCCCCAATCTTCTGGTTTAAATCCTGAATATCACTCTCCAATACCAAAATCCGAGCTTGGTGCTCAGCCTCCTTGCAACTCAGCAGATCACCTTCTTCCTTCATTATCTGCTCTCTCATGGAAGCATCCTGCAGACACAGAGAATACAATGAAGTGAATGTATTTCATATCCAGGAATAAAACAATAAGTAGGACTGTAGGCAATATTAGTTTCATATAAAAGATGTAAAGGAAGTGGTGAGCCAACCATGGAACACACAGTAGACATAAATAAGACAAATAATTAAAATGATTTGTCTAGTTAGATCCACTGATAGTAATGACCCGTAAATGAATGTAACTGTAATATTTAAAGCCATTGGAATAGCCGTGTTGCCTAACCTTATGGAATACAATTTTCAATTTTCTTTTTTTACTTGAAAGTGTGATCATACAGAGTAAACAGTTACACGTACTGTGTGTCACGCATAACAGCATGACTAAGCCAGAGGCTGGAAGGCCCTGAGGGCCAAACACCTCCCTGTGGACTATGGACCGTGTCTGTGGATATGCTACGTTTGGTGGTACATACTTTGGGGGCACCAGCGACAGACACCCTGCTTTCTAAACAGCAAGACTTTCAACACACGGTGCCCAGGCAAAGCTATTCCAATTAGTGTGTGCAATGCTTAGTTTGGAGGTGTTAAGAAATGTTATTATATGTTAATTTTGAAATGTGTACTTATCTAATCAATAAGTGTTTAATGTCATGTGAGCCATCTACTGTCTCGTGTAGTCTTGATGTCTATATCTAAAGGTCCCATGTGTAGTTATGTTAAGTTATACTGTATTTAATTACCTGTTTTAAATTAGGTTTTCTATTGTTTGAGGCTTACCGTGTTATTAGTTCCTCTGTGAGTCCCCCCCCAGTTGATGTCTTGTCTGTATATAAGTCTGTGCTTTTTCCCAAATAAATGTTTATTCTTGCTGTACCTAACTGCTAGTGGTTCTGCCTACTATTTGGGAACAAAAAGCAAGGTTTCAGGAAAGACCTGCTGGGTGCATGCTGAGTTATAATCGGGTGCTAAGTAGGTGATTTCCTACAATGGGCAGAGGTGCTACCAGCCTTGGGTAGACATCCCGTTACACTGTGTAAACGAATACATTATGGGGGCTGTGAGCAATTATGGGCAAAGTTCTAAAACTGGTGCAGTCACTATGGAAACCAATAGAATGCATTTGATCGTTGATCTACTTTTATAACTCCAGTTCTTCTGTTTATACATAATCCCAAATACACATTTTCTACAGTCCATGAAATTGTATTATGGGCTTCAAATATGAGACATAAGAATCTACTGGTTCCTGTAACTTTCTAAATAAGTCCCTTTTTAAACTGTGTTTCGGAAAAACAACAATAGTCTGGCAACTTCAAAGTTGTAAATAGAGAAGATTTGTGGTTCCAATACCTGACATTGCTGATTGAGAATGCTGCATTTCTTATCAGAAGTCTCCAGAGATGCTTCAAGATCTTTGATTTGTTTCTGTAGGGAGCTCACCTCTTCCTCTAAGGCAAGTCTAACTCTCATTAGATCATTTCTCTCCTGCTGCGATTCTTCCAGCTGATGCTGTGAGAAAACAGATTATGATTTTAAAGGAAGATGCTGCTCTGTATTGCATACAAAACACATGCCATGTTTGTGAAAATGATTAAGTATTTGTGTATATGAAACGTACTTTAAGGTAGGCCTGCTTTCTATAGAAACTGCCCCACACACTGCAGGAACTGACTACAGTGTACAAAACATACGGATGTAAACAGCTAACTGCAGCATTCTTGGTAACTACACTCAGCTACCCAGAACCCCACAAAAAAAGACACAACTCACAGCGTCATGCTTTTAAATGTGTATGTATTTATAAAAAAAATTACCAGGAAAATACATTGAGATCTCTCTTGTTATCAAGTAGGTTTTTTCACGTTACTTTATGTTCATTTTTAAAAACATTTGCGTTTAACTTGGAAATATTTATATTGAAGTGTTAGTAAACAAGAACACTATCAATGACAAAGAATGTGTCATAACAAAATAGATGTTAAACTATATGGGACCAGAGTCAATGACACAAAATATCACTTATTACTGGTTTTTACCTTACATTTTTCTATTGCCGTTTATGGGATTCAATGACATGAGCTAAATTAACTCAGGGCATTGAATAGACCTTATTATGTCAGTGGTTCCTATAGAGATACATGTGAATGCTAATTGTGCATGTGTGCAATGTTCATAAATATATACACTGTTAAGCAGTTCCGACACTTAGCGGAAAAAACCCTCTAAATCATATATAGTTATGTTTCCTAAATCCAGCGTCAAACACAAAAAACAGTGCATTGCAAAGTACCTGCAGAAGAGTGGCTTTTGGAACTACCAGTAACATGCCCAGAGATGCTTCCTCATCCTCCAATGTAACCAGGTCTTCCATTGGCCGTGGCTCACCAAACACAAACGGCTCACTACATCCTCTCACTATACCATGTCTAGTCACATACTGAAATTGGTATTGCTGCTCTCCAGGTGGTGGTAGGTAGTAGGCTGTTTAAAATACAAGTGAGATCATTAAAAGTCATGCTCATTTAATTCACTATGGCATTAACCCCTTAGTGAGTTCTATGCTGCATTTGATGTGTCTTGAACACCAGAATTCCTTTATTTTTGTAAATTTTTTATCATGTTTGTTTCTTTCTTCATGTTCAGTGCACCCACTGAATTATATACCATTTTTAAAAGGACAAGTGGGGCTATCTTTTATACCATTATTTTCCTCATATGAAATAATTTACTAAAAAAAAAAAATCATAAAATGTGATTAAAAAAACACCTTTTCTAACTCTGACCTGAAAAATCATTTATACAATTACAAACGGTTAAATAAAGATCTATATAGTTTCAAATATTTGTCCTGAGTTAAGAAATACCAATGTTTCCATGGTTTTCTGATGTGTTTTGCATGTTATAGGGAAATGTAATGTTATTTTTTCCTCTACAGTGGTCTTTTGACCCCAACCCTAATTCATCTGTAACCCTAAGAGGTACTCTGACCCAAGCCCTAGATCTAGGGTTAATAGATTTAGTGTTTTTTTTTGTCCCTTTTTTTCCAAATGCAATTTTGCAGTCAAACAACAGCAACAGAGAGACGGAAGTGATACACGGCAGTGCCATATTGGTGGAGCATGCTGCGCTCCAGTATGGTGCCTGCATTTACCATGTGGGGTGATTGCGGTGTCTGTGGAACAAATTTGGGTGTTGCATGATGTCTCGATGTTGAAGCACCATAGCCACACTATCAAAGCATGGCAGTGATTGTTGATGGCTGCATATGCGGGTTTCACGCAAATGATCACCTTAGCAGTGATTGTATGCATGGGGGCACTTAAATTGTACTTAGAGGTCTGCCTCAGAACCGGAGCCAGCCTCTTACACTAACGGAACGTTTGTAGCACTGCGCTCAGGAGCCAACGCTTTATTTAAAGACAGGACATATATATATATGTCCACATCGTGCTTAAGTACCATGATTTTCAGGATGTATATATACGTCCATATGTGAGAAGGGGTTAATGTGAACTAAAAATAATTTGCAAAATAGAGTTATAAATAGTGAATAAACCCCCAAATTAGCCTTCAGTCAGACAAAAGGTAACATCTGCCTAATTAAAAGGCCTTTTGATTGGTACTCCTAGCTGCACTGTTCAAATAATATTGAATATTCATCCCAAGTAAAACTAACACTTGTAGGATGCCATCTGCTAAACAGTGTTGTCTGTCATTGGCATGTGGATGAGTCAATCATATATTGAGGTGACTCACTAGCTGGTAGGAGATACGCATGTCCTCCTCGCTAGAAACTGTATTCAGGATATGATACATGACGTTAAGTATAAGTTTTATACTTGGATTAAGCTTTAATATCTCTAAAAACGGTACATGCTTGGAGTGACCTATTGATCGATTAATACTTTTATTGTTGGGTTTATCACATCATTGAATATCTACCTGCTTTCCATGACATCATTGTCATCTGCAATATGACATATTCTGCATTTATTGTTAAGTTTATTGCTAACAAAATACTAATATAAAAGGTAAAAATAATAATATATACAAAAAATGGGAAAAAAAACAAATGTTTGTCTCATTTTTTTTTCAATAGTGAAGGATACCTGGTTAAAAATAAAATTACATTAGGCATACAATATTGGTGCTTGGGTAGTTGCTGTGTAAAAAGCTGATTAACAGCAATGCTTTTAGAACTGTATAAGTAATACTGTGTCGAAAGAAGACTTCAATAATTTATTTTAGCACATACCCCATGATGACATAATGTCAACTTAACAATAACAAAGCAAATATATGCTAACTTTTCATGAAAGTAAACAACATAAGCCTGTGCTTTCAGTCTTTCTGCCATGTCAATAGAATTTACATTTCATCAAACTGAACAATAAACTATACAGTATAAGTGCATTCTGAAATAAAGTAAAGTAAGAAAATCTGTCATCAGTACTGTGCTTTATATTTTCTGGTGAAGATATTGGGCTTTTTGTATAATTATGGAGGGGCAAATCTGGTGGTTCCTAAAGAAGACAGTAGTGTATACTATAGAGTTCAAGACGCTGGTATATCTGTGACCAACAGAAGAGGTGTGATGACTTGTGTCTGCAGGAAGAAAATGGTCTGAAACCAAGACTTTTGTTTGTTCATTTTGAAGGGTTTGGCCTATCACATTTGACTATTGTGGACATCCACTATTTGAGCTGCAATGATCATTGTTGATACTTTATGAAAAATATAATGCTGATTAATATTTTGTGATGCAGGATTGTTGTAATGTTCATAGTGTTCTTAGTTTGCTTGGGCTGACTATTGTACGAAATTAAACTGATTTAATAATTTTAATTGAATGTTCAATGTCCATCTATTGTCAGCACTATCCACAATAAACTTAAAACAATGTGTTTTTTACTACTTTTCTGTGCTCCTGTGTCAGTCCCTAGAGTGCACCTCTTCGTTCGCATCAGACCAAAGGGAGAAGCATTCTAGCAGCTTGGTGCTGTGCGTAGCACTCTAAGCACTTGCACGCGCAGCAGATGATGTTTGATGTGTGCTGAGCCTCAGCTGGGATGCCATGCTAAGCAAGCATCAAACGTCATCCAATGAGTGTGCTTAGAGTTCTACACATAGTGCCAAGCTGCCAGGATGCCTCTCCCTTTGGTCTGATGTGACCAAAGAGGTGGATAGAATGGATGCCCACTCCCCATGCAGCCAGCGCTGCTGGAGAGGTAAATAGTGTAGGAAAGTATATTTTAACGTTAAACAAAAAAACACACTAGTCAAACGTTTCTTTTTTTCTGTTGGAGAAAAAAGGACTACAGTTACCCTTTAAAGCAGGTAATCATTAACTTTATGTGTCATACAAAATGTACTTTCACAAGATGTCAACACTGGTGTAGAAGAAGGGGCTGAAGATTTATAGATATTTGTAAAAGTAATTGTTATTATTAAAGTTTAATCCTTCTTTAACATCTAACCTTGAAACTGGACACTGTAGTGAGATGAAGATCCATCTCCAGAGATTTGAGGAGACGATGCCCACACAAATGTATTATAATCACGTATGGAGGCAGCTCCCACCTATTACAAGGATATAACACACGATAAATAAAAGGCACATTCCACTTTACATGTATATGTTACATGAAATCAAAACACTCATATGTGCCGATGTTTAAATAAAGTACATGGAGCATAAAAATAAATATTTTATATTTATAAAACAAATTGACTAAGGCAATATGCATCAATTATCTGAAAAAGAGCAGAATCTCGTTCTCTCACTTTGAAGATGCCGATCCAGTCATGGGTTGAAGCTTTCATGCCAACTGGAAGATTATAATGACACTCGACCTTGGTGTTGGGTACATAGATGTGTGCCACATTCAGAAAGTTCACAGATGGCAGTTGTTCAGAGTTACCCTCCATGGTTGCAATCTGCATTTACCCCTAGATTTAAAAAAAAATATTGATAATAGTGAGATGGGTTATTGTATATTGCCACAATAATATCAAGGTTTTAAAAGGTATATGACATTAGGTATTTGCAAGTAATTACTGAACACTTTAGAAAAGTAAGCATTTTAGAGCCTCTGTCTGTTTGCAATTGAACCAGTTCATAGAATGAATAATAATTGTGTTTCTTTGTGTACATACCTGGGCTGTGAACTGTGGTGATTTGATAAATGTCAGTTAAAAATTAAGTTTTCTTTAGTTGAAAATGGCATCAAGTGTAGGCCATTCAAATAAAATTGCTTTAATGAAAGAATACAAATAAAGTAACTTACAGAACCCTCTCTGCACTATCAGGGGGCAGATATCTTTACCCATGATTCTAAACAACATGTCTTTCCTGATAGAGTTACAAGCAGGAAGGGCTCTGTAAGGTACTCTGTTTGTAGTCTTTACATTTTCAAGTATTTCTATTTAAAAGGTCTACACTTAATGCATTCTCTAACAAAGCACAGCATCATTTTTTGCTGGTAGTTGTCCTTCAATAGCTGAGTGGGTAAGATAGGAAGTTGGAACTATTGACCATAGTTCACCCTAGCATTTTTACTCCTGCCTCAGTGTGTTAGAACACAATCTCAGGGTATCTTCAAAAAGCTACATAATCTTCTATATAGATCTGATGGTATCTGTGCATATTAGTTGTTACATTTCTTACAAGTATAGAATGTGGGCAACTTTTAAAAGAACACAGATGTTTCATACATGTATGTATGTAAGTCTATAATATAGTATTAATATTACTAACAGATAATTTCTCCCCCATGCACTAGTCAGTCTGTGTTTGCCCTTCTATGCTCTGTACCAAGTGTCGTGTATATTGTTGGTGCTGTATGAACAAATGCTATTTTCTATGATAAAATAATTATTACCTTTTATTTAGTATTTATTTATTATTTTTCTTGAAGGAACTCAAAGTCTTTCAGTACAGGCTCTTGGACTTAACCAAATCACCTAATAATAGATTATTGTTAACCAACTTAATGGTACAGGTTGAGGATCCCTTATTCTGAAATTTGTGACGCCCCAAATTTTTCGGATTTTGGCACAAGTTCCAAATTCCACACATGCTGTCAGAATGCGAGCGCACAACAATTTATTGAGGATCCTGTCCCCTTAAGCTGTGGTATAGCCTTTCCATGCATGCTCAGATTCCTCCATGCCCATAATGACATATGTGCAGGCCTGACGTGCAAAAGGCAGGTTCCCAACGATGCCTCGCAGTAAAAGTGATTTATTTGCCCTATCCAGTATTTGCATTGACATTACTGTATTCCATGAGTGCTGAGAGGTTTTACTACATATTATTGGTGAAAATTACACATTATCTAAAATGACCCGTTATCCAAAAATACACCTGGTTCCAAGTATTCTTGATAAGGGATACTCAACACATTTATTGACCTCAGAAGAATGAGATAAATTGACCCTGAAGTTTGAACAGGTCCAGCAGTTTGATTATGTGCCAACTTTGCCATCTTGCTTATATGTCCACCTACCTACATGAATTGAATTGAGACCCTCTCTCAATAAGGGTTGCCACCTTTTCTTCAAAAAAATACCGGCCTTGGTACTTCCTCCATAGACTTAACATTGTGGTCAAGCCGATTTTTTACCGGCCTGCCGGTAAAATACCGGCCAGGTGGCAATCCTACTCTCAATCCTACTGTTGCAATAAATACATGAATACATCCTTTGTCAAGCACAGAAGGTCTGCATTAAGACAAGCAGAATCCTAGATATAAGCAAAGTGACTCTTCAATGCATTTAAACAGGAATCTTTAAAAGACAGGGTAGGTGATCGAGATTGCCACTTTCATTATAAGTGGAATGCTCTGAATACATTATTTTGTCAATTTAAGACACTTATAACATATGACTACTTTGGTGGCTCCCAAAGATCTATGAATTTTTGCTTAAAAAGTTCACCTGACAAATATGTTTTAATAGGTCTGTTTTAAAAGCCATAACAATAAAATACTGATTCAGAGCATGCATTCTGCGTGCCATAAATATATGCAATGGTGCCTTGACACCTGGATCACCTCCAATTCTCACTGGGAGATATTAACTTAAATCAATGCAATTATTTTATTGTGTTAAAGACCTAACCTTCGACATACATGCCTGTCAAAAAAATCATAACAAGAAAGGGTTTTCCACAGGTTCATATTATTAAAGTAACACATAATCATATATAACACAGATGTCCAAGTGCTGGCCCACGGAGCAGATGTGGCCCTCAAGAGTTTTTGTGTGCCCCCTATTATGGCTATATATCTTCTTTGCTAACACTTTCTGAAATTAATAATGTATACCCTCCCAACTTGGCACTTTGGGTGGTCCTCCATATTAAAAAATATTGAACATTTGGCTTTAAACTCCGAGTCAGGAAATTGTTGCCTGGACTCCATATTCTGTGCTAGTTTTATGTGACACACGCCTCTCAGGTTTTATTAGAATACCATATTTTAATGCCTGGAACACTGTTGGTTGAATTAAGGACGTCTCTAACTCCTGACACATTAGGTTTTTCACGAGGTGCAGGGTTAGGGCCATTGGTTTTTGTTACCACAGCTTACAAGTCGCTACAGAGCGTTTTTGTAGTTACCTACTAAAGGTTTATTATTTTGATAGCTTTATACTTTAGCCTCACATCATTAAAAATGTGCTCAAGAATGATAATAATCACCAGAATGATGCATAGAATACAGATCTATCTATTCACTACACAGGTGACTAGACAAGAGAACTGTAAGTCAGGGCTTGACAACCTTGATTTGATTTTAGGAGACAGACAATGGCACATCAAATCACACAAACATACACACATAATCACGCACAGAGACAGTCACATACATGCACACCTCACAGACATCCAGTCACATACACACACCTCACAGACATCCAGTCACATACACACACCTCACAGACATCCAGTCAGTCACATTCACAGACATCCAGTCAAATACACACACCTCACAGACATCCAGTCAGTCACATACACAGTCACACACACAGTCTCACAGACATCCAGTCACAAAGTTAGCCTTTCTTTGTTCCCTTAATGTGTCCTCCCTCCCTGCAGCTTTACCTCGCACTAGAGCGCGTTGCACGAGGGGGCGGAGATTGGAGTCTGTGCAATACGCACAGACATTCCCCCATCGCTTTGCACTTTAAATAAACTGGAAGGCAAGGAGCTACATATGGCTAACAGCACCCGGGCACCAGGTCTGATTTCCTGGTCGCCATGGCGCCCAAGGTTTGTCGAGCCCTGTTGTAAGTTCATGGATAAAAGAAATGGACAAAAAAAGACCTGCAATCTTCCAAAGTAGTGGTAATAAGACCAGACAGAAATGTAAAAATATATATTTTTTTACTTACAGTGGCAGACAATGGAGTTCATCCCCAGGAACAGACAGCCTTACGCATTTCGCGCCATAACAAGGCACTTAGTCATAGGCATTTCTGCCAGGGGTTGATACCACTACTTTAGAAGATAGCATCATCGTTTTACCATGATTATCACTATTAGCACAGCGTCGCCAGATTTCTTCCCCACCCGTTGTGTGCAACAACTGCTTTTGGAGGACGATTTTTTCTGGTGTATCCATTGTTATTATCCTATGTATGAACTACTAAGTTCAGACATTAACTGCAAAGAGGGGCCCATCAGAGTATTGTCCCAACTCAGCTATTAATACCTGACTTTTTGGTTTTTCTGCTCTATTGATGCTCTTGTGAGTAGACCTCACATCTTATCCCATCCTCATTACTTTTCTGAACATTCACATTTCCACTATGCTTTAACGTGCACTCAATCCTTCTACACCTGTACTTTTATGATAGTGCAAGTTGCATAGAGGTGACATTTAAAAATAATCTCAGTTCAGCCTGAAACAACATGTAAATAAGCCACTGCATAATGGAGAGGTTAGCCAGACCGAGGCATGAGATACACATATTGGCAGCTATGGTGTAACATAGAATGCAAAATCTACATTGCAATAGATCGACACTTTTCATTCCATGTGTGATGTCATTGGTGTACTTACATCTTTCCTTAATAGCTGATTAGGTCATCTTGCCTGAGGATTATTTTAAATTCCATAGTGACTTTTTTCCAGCTCATAGAGCCTGCCCTCAATCAGATTTTCAGACAGTTCACAATAAAATGATTGTGCATAGTTTATGCAAGCAGACCATAGGGCAAGACAGAGCCCCTCAATCTCATTAACAGAATATGCTAATTATTACCAAACCCTATTACATATTCATAGAAATTATATATGTTAGCTGCAAAGTTAATTTGTATGGAAATGAGCTAATTAGTTTAGGAAGTATGTACTAAGGTTGCATGGATGGAAACTAACAGAAGATAAACAGCATACTAGTCAGACAGAATGTGCTATTCTACATTTGTTTTAACACTAAATAAACTGAGGTTTTTGTAGAATTGTTAGTAAAATACTATTCAGAAAAATAGTGTTCAGTAGAGTTGAGCGGACACCTGGATGTTCGGATTCGGCAGGTTCGGCCGAACTTCGAAAAAATGTCCGGGTCCATGCTCGAACTTGACCCCGAACCCCATTGAAGTCAATGGGGACACAAACTTTTGGCCACTAAAATGCCTCTAAAAAAGTCCTGGAAAGGGCTAGAGGGCTGCAAAATTAAGTAAAATGTGGGTAAGAGTGTCCCCATTCATACGAATAGGTCAATTGACCTATTTGTATGAATGGGGACTATATTTCGGTTTATAGAAAGCCAATAGCCATGTAATGCTATTGGCTTTCTATAAACCGAAATAGAGTGCCCATTCATAAGAATAGGTCAATTGACCTATTCTTATGAATGGGGACTCTATTTCGGTTTATAGAATAGCAATAGCATTACATGTATTACATAAACCGAAAGTCTATAAACCGAATCTCTTTCGGTTTATGTAATACATGTAATGCTATTGCTATTCTATAAACCGAACTAGAGTCCCCATTCATAAGAATAGGTCAATTGACTCACTGTGCGGCTGAAGCTCAACACCACTGTGCTACCCTGCCTCTGTGGAAGTCCGGAAGAAGAGTGACTCAGTCAGAGTACTGAGCCTGTGACAGGTACCTCCTTGCTGTACTGTACTGTGAGACAGCTTATGTGTGTGTGTGTGTTAACACTTGCGTGTGTGAGACAGCTTGTGTGTCTTATATATATACTTCTTAGTGGCATGATATACATATATTATATATATATAAATAAATAAAATATTTATATATAATGCCAGTGATAAGTTTTATTTAATATACAAATATTGTGATAAGGTGAATGGGGTGGTTTGTGGGGGAGTTTATATTTCCACTACATTGCTCAGAGAGGCATATGATATTTAACCCCAGGGGGAGTATGTGTATATAACTTAAATTAATGTTTAGTTATGGGCCCCTGGGGTGGAGCATTTGGAGAGCAGGGTGGGCCAGTGCTCCACTCTGCTGTTTATTGTTTCTTGGGAGACATAGGTCCAGGCCAGGGTTTTGGACTGTCTCCAAAACCACTTCTGCAGCTGCAGGTAATAAGCTGCAGCAGTGGGAATAAACCCCTCCCTGCTAGGCAGGTAAAAGGAGAGTTTTTTGTTTTCTCTCTAAAAGGCTGACTGAGGCCTGTAGTGCAGAGAGCTGACAAGACACTAGGTTGGTGAAACCAGTATTGTTTTTGTTATATTTCAACCCTTGAGAGATCAGGAGTTTGATGTTAGTAAGTGCTCAGACGAGCTAGGTTTTTGTTTACAGGGATTTGTGATATATTTTGGTTTCTTTCATTTTGCTGCTGTCCCCATTGTGAAGTTCAACAATAAAGTGCCTGGATTTAAGTTGCTGCAAACAACTGTGCATGTTTGTACCCAAGAGGTCCGTGCTAACTGCAAACAAGGATCACAATATATATATATATATATATATATATATATATATATATATATATATTAGTGTCCTTCACCAAGGTCTGTACTTTGAAAAATTTCCGTGAATCTCCCGGTTTAGTGAATAGATTCCAGCATTTAATAAAATCTATTTAAAAAAAAAAAAAATTCCCACTGAAGTCCACTTTCAACACCATCGGTACCAGATATTTACTCCTTGTGAGTGAAAATTTAAATAAAATGTAAATAATGTGAAGATATCAATATTCCTCTTAACAATATTCACAGTAACGCAAACTCATTATTTGACATATTGCATGCCTAACTAACATGTTTATGTATTTATTTTCAGCATATATTTAAAAATCCATTGCAGTCACTAATGTTACCAAATATTGTTATGCTTTGATTGCCCCTTGTACAGCTCTGTGGTGCATATTGACATTTATAAATAAACTAATGGTAATATTTTATGATGTGTCCTGAAAACTATACACTATGTATAGCAGGTAAGCCATGGTTTGGATTTATAGTCAACTCCCCTGCATTGTTAAGATATACTGAAAAGTATTTTTGCTAGGGAAAAGAATTACACACAGACTGTGGATAACATGATGAGTACAGTAAACACACAAGGCCTAGAGCAGAGGGAGGTTTGATGAGCAGTACTTGCACTTTGCAATAGTGCACTGAATAAAACACGTCACACTTTTGCTTCTTTCAGACGAGAAACAAAACTAACACTGGATTCACACACCGGTCCTCACAACGACCCACTACCTCCCTCGTCACATATGAGTCCCACAATACAAATACATCATAAACCTTCTTACCCCCGCACTCAGAAATCAGCTGTCCCAAAACAACAGCAGCCTTCCGAATAGAACGCTGGGAGTTGTAGTTCAAACAAAGGCTAAACAAATGGAAAGTAGCACTTATAAAACTACATTACCTAGGAAGCATTGCAGTGACATAGGATCTGGATCTGTGGCACCCTTGTGGTTGCTATGTAAGATGGGTGTGTTATTAGTTATCGCTCGGAATTCAGGGAATTGTAGTTCAAGCAATGACCTTGGCCAACCTGTAGCTCCACAGCTTACAAAGATACTGATAATAATAACCACGTATATGAAGCTTCCTATTCGTGCCTGAAAAACAAAAAGCTAGTTACAGCTCCACATTACACTTCCAATTATTTATATTGCACCATCAATTTATGCAGCACTCAGTGTATACGGGGGCAGACTAATACGAGAGAGCCCTGCTTGCAAACATCCATTTTGACCATGTTTAGCTGCTTTAGGAATACAGATGTAGTGTGTACAAATCTAATTCAGCATATTGTAACCAACATCATGTAAGACCAGATGCCACAGAAGTGATGTTTGATTATATTTAAGAAACCTTCAGGAATACAGCATATAGTAGGGTCATACAATAACAATAACAGTATTTAAGCAGGGAGGGTACATTCAGATATTCTCTGGTTTTAAACATTCTGTGGATGTTACTTTTGCCCAGCACCCAGGGGAGGTTACTATTACCCAATTTAATGGTACTCCAATTATGGATATGGGGTTAATTCACTCTAGGAAAATATATACTGGAGAAAAGAGCAGGGAGACAGAGTTCATGATTAAGTGCATAGTTGCCAACTGTCCCGTTTTTGCCGGGACAGTCCCGTCAATTGGGAGCATGTCCCAGTGAATTCACCATGCCGGGACTGTCCCGGCAAATGAGCAGGAGTGGCACGTGAAGGAAAAAAAAAAGTTCTCCTGGACTTTAAAAAAAAAAATGCTTCCTCGATCGACATCTGCAGCAGTAATAGAACCAGAGCTCAGTCTCCAGAGACATGTGGGAGAGAGAGGCAGCACGAGGGAGGACTCGCACCAGTAAGAGAGTCCTCCCCCACCATTTCATTGCTGTGCAGCAGTGTTGATGACGCTGTTAGAGAGAGCTGGGGGAAACATGGACTGCCTTTTCCCCTTGTATTTCCTTAGGTACATAAGTTTTATATATAAATATATTAAAACTGTATTATTAAAACTTATGTTTCTAAGGGAATACAAGGGGAAGAGGCATGTCCATGTTTCCACTTTATAAGCACTCATACACTGGGTTTTCTTTGTTTTCCGTGTGTGTGTGTGTGTGTGTGTGTGTGTGTGTATATATATATATATATATATATATACATACATATGGAAAACAAAGAAAAACCAGTGTATAAGTGCTTATAAAGTGCAATAAATAATTGGCAAAAAAACACTGGCAAATGAATGGTCAAATTATACAATACAAAATGGAGAAGCTTCAAACACTGTGATATGGTGCACATTTAAAGCATTTATGAGAGGGATCTTTATCAAAATAGGAGCAAAAGAGAAGAAAGCACAGAACACCAATACATCTGAATTATATATACGTTTAGCATTATTAGAAGAAAAGAATAAAAGGGAAATCACACAGGAAAGAATAAACGATATAAGGGAACTTCAAATGGAAATTAAAAGAAGACTGGATAAAAAAAACTAATAATGCCATCCTTAAGCTTAACCAATCATGGTATGATGGCGACAATAAAACATCTAGATGGTTCTCTAAGAAATTAAAGCCCAAAGGGAACGCACAGTCAGTTAGGAAGATTATAGAGGGAAACAAAATACATCTCTCTCCAACAGATATCGGGAAAACGTTTTCTTCATATTATAGAGAGCTGTACAATCTAAAAAACGTATATCAAACACAAACAGAAATTCAGAGGTTTTTGGGGAAACTAAAACTTCCCAGACTCTCGTTAGAGGATCTTAAAAAACGAAATGAGCCTATATCTACAGCAGAGATATCCACAGCAATAAAGAACCTAAAAAGCGGGAAGGCACCAGGCCCGGATGGATACCCCGCAGCGTTCTACAAACAGTTTGAAGAAATAATCACACCCTTGTTATCCAATACATATAGGGAAATCGAGAAAGGTTCCCCCCTGCCTGAAGAAATGCTTCCGGCCTTAATAATACCAATACCCAAGCCAGACAAAGAAATACATTTTGTCACAAATTTTAGTCCGATCTCCCTTTTGAACACCGATCTAAAAATATTTTCGGGAATCCTGGCGAATAGGTTAAAAGAAGCGATACCTAGTCTGTTCCATTCAGACCAGACAGGCTTCATTAAGGGTAGAAGTGGTGGGGACAACGTCCGGAAACTACTTCATGTGATAGACTCGCTGGGGGGACGGTTGGACTCAGCGGCCTTTGTAGCTCTGGACGCGGAGAAGGCCTTTGACAGGGTGGAGTGGAGATACCTGTCGGAGGCCTTGTCCGCGTACGGATTCGAAGGCCCAATCCTGAGGTCGATTTTGAGTATGTATACAATCCCCTCAGCAAGGGTGGTGGGAAATGGCTTCAGATCAGAGTGGTTTGACATCAGGAGTGGGACCAGACAGGGATGCCCCCTGGCCCCTATTCTGTACGTTCTATCAATAGAACCACTAGCAGCATACATCAGACAGTCGGATCTGGTATCGGGAGTTAAACTGGCAGGGGATGAGCTAAAACTCACCCTGTATGCTGATGACATCATACTTACCCTCTCTGACCCACAAAAATCACTACCTGCAGCTATGGACCTGATCCTAGAATTTGGGAGGTATTCGGGGTATAAAATTAATATCAAAAAAACTCTAATTATACACAAGAACATAAAAGAAGAGGAACTAATAAAGCTAAAAAAAAAAATTTGAATGTAAATGGGGGAAAAAAGAAGTTACATATTTGGGTGTAAAACTCAGTATCTCATGGGATCACATCACACGTATTAACTATGATTTCCTACTGGGTGAATTAAAGACCATAATCACAAGATGGAAAAATCTTCATCTCTCAATGCTGGGTAAAATTAACGCAATTATATCATACTTAATGCCCAAACTAGAATACCTGATGAGAACCATTCCAATTCCGATATCCAGAAGTATACTGAAAGAGTATCATATTTTATTTTATACATTTGTATGGGGCCTGAAGAAATCCAGGATCTCTGTCAGGAATCTAACATATAACTTGAAAGAAGGGGGTACCTCCTTTCCAGATGTATACAGCACACATGACGCAATTATTCTGTCACATCTGCTGTCTTGGAAATTTAAAACCTCCAATACCTGTGCCTGGTACAAATATGAAAAAAGTATATTGGGACAAAGAAATCCATTACATTTAATTTGGGTAGATAAACCAATATTCAAAAAATTAAAAATAGATAATAGACTTATTAAGGGATTGTATCAGACACTCGGGAAACTAAGGAAGAAATATGGGGCAGAAAAACTCTTTACAGCAGACACCCCCTTGAAAGCCCTAGAAATGTATTTAGAGAATATTAATTACAACTCATGGAACCAAGCCTCAATAAAAAAACTGGGAGATATTTATGTTAATACAGAAATAATCACATTTAACAGTCTAAATGAAAAATAAGGTATTGACAATAGTGAATTCCTGACTTATCTCAAGATACAAAATCTAACTAATAGCAGATACTCTACTGATCAAAATAACCTTGCTGGTATTTTCCAAATTAAAAACTATACCAAAATAATCTCAAAAATAAATAGGAATTTACATATTTTGGAGAATAAGGGTAAACTTGGAGGAGTTGAGAAATGGGAAAAAGAACTAAAGTTTGAAATCCCCCTGGAAAAGTGGGAACACGCCTTCAGAAACACAAGAAGGGCCTTACACGGAATTAACATTCAAGAAACCTACCTCAAAGTTTTACACAGATGGTATCTGGTACCAGAAAGGACAGCCAAATTTCAACACTCACACTCAAACTTATGTTGGAGATGTGAGGAAGAGATAGGCACCCAAGCACACATTTGGTGGTTCTGTGTCAAACTCGGACCAGTTAAGCATAAACTGGAAGAAACAATTGAAAAATTAACTCACACAAAAATAGAATTATCACCACAAACGTTTCTATTTCACGTAGACATACCCTCCCCCAAATCATCTGTTAGGTCCCTGATAATACATATACTGTCGGCCATTAAACTCTGCATTGCAAAATGTTGGAAATCATCTCAAGGCCCAGGCTGGACAGATATAGTAACACAGATCAACTATCAGAGATATATGGAAAAAGCAATCTTTATAAACATGACTCAGAGGGCCCAATATGAGGAAATATGGTCACCCTGGGCAGAATTAACGGATCAAGAATGACCTCCCGAACCGCCGCACCCCCTCAGGAACCCCAAGGACGGAATGTAGTATGAATGGATGTATGCCTAGTCTGAATGTTATATGCCCCCCAAAGTAGTTAAATATATAGAATAAAGAGAATGATAATTTAATAGTTACTCTCTCGTTTTCCTCTCTTATTGTTTTTTTTTTTTTCCTGTGTGCTGTTTTTTTTGTTCTTTTACAGTATTGTAAATCTTATCTGTGTATTACTTATCTCTGTTGTATGTTGTTTGTAATTGAGAATAATAAATACATTATATAGTGAAAAAAAAATAAAAAAATTCAACAAACAAAAAGAAAAAAAAACAAAAAACAAATTAACACTGGCATATTTATGGGCAAATTGGCTGCGACATATTAATATGCATACAATGGCATATTAATGGGCAAAATAACACTGAAATATTAATGGGCAAATTGGTTGTGGCATATTATTTGGCAAGCTGGCTGTGGCATATTTATGGGCAAACTGTCCCATTTAATGGACAAACTGTGGCATATTTTAATAAGGCAAATTGGAAGTTGCATATGTTAATGGCAACGGGACTGAGGCATGTTAATTGGTAGCGGACAGTGGCTTATTTTAGTTGGCAAAGTGATGCTGTGGCATGTTCTGTAGGGCAAAATAACATGTGCTATGGGGGAAACTTACACTGTGGCTTGTTCTGCAGGGGCAGTTCTGTGGGGCAAATTGACACTGTGGCATGCCAAATCATGTGGGTGCAATATGAGGGCATGGCAAGTGCTGTGGGTACTGTATGGGGCTGTGTTAAGTCCTTTAGGTGCAATGTTTGTGCAGAGGAAGGGCGATACTTGTGTGTGCAATCTTGGTGCTCTAGCTAGACTTTTAGGTGCAAGCTTACTGTGGCAAGCCACATGGGTGCAAGGTGGTGCTGTAGCAAGTCACATGGGTGCAAGGTGGTGTTGTGGGTGCAGTGCAAGGAATGTAGCGGCAATAATGAAAGATGGGCAGGAGAAATGGAGTAAAGGGGCAGAGGAAGGATATTAAAAACAAGGAATGCATTTTTTTCAAAATCATTTTATTTTATCATAACTATATCTTCTCACTCACCGCCTGTGACTGGCACAGCATGTTTTAACCCCTTAGTGACAAGATATTTTCACCTTGACTTTCCCTTGGTGACAATGGCTGTTTTGACATTTCTGGGGTGTTTGTGTTTAGCAGCAATTTTCTTCTTTCTCACATACTGTACCCACACAAATTATATGTTGTTTTTATCGTCGTAAAAAGAGCTTTCATTAGATACCATTATGTTCATCATATCTTATAATTTACTACAAAAAAAATCATAAAATATGAGGAAAAATTAAAATAAACCCACTTTTTCTAACTTTCACCTAAAATATAATTTACACAAATACAATCATTAAAAAAGACCCCGTCTAAATAGTTTCTAAATGTTGTCCCGAGTTCAGAAATACAATCATTAAAAAAGACCCCGTCTAAATAGTTTCTAAATGTTGTCCCGAGTTCAGAAATATGCATGTTTCCATATTTTTCTGTATTTTTTTGCGAGTTATGGGGCAAAAACCAAAAATAGTGTTTTTTCCTATATTGACCTTTTGACCCCAACCCGAACCCAAAATTTAACCTTAACACTAAATTTAACCCCAACTCTAACCCTTATGCCATCCCTTAATATATTTTAATTTTAACCCTATCCCTTATGTTAAAAATTATTTAATTTTAACCCTATAGGCTAATCTAAGAATATAACCAGTTTTTATTTAATTAAATATTTTTATTTTTTTACATTGTTATGCTACTTAACTACCACTAGGGGCAGTCAAGTAGCATATTCAAAGCGACGGAAGTGAAGTTACTTTCACTTCCGAACTCAGACCTCCAGAGGGCATAGCCATATTGACGGAGCATGCTGCTCCGTCAGTATGGCTCCCACGATCGCTCCGTGGGTCGATCGTGGGTGCCCCAGAAAACAAATTTCGGTGCTGGCTATTGCCTCGATGTCGAGGCAATAGACCAGCACCGTTAAAGCGGTTTTTTTGATCGTTGATCGCGAAAAAAAACGCTTGATTCACTGCAGGACGTGCCAGGCACGTCCATTGTCGCGAAGGTGTTAATGGGGGTACGCATAAGGAACAAATATGAAGCTCTATGGGCTTTTATATCTGTTCAACTTATGAACTGCATGTTTTAAAATTTCAGTTTTCATATTCTGAACAAAACAATAATGGTGCAGTGCTGTGGGTCTGGCATAATGATGGTTTATTATGAGGAGAGAGGTTTTTCTTAAAATAGGCCCTGTTTGGTAGGAATTTAGTGATATCATCTGCACTATAATAACTAGGCGGCTTTACATTATGCTAATTATGTGGGTTGGGCAGTGGGCGGAGCTTTGGGGCAGTAGATGTTGAACATTTTTGATAGGTGTGCTGCAAAGTGTCCCTGGATATTTTTTTCGAATGTTGGCAACTATGGAAGTTTAATAAATCAATGTTTTATTCCATATTAAATTTGTGCAGATAAAGACCAGAAAATCCTCCAAGAAGTCGCCTTTCCGCGTTTTATGTTATTTTGCACTTAATCACAGGCATAAGGGGTTAATTCACTCCAGCAGTGAACAAGTCAATTGTATTATTGCCACGTTGTATTTTGAACATAAAAGTAAAGGTTTTCTGAAGGGTATGAGCTTATTCTGGACTCCACTGAGGAATCAACAGAAACTAAATGTCACCAAGCAAAGCATTTATTTTCAGGCTATTAAACGTAAGATATTTTTAGCCTTCTACTCTACAGTTGCTTCATCTTATCAAAATACTTTTGTGCTTAATACTGTCAACTTCATATACGGTATGTTTTTGTCACAGAGAACAATCTGCTTTGTCTTTTGAACTCTAGTATATAGATGACTTGTCATTTGAATTGAAAAACAATGGGGTCTTTTGACTACAGAATAAATGGTGGTCCTTGGACCTGGGAACAGCTAATCCCATGGAGGGCTCGGTCTCTAGCATGTATGAATACGAACAAAGCCATAATCTAAATAGAACAACATCAGCTTATTATTTTAATTTGTGAGGCAAGGTTCTCTACCTCATATATCAGTCGGTCTCTGTACCTTATATATCAGACTAACAAATCTAGTCTGTAACACCCCTTTATGCTTTGTACCAAGCACTGTGTAAATTGATGGCACTATAAAAAATAAATGTAATGCAAGTTAAATGGTTTATTTTAATATTGTGGAGCATACTGCATTAAAGGAAAAGTCAATCTTTTACCCCTTGTTTTTTTTTATTTTTATTTTTTATTAAAGGCTGCTTTGGGGGGATTCATTTAGCAACATCACAGTTTAAATGTGTTGTTTTATTTCTGTGTGGTGTTATTTCATAATCTATTTTTCGTTTATGCTCTGACCTGCCATTACCAGGCAGGAAATGATTTCTTAACCCCTTAGTGCTATGCTGCATTTGATGTACCTTGAAGACCAGAATTCCATTATTTTTGTCATATGTTTGCTGAACTGTGAATTTCTTTCTTTGTGTTCAGTACACCCACACAAATTATATATCATTTTTTTAAAGGACGGACGGGGCTTTCATTTGATACTATTATTTTCATCATATGATATAATTTACTATTAAAAAACATAAAAAATATGATGAAAATATGCCATAAAAACGCTTTTTTCTAACTGTGACCTGATTTTTTTTTAAACAATTACAAATGGTAAAAAAGACCCCATCTATAAATTTGTAATATTTGTGCTGAGTTTAAAAATACAATGTTTCCATGTTTGTCTGTTTTATTTCAAGTAATAAGGCAATAAACAATATTAGTGTTTTTTGTATTCTAACCATTTTCTTCTACAGTGACTTTTTAACCCTAACCCTAAATTTACCCTAACCCTAAATCTACCCCCACCCCTTAATCTAGCCCTTGTTCTCACCCGAAACCTCCTGTAACCCTCATTATAACCCCTACCCTAAATCTAGGTTTAGAAGATCTAGGGTTAGCTTTATACTTTATTTTATTTTCTTCTAACTGTAATGTTGCTGACTTCCTCTAGCGGCAGAGATGTTGCATGATGCCTCAATCGAGGCATTATGTTAACACTGTACACACACAGGCAGTGAAAGCTGATCACTGCCTATGTGTGTTTTAAAACGCATACGATCACATTCGCGGTGATCGTATGCGCAGGCAAGGGGGGGCGGAAGCGGATCTGAAGCCGACTCGGAGAGTAATTGCAGGCATGTAGCGTTGCACTAAGGAGCACAACGCTACATAAAAACTGAGAACGTAAATATACGTCCTCATGGTCCTCAAGGACCATGCTTTGCAGGACGTATATATACGTCCATTAGCGTTAAGGGGTTAAAGAATCCGGATTCATGGTTGTGGGTTAATGTCTAAAAACACTGCAGTACTGATGGCCAGCATAGGGGAGAAGCACTGGATGTATGTTTATAGATATTTAAAAAACTCCCAGATGAAAGGAAAATATGTTTGTAAGACATGTTGGCAGCTATAAGTTCCCATAGCATCAAAAAGAACACGTTTATGTATGAGCACACATACAAATAGCACCTTAAAGTGACTCTATCACCACTGCACTTCTGGGGAGCTCTTTTACCGCCAGCTCAACCCATGTATAAAAAAAAGACCCCAGACACTAAAAAGCACATGAAATGAGGTGAAGGTGCACACAACAGTATTGGGATGTAATAAAAGGCTAAATGTTGTGATTATATGTTTATGATGTGTAATTTTCAAACATCCTATTTTAATATTTGATCAATAAAGTTTTATTTTTGTTAATTGTTCTTTATTAAATAGTTAATCTTTTTAGTACCCCGCAGAGGTGTTCCAGGTTTCTGGTCCACTTTTTTTTTTTGCTTTATTCATATATTTTTTTTTTTGTCTAAGATAGGGGGAGAAGGGACAGTCTCCATATGGAGTTATTATACCAATGAGAAATCCCACTTCTCTTTTTTCTTCTGAAAAAGGCTAAATCACCCATATTTATAAGAAATGATGCCTTTTTAGTACCTTCCTAACACGTGTGGGGGGCTTTTTTCTAAATAGCCCCCATTGCCTTTGGAAACTGATTCATTTAACTTCCTAAACATGTTAATTAGCAACAGTATGATTCAAAGTTTCATTAAAGGGACACTAAACGTTTTTTTTTTTCACTTGTGCTTCTAATATAGAAGCACAAATGAAATATCCGTTGTCCCTAGTATGAGGATAAAATGGCATGTACTTTTGATAGTACACACCAGTTTATCCTCTGACCAACAGCTGCCATGCTTCCAAAGGAATCAGGCACCCGTCTGGTCAGCGACCGCCTATCTCTGCGAGATCAGCTTCCTTCTAGGAAGCAAGGGTTAAACAATGTTTAATGCTCCTTTAAGAAGGCGGTGGAGCTGATCAGTTGCTGTGGGTACTGGAGGAGGAATGGTGTGTAAGTGTTACAGTATAATACACTACGTCACCTTCAGAGTAGGCCAAAACATAAAATACATGGATGTCTACTAGAGAAAGTTATTTTTATTGGTTAGTGTTTTTTTTTAACCATACATCCATATAAATGCAGACAAATTAATAGTTCAGAATTAACCGATCTGTTACAAGATCAATAAAGCTTGAAAATAAAATTCCTGACTTGCCAAAAAAAAAGTTAAATTGTTTTAATGTATAGGAAAAAGGCTAAAAGGGAAGTTATAAGCTTTATCCCACCTCCGGAACCGCTAGTACTGATTTTAGCATGTGAGCCTTCTGTATGGTTAATAATAAAGAGAACATGCTCTTCATAAAACATAAGTAATGGCTGCCAAAGAAGCAGAAAACAGGAAAACAGACTGTGTGCACCGGCTAATTCATTTTTGCGATGCAAACTATGCAATAACAGATGCTATAAAGCAGACTTTCAGTTCAATCTGTCCTATCCTGGACTTGAACATCTTGTCTTTCTGCCTTGTCAGTGCAATCAGGTAAGAGGAGGTCAGGGGCAAATCATTATCTTGGTGTTATATCTTCCTGGGGATTGAGGTAAAGTAAAATGCTGAGCAGGCAGGATTAGTAGACACTCCGGAGTGCTAAAATCCACAGTCTGTTTGGTGTAAGCTACTAATTAAACCAGAAAATCTTAGGCCTGAGGGTCCCCTCAGTATTGGGCTTAACTGTTAGTGCTCTTCTACTCATCAAGCCTCGGGTAGTTCCGTTCAACAAAGAGTGACCCTATATGAATACTGTAATAAAGAAGAAACTTGCACTCTCGAATCTTCAGTGAAGAAAGTAATGTTTTAATGGCAGTGATATAAATGAAAAACCGGTGTGCACAGCAACCAAAAATAGAAGAAAGCACTTGAAGCGTTTTGCCACGTGGCGTTTTCCACGCTTAATCAAAGTGTAATAGGTGGTGCCCGGCATATCTCCATTAGGAGATTCAGACCCATTTATCTATATGAATACTGGCTGACATAGGGTTTAAAGTGCACCTGTCACGCATACCTGGTGTGGGATTATATATTTGCTGGTGTTTGTATAGATGAATTTTCAGTAAGTGAATTGCATGGAATCGAGATGGGAATTTAAAACTTTAGGCCAAATTACACCAGTTGGAAAAATTCTCCAATGCAGCTGACTGGGAAATCCCCCATCTCAGTTCCCTGCAATTCTCTCTTTATTGAGTAGACCCTTTAATGTTGAAAATGTAACATATATCTTTATGTTGTACTCGTAGCTATAGAAAGGCAAGAGTGCTTCCACAATGCATGATCCTGCCATGACAAGTATATGGCTGATCACTAGGGCTTATGTTCAAATCCTAGTACCCAGGAATCCTGGAATAATTGCTCATGATTTAGTCAGCATAACTGAGTGCCATCTAACCTGATCAAATCGGGAATGAAATTATTAAAAGAGATCATAGAGATCTACTAAATTGCATTGTTCAGCTTTAACCAGCTATATGTGACTGCTGGTAAGCCAGCATCAGAATAGTGATTAAATCCAAACCTTAATGCATCATTTGTGAAGTCATTATATTTTAGTAGTCTAGGTTTAGAGTTAAAAGGAAACCTTTACTGACTAACTGAGGATTTGAGTGCAGGCTTTTAAGACCATTTGGAGGTGTCAACGGCTGTTAACATTTGTCACGAGACAGTGTGTCCTGAAAGCAGGTCAGACATTGAATCCACAATGAGGTAACAAGCAAGAGATTCTTTGTTTCTCTCTGTGAGTGCAGCAGTTCCATCAATACAGTTATTTAATGTCTTTGATGCTGTGTTCTTGTGATTGGCTGATTTATCCATTTACCTCTCATATTTTGCTGTTGGGCATTTCACACAGAATATGATATACTACGTAATAGGGTCTGCACATGAGGAACCATTCGCTGTATCTTATAGTAAACGTGGAAATTGGTACCTTGGGGAAACACGTGTAACGGAAAGGCTACCCAAGGTGAACGTTGTAGGAAATCACCTTCTTAGCCCCCAATTAAAGCTCAGCATTCACCAGGCAAGTCTTTATGGAACCTTGCTCTTTGTACCCAAATAGCAGACAGGACATCTATCAGTTAGATACAGCAAGAATGAACAACTCCTTTATTTGTCTAACAACACAGAATTGTAAAAAGACATAAACATGACATCACATACATTAGTATACAGTGGGGGAGGATGGAACTAAACATAGTTCTCCAACTAACTGAGGCTAGGAATATATTAGACTTTCAGACTGCAAACCAAATAGGAATTACCATACAGTGAGTAGACCTAATTACAAAACACACAGTAAGACACCTAATGTACACAACATAATCCGTTTACCAGTTAATACAGAGCAATGGATGTTGGAGTAAACTATCAATTATTGTCACTGACAGATTATAACCCTTCAGAGTGGTCTACTTACAGAATTAAACATTACACATAAACCAATATACAGAATATGACTAACTAACAATATTAACGTATAGCGTTATGGCTAGAGTTGAGCGGACACCTGGATGTTCGGGTTCGAGAAGTTCGAGCGAACTTTTAAAAAAGTCTGGGTCCGAACTTGACCTCGAACTTGAGCCCGAACCCGAACCCCATTGAAGTCAATGGGGACCCGACGTTCGGCTTATGGAATACATGTAATTCTATTGGCTTTCTATAAACCGAAATAGAGTCCCCATTCATACGAATAGGTCAATTGACCTATTCGTATGAATGGGGACTCTATTTCGGTTCATAGAAAGCCAATAGAATTACATGTATTCCATAAGCCGAAAGTCTATAACCCGAACGACCTTCGGTTTATAGACTTTCGGCTTATAGAATACGTGTAATACTATTGGCTTTCTATAAACCGAACGAGAGCCCCATTCATAAGAAATTCTTATGAATGGGGTCCCCATTCATAAGAATTTCCTATGAATGGGGCTCTCGTTCGGTTTATAGAAAGGCAATAGTATTACATGTATTCTATAAACCGAAAGTCTATAAACCGAACGACATTCGGTTTATAGACTTTCGGCTTATAGAATACATGTAATGCTATTGGCTATTATATAAACCGAATGACTTTCGGTTTAAAGACTTTCAGTTTATAGGCGAACCTCGAACTCCATCACGGACATACAGTGAAATGTCCGGGATCGGTTTCGTGGCACGGACACCCTAATATCCGGTACGAACCCGAATAGTGCAGTCCGGGTTCGCTCAACACTATTTATGGCCCTCAGGCCCCTCCAAAAACTCCAGTCAGGCAGGCTGTCAGAATTCACTTTGTGACAACATGTTATAAATGCATGTCTCACATCTCTTTTCTTGGCCACTTTAGACACTGTATTTATTTATAAAGTGTCTTATCAGGAAACATACATTGAGATGTCTCTCATATACAATATGTCCACTCCTTCACTTGCTTCAGGTGAGGAGGTTACCATATTTGTAAAGGAGAAGGTTAATAGTATCCAGTTTCCTTCCTGTGGGTATATCAGGAGGTTTAGCCTGGATCATAGCTGTTTTCTGGATCAGAAAGTCTGTATTACTTGCTTGTGACCTCACTCATGAGGTTTTGATCTCCGTGCAGGTAAGGTTATACTCATTTAATTGTCTGCAGATGATATAGCTTTTTATATGTCTGAACTTAGAGAGAGACCTTAGAGAGAGAGCTCTGGGTTATTTTATTAAACCTTGTTTTAACTGTCACTGATGTTCCGTACCAGAACTATAAACAGCCTGGGGCCTATCCCTAGTGGAATGAAGCCAGCTAAGGCTTGCACATTTTATCTTCGTCCATTGCCTCCTGCACTGCAGGACTGTAGCCTAGTCAAGAACCTTGTATCATGTCTGTCTATATTTCCTCTCAAAGAGGGGACTTACACTGGGGAAATACCCCACACCAGAAAAGAAGCCCTATTGGGAAAAAAACAACAATAAGGCAAGGTGAACCTCTGAAGCTGTCAATTGGTGAAATTAGACCTCTATTCTTGAGGTGCTCTACATTTATTGAAAAGTAAGGATGTAGAGATATGCTTGTAGTTTTGTGGACATTTTGCCATTAGTAAATACTTGCTTTTTTGAAATACATTTTAAACATATTTTGATATTCTCTTTCTAAGAAATAGATTTGTAAGATTTGATTTTAAAAAAAAGGCAGCATTTGGAAAACACTTCAGACTCATGGTAAAAACACTTTGATGAAATACTGGCACTAGGGCTCTACAAGTCATGACCATGTTGGCTGGTGAAATCTTTCCATAGTATCATGCTCCTAAATAATATGCTATTATACAAATATAATTTATATTCTATGTTTCACCCGGTCAGAAACATACTTTTCTATGGAGGGATGCCTGTAATGCCCCTGGTGTACATGCTTTCTCTGACAATCAGGCCTAATAAGCAATGTTGCTTGAATTCCTGAATGGAGCCCTTGCCAATTTACAAATCTTGGCTATTAACTGACAAATTGAAATGCCAGAAATTTGGCTAGGTTATTTCACAGGCTTTTGACCCTTTTTGAGTAATAGTCCAAATTCCCTGTGACAGATGTAGCTGAAAATCATAAATTTCCACCATTTTCCGGTCAATTTTCAGCCACATTAGTCTCAGGCCATATTATATATTTTTCAGAAATTCAGCTATAAGCCCCAGTCTGGCCTTATTTTGGACAAGTTTGGGGCATATTAGGTAGATCCCAAAATAAAAAATAAATACTAACAAAGGACACCCCTGATTTATATTGATCTGTGTCTGTGTGCTACTACAAGATGCTGAAACAAAAATATGTGGTGAAAAGCCGATAAGGTGTTTTTGTAAAGTTATTTATTAAATCTCATCCTTGAGCGCCATAAGAATTATTAGTCACAATCAACAAAGTATTCCCTTTCCCAAGCCCTATGGAAAGGCACTAGTGTAAGGCATCTCTAACGCATTATTTTCTCAGAACAGTCACTTTAGAATTCACTTTTTCTAAATAAGCAAATCTGTATGTGTGAAACTGATTTCATAAAATCTATAATCTGCTATTTTGTTTTCCTGTGGTGAACAGCTTATAAAGCATAAAAAAAAAAACAGATAACCAGGTTTTTGTTGCATATTAATGTGGAGCCAGTAGCAAATGGTCCTTTCACACCAGGGCCAGATGGAACCAGGAGGTTATACATATCCACCTCCTTCCTCTATGACTAGAACATTGTGTATCCAAGGCACATGCTTTTGTGGTCATCGCTGCCAGTTCAGAATTCTTAGGCAAAGGCAGACTGTATATGAAAGCAACGGTCCATCTGCCACTGCAGAAAAAGTTGGTCAAAATAGCCTCTCACACCCGCCCTCAGCAGCCTTATAGTCCATGGATCATGGTACCGTCTGCCCTTGGCAGATGCCTCTGGCCTGCAGAATGTAACTAGACACATGTTGCCAATGGGCAGACTTTTGAAAATGCAAAAGTAAAATACTTTAATTTCCATGTGACTTTCTAACTCTTTTGTATCTTAGCAGCAGTTAAATACCTTTTCCAATATGGTTTCTGAGAAAGGCCTGCCAGCTGTGTCTTATACAATGCTACAATAGTTTTGTGAAACAATATAATATCATGATACAGTTGGTAAAGGTTTTGTAGAAGCTGCATAGATGATTGGTTTCCATCTCCCAAAAGTTTGGTGTTTTGTGTGTATAGAGACATAAGTTATTGACCTCTCAATAGTAAGTTGAGGGGAGAATGAAAAGGTGATTACATTTTTTGTCACCTTTTTTGACAATATATATTACATATATTACCAAGCTTGTTCTACAGGATGTATTAAAGTACATAATAAATGATATAATAGCATATAATGTTAAAGTATAACACGTGAATTAGTATACTATAATTATAATGCAAGAATGGAAATAGGTAAATTATAAAAAAATATATATAAAGAGAATATGATAGAGAGTTTAATGTGGGAGAAAATGGGGATGTTATAAGGAAAAAAGAATGTTATTTGTACATAGATTTTGAGTAAGTGATGAGGGAGGAGCATAATTAGTTTTTAAATAGAACTCAACTGTTCCATATAGTTTAGTATTTTATTACTTTGTAACACGTGGAGGGGGTTAGATAGGTGTTAGCATGAAGAGTATTATTTTCCTAGATTAAATTATGTCTTCTCTCTCCAAGAATGACATCCGTGGAAGCCATTTTTTGTGCTTTAGTTCTCCCTCTGCCCTGAGAGGAAGACAAAGGGTCTTATTCAATTCAGATCTCCTCAGAGGAGATATAGGTCTAAAGCCAATTCTGATTTGTAGGACGTTTTTTGTTTGTTTGTTTTTTACAATGTTTTGGAATTAAAAGCTTTAACGCATTCAAAAGATGTGTAGCTAGTGACATTTTTGTAAATGTTTGTTTTAAATCTGGTGTTATGAGCAAGTATCGTGAGTGGGTCATATGGTGGGTCTGGATCTGTAACCTTGCATATGGTAGAGATGACACAATTCCAGAAATGTTGGATTGGTGGGCATTCCCATATGGAATGAATAAAATGTCCCTTTGATGTCCAACAATGGACTGAAGATTTTGTATAAGTCGGATTCTAGTAATAATCTTATAGGCATTTGCTTGAAACTTTGTGGAGATGGAGCATTTGTGTATGGACATCATCATTTAAGTCCATTGTTTGTTTGGAAGATAATCTGTCTCTCTCCCATAGGCTTATGAAGTATGTTTTCTGTGGATGTTACAAATTAATCAGAATATAATGTTTCCTAGATATGAGTTTGTGTGGAGTCTGACCATGGGTTCTCAAAGATCAGAGGGGTATGATGTCATATCCCTTAAAGTGAATATAACATTTGTTAATTGCCTATAGAAGAAGTTATCCCAGGTAGTTAGTTAGTTGTGCCAATGTTTTGAGTTGACCATTCGATAATGCATCTACCAACTGTCGTGGTAAGGATGGTAGATTAGCAGAAAGTTGTCTATAACTATATGGCTTGTAACCAGACAGGAAGCTGTCATTGTTGGTCAGAGAACATAGAGAAGAAGGTGAATTGATAAAGTCTTTCATTTTTACCAATTTTGTCCAACTATCATTGAAGGATAAAAATTAGGTTGTGATGGAATCAAGAAGGACGTTAGTTGATTATTTTCACTCAAAGCTATGAGAGATATAGGTATATTGACATTTGCTTGTTCCATGGTACACTACATTTTAGTTATGGGCATATACCAGTGGACAATCCTGGAAAGATGAGAAGATTTGTGTTAAGATTCAAGGTCTGGAAGGCCAAGTCTTCCTTGTATTTAAGTATTGATAGCCCAGTCAGGGTGGTATGGAATGCCACATCAATCTTGTAAACATTGTTTCATGTCTCGAAAGAATGATTATGGGATCATGATCGGCAGGGTTTGGATATTGTATAAAAGATGTGGTAGGACCTTCATTTTAATTATCAAGACTCTTCCAAACCAGAATAGATGGAAGTTTTGTCCATGAGTCTCAGTCTTTGTGTAGTGTTTGTTGGAGTTTGGTAAAATTAAGTTCATGTAAAGACTTCAGATCAGCTGAGATATCTGCTCCCAAGTAATTTTTTTAGGGACCATTTAAAAGGAAATGATTCTTATAAGTTCTTAGCTGTCAACTGTGATATCGAAATATTAAGAATTTCTGATTTTGAATTGTTGATTTTAAACTTTGATAAGGCTCCTTAATTTTTGTAGTGCGTTTAGTAAAGAGGCTTGGGATTGGGGGAACATCAATAACAAACCATCTGCGAAAGCATCAATTTTATGATTTGTGGTTCCAGTTTGAAGACCATGACTATTAGAGATCACTCAGTGTTTAATAAAGGTTCAAGCGAGAGTACAAACAAAAGTAAGGATAGTGGGCATCCTTGCTTCATTACGTTTGATAGGGTGACCAGTCTAGATAGTGTACCATTAATACATTTTCTAGCATTTGTGTAATGATATATAGCGCTAATCCAGTGTAACATTTGGCGCTGAATACCTAACTGTTGGAGTAGTAGTTTAAGGAAGACCTTAAACTAATAGTGCTACCTATCAAATGCCTTCTCCGTTGATAGGAGAAGGGCAGGTATATTCTGTGTTTGAAAAAAAGTGGATTCAATTTAATAATTTGATAGTATAATCATGGCCTCGTGAACCAGGACAAATCCCACTTGGTCATTTTAGTACCATCTGTTTGAGTCTATTGTTCCAATTTTAATTTGATAATGATATTGGTCTAAAGCTCACACTCATAACTCTAGATCCTTTCCCTGTTTGGTGATGACTGTAATATGTGACTCCTGTGTTTAAGATGGAAGGGGTCGCTTACCTTTCAGGAAATTAAATGTAATATAGTTTTGTAAAACAGATTGGTGAATCCAATAGAGTCAGGCTTTTTCCTATGTGTGTAGTTTTTACTGCCTCATCAGTGGTGGATCCAGAGGGGATTAACAGGGCAATTGCCCCCCTAACAACAGAGTTGCTATGTAGCTAGCGTTGCCAGTCACCTGCCTTCACTGTCTGAAACATTGAGGAATCTCCCTAACTTGCCCAGCACTGTGAATCCAACGGGGGCTGTGAGTGCTTCTGTTATGTAGCTAGCATTGCCAGTCACCTGTCTTCACTTTCAGAGACAATAAGGATTCTCCTTAACTTGCCCAGGAGCATGAAACAGCTGGTGGCTGTGAATTTATTTATATAGCGCCAACAATTTACGTAGCGCTAGATACAGAGCATAGATGGGGCTACATACTATGTTAGACAACAAGAACAGACTGATAGATGAGGTAGAGAGCTCTGCCCGCTAGCAAAAAATCTAGAGGGAGTGGGGGACATGAGACGCATAAGGGAGTGAAGAGGTCAAATGGAAGGTGGTCTTAGTAACAGTATTAGGGGTGGTGTGAGCAAGGTGGGTTTGGTCAGAGATTAATTATGGAATGTTGGCGTATGATAGTCTTGCTCTAAGTGCTTTCACCAACATTTTCCCTGACATATCCGTATTAGTATAAAATGTGCTGTTAATTAGTTGGTTTGCTCGTTGAGCTTTGTTATTGCATAATGAGGCCACTTCTGATCAAAGTTTAGTCAGTTGTTGGAATAGTTTGTTGAAAGTGAGAGCTTGTGAATATTCTCAATAGTCGCTATTTGGTTACTTATGGCCGCTGAGATGAACAGGTAATCTATCTTCAAATAATGTTGATATGGAGGGGAGAAGTATATATAATCTTTTGTATGTGGGTTATGTATGCGCCAGGTGTCAGTTAGTTGACATTAGTGTAGTTTCTTGTTTTAACTCCTTTGTTGCTGAGTACCTGATTGTGACTGTCCCTGATGAGGAGTCCAGTGTAGGTTGTACCGTGATATTGAAGTCTCATCCAAATATGATGATGCCTTCCTTCTGCAAATTGAGAAAGTTTATCCAGTATAGAACATAGAAAACAAGATTGTTAATGTTCATGCACCTAATATAATTCAATCATTACAAAGAAGCAAGGGTTAAAAAAAGTGTAGTTAAGAAGATAAGACCGATGTCCGTGCAAATTGTCAAGATTTTTTACCAGAACTCAGAGGTGTAATATTGTATAATGTTGTATAGTCAGGTTATATATTGCACTGTGTCAATTTGAGACTTATATGGCAATAGTTTCTGCATTGCCAAATATGTACCCACTTTACACATTTCCACTCTTGTCTCTTTTCCCAAGTGTCAATAATGCCCATTCTCCCTAGTTCCAAGTATGTTCCTTTTCCATAGTACCATGTCCCCCTTTTAAACTTATTATTCTCATCACCCTCATAAGACCCACAAGATGAATCTTCTGATTCAATAAATTCCACCATTAGTCATGGATGAAAAATATTTCATTTAGAAAATATTGTTTTAGAAATATTTTCTTTAAATAATAATAATTTTACCGTTTCTCTAGTAGCTACCTTGCAGTACCCCTCATAATATAGGATAGTATCCACTATCATCCGTTATGCCCTCAATGCCAGAGATGTATAATAGAAAAACATATTGGGGTTCTTTTATAGATCTAATAACTTTAGAGAAAGGACAGCTACAGTTAAACCCACATGAGTCCATGGAAAACAACAGTGTACAGTGGTTATTGTTTTAGATTGAATTGCATATTGAAAACTATTACAATGAGTATCAAAAATATTCTCACTCTCCGAGATAGAACACATTATGTTATAATGGACATGCTTTGTTACACTCCCATAAACACTTTCAATTATTATAGGGCACTGATTCGCTCAAGGGTGGCATAAGAAAATGCTTTAATAGATGTAACATTATTGTACAAGTATATTTGTTTGCTAGAAGGCATGATGGGGGTGGAGTGATGGGCTCGGAAAGAGGTGATTATATAACAATACACATTGGGGTTATACGGTTACTGTAAAACTGATTTACTTTGGAAATGTGCTCCTACTCTAGCTAGATTACATCTGGAAGTTTACAAAAACAATTTAATTTTGTCAAAGTACTGATCTACATGGAAATAAATGCAAAAGAAAGTTTTATTTTCTTTTTATTACTTTTTAAATTAACTTGTGCTGGTTATATCTCTTACTAGACTGAAGATGCTGATATCAGCTCTAATAGGGATTTGTGAACGGTTGACGTTGATTCTTTCTTCAACTTAAATTACAATATCACTATGTTACTACATATGGTGGTTTTTCTTTCAGGTCAGTCCCTGGTTCACTTATGGACACAGGGGTCCCATTCCAGCAAGGTTTTGTTTAAATACAAGTATCTTGTTGATTTGCCGAGTCTCTCCCAGATGTCTAGGATGACCCATCACTCCTTCATCTGTTTTTATTATATAAGGCTGGGGAGACTGCTGTCAGAATGCTCTGAAAAATAACCCCTTGTCTTATATTTTTATTCAATCAACATTTTTATTAAATAGAAAGAAGCAATTTCCATGTGTATTTATATAAAGTAAAACTTTTTTTTCCGACAGGAGAGGTTGTGTTATAATCAGGGTCAAACAAATATGGTGCAACGTTCAACCCATTGCCACTATGTCCCCCGCAAGTAAATGTTATTATTTCATTGAGCTTATTGAGCTTGTGTTAAATCTCATGACTGCAAGATTCACCATGCCACTTACAAGATGCATCACATGGCACACAAGATGAATCTAGTCATTCAATGAATCTCACCATTAGTTAGCTTTAAACCAGTAGTACCAGAGAGGGCTTTGGTGACATGCTGTTGCTGAGGAACCAACCAAGTAGCTCATTCAGGAAGGAAGGGGGTAAACATACCCTGAAATTCCTGAGATAGGTACATCCATATGGAATATACTTTTGGTTTTAAGGTGTATCCTGACCATAACACATACACTTCCTCTTACAAACACTATGGGTGAAGGCCTCCATCAGGGCTACCCAGACTCTCAGACATCCTCCCATCCTCCCACACACGTATACTGAGGTCAGAGCATCAGAGTCACGTAACCTGCTGGAGGTCAGACCACATGGGGAGCGCATGAGGCAGCATGGTAGGATGTCTGTGTGCCTTGGCAGTACACAGACATCTGGCTGCCTACTACTGGACACCAGGGAGCTGGAGAACAACTGCTGGGGCTTGTCTTGTGGATGCAAAGTGGGTGCTGGCAATGGTAATTCCTGGGCATGCAAGGTGGTGCTATGGCAAAGGATATGATGGTAATAACAACCTGGATTTGGTTCTATATTAGCAGAGATCCTATAGTTAAATGACACAAACTATATAAAATAGTCATGATTTTAATAAACTCCTGTGCAATGCATTTTACATCCCACCACAATAGTGTATGTACTATATGTTAACCCCATAGCAAATCAGTCTGTTAAACACAAATATGCCAATGCATACAGGAAAAAGTATTTAGAAAAGGTAGAGGGCCTGAACCACATGCTAAACAACTAAAGATCACTGTTGTTTTTCTGTTTGAATATTTGTTTGAATTTTAATCTATGCTTTATTTATCTCATGTCATTGAATCCCATAGACTGCGCTAGAAAGATTTAAGTTAAAAACCAGAGATAAGTGCTATTTTAGGTCTTTGAATCGGGACCATTGTCTCTTTTAGAAACTGATTATATTAAACTCAAAATGAATAATTAAAGTAGTTAAAATGTGTATTTATTTTTACAATTACTGACAAGATGAATCTCAGTTGAGATCATAATGTCTATCCTCCGATTAACTTCTCCTGAGTGGAGAAAATGGTTCTGTCAACAACACTGCAGAGGCTCAAAGATTTTATCTGCCGCATTTGAGTGCTATTCTACATACTAATTTCTGGTAATCACCAAAAAGTGGTTACACAAGCAGTATTATCCCTACCACAGTATTGCAATGAAGTTAAATGTACAATAACGCTTTATTTCACAAATCCCCCAAACCTGTGTAGTTACATTTAGTTAAATTCAGCTGTAAAGCCTTTCTACCTCATTGTCATAGACAGTTTAATCATTCTTAATGTATAGCACTGTATAATTTATCACAGGCATATTGGATGCAGATGTAGAATTGTTACTGGGAAATCAATTGGATTTTAACACCTGCTTCTGCTTGGTAAATTGATGATAGTAAACCCTATTAAAGGCCCCAAATGAACACTTGTATGGCCCATGCTATGCAAAATGAGCACAGTATGAGGGGCTAATGAGTATGAGGTGTTGGAGCATTATGGCCGTAATCTGTATCAGCAAGCCTTAGACATGGTGCTTAGCTTAGACCATCCTGTTTCACAGGATAAACTAGAGGTTATTCTGTGTAACGTTCACACTACATAATCTACTGTAACTGGCCAGAGGAATGAACAGTTCTTTAGCCATAAACAGAAATGTAAGCACACAAAGGTTCAAGGCATTTTGCCATGAGATCATTTCAATGTGGTGCCGCCAATGTCTGTGTTTGGAGGTACCGTCTATACTCCTGTGGCTTTGTTTTACACAAGGAGAATATACACTATATATATACTCACTACATACTATAAATGAATAGACAGTCTAAAATTAATCAAATGTTATTCATTTTATGATGTACTGTGCCTGAGGTATGAAGACCACAGGGGGGGGGGGGGGGGGGGAAACAATGTTGTCTGACAGAATCATGTACAGTTGTCATATGTAGGACACAAACTACAAGAATCTAGATTTAGTGGCTTTAGTGGCAGCCTTGTATGTGAAGAATAGCATACAATCTAACCTGATACACGTTATCGAGGTGATAGTCTTGGTTTACGTTAGAATCTGATAATCATACAGTAGCTTGTGTCAATGGGATTTATTGGGCCTCTGGACAAATAGAAAAGTTAGATAAACTACCAGTCGTGGGAACTCCTAAAATGACATTAAAAGGAAAAGTTATCATCATGGCGTGAACTGGAAAACCAAAATAACTGCCTGTGCCAAGAGAATGCATATTCTAAATTAACTATTGGGATTATCTTTAAAACAAGTAGTTGACAAGCCAAAGTGTAAGGAGGACATATTAGATGTAGTGTTTACAAATGGAGATTTGATACCAGATTTTACTGTAGGTGAAAGTCAGCAAACAATATTGTAAAAATTGTAAAAACATTTTTAGATACATAAATGAGAAAAGGACTAATGGATGTATTCAGAAAATTGGGAAGACTAGATCGACCAAATGCTTCTTATCTGTTGACACATTCTATGTTACTAAGATAGAAAAGTATAAAGTAAACTATGTTACTAAGATACCTTCTTCAATAAAACGATGCTATCCCAAGAATTGTTGGACAACATTATATTACTCTTAAAGATTATTTAAAAAGGTAATCTTTTTAGTTTATTCTCTCTTTCATTATCTCAAAAAGCAGGATATGGCACCCATTGTAAAATAAGATCTGATAGCCTCTAGTGTTACAATATATTAGGTTAATGCTTAAAATATAGTGTTACAATAAAACAATAATTGCAAGCTAGGTGAATGCTTGCATCTGCTTACTGTACAGAATTAATTAATGATGCATTAGGTATACTATAAAGATTTAGAAAGTTGCATTATATCCAAAACGGTTAATACAAGTTATAGTTGTGTGAGCTGGGTTAACCCTTTAAGTGGCGTAGCAAACAAGTACAATCAAGAATGCAAATGAAAGAAAAACAAAAACACAGTTATATCCTTAACCTCTCTGACTTTCTTTTGGGTGGTATGTGGCATGTGTCTTCCTCAACTAAGGGTCCTCTACCAGCCTATGATTAAGTGCCGAACGGCACGAAACGCGTAAGGCAGTTTTCCTGCTTCCCCACTACCGATGCCACCATATTCATCCTGTTTGTTACATTGGAATTTATTTATATATTTTTTTCATCAATAAATCGACCTATTCTACCTCATTTGGACTGGTGAGTGCCTATGTCTATCCGCTTGCTTAACTTCTATTACTTTGCTGCTATCACAGCACGGACGGAGCACCACACAGCCTGAGGTATTATTGGAGAACTTTTCTAAATATCTCCAGGTGGAGCCGGCAACTCCCTAACGGGAACCGTTTTCTTCTCTGACTTTCTTTTGGGTGGTATGTGGCATGTGTCTTCCTCAACTAAGGGTCCTCTACCAGAGGCCTGGAGTTTGAGGGTTCTGCGCGTTATCAGGGTTCCTAGCACTGCAATCTGAACAGACTGTCCTGATGTCTTTCCTGGACTCTGTTGGAGCCACTCTTCCAGCTTAGGTGTCACACCCCCAAGTGCTCCTATGTGGTCTGTTCTCTGTTTGCACTGGTATTAAGAGTCTTTTCTTTCTCCCATATAGTTCTTCCAGTACTGTTCAGTTTTTGCTGCTGGTGGCTCTGCTGTTACTGTGTTGTGGCACTGTCATTGTGCATTCATACTCTGCAGAGTACCGATGCCTAGTCAAAAGGCTGCACTATTTTTTTTTTTGTCTTTCTGTCAAAATATTTTTCTTTAGATAAGTGTGGATTTGTTTGTTATTTTTTGTGGACCCTTTCCATGGTCTGAGGATGAGGACTCGAGGGCATCATCGATTAGCACTGGACATCTGGAATAAGTAATATTTTCTTCATAGGGCACCCTTTGGGGACCAGGTAAGTGAGCAGTGACTCCCTGGCAACCAAAGATGATTTTTTAATGGGGGCCTGGAAGCATTTTTCCAGATCCCAGGGGGGCTAATTTATTTATATTAAGTGTCTAAAGGCATTTGTCCAGCCCTCAGACCCAGGGGGAACACACTTTACCAGGGCCTACCTCCGATCTATCCCGTGGGGGCTTGGAACCATTGGGCTTGTTTCCAGTCCCGGTCATGTTAAGGGCTTCTAAGCATGGCCACTGATGCAAATTACCAGCTCTCACCCTGGTGTTTGATAGGGTGCAGGGCTGCCATCAGGGGGTGATAGATCTGGGTCTGCAATATTGGTTCTAGGGAATGTCATGGATGTGCAGTGTGAGTTGTGGAGCATGTCCTGGGTGTGCAATGTGGGTGCTGGGGTGCATTTAAACCTCATTGACATCTTATACAAAGATTTATGCATTTAAATCTCATTGGCATGATTTGATACACATAGTTTCATGCATTTAAACCTCATTGGCATGACATACAAAGACCTGGATACTTAGGGAGGGTGGGGGTTGGAGGGTGATTTGAGAGGAAGATATAGGGATATGGAGAGGGCCCATAAAAAGGAACCCCAATATTTCTGATGGCTAAACTGATCTGGAGAGGGGTCAGGTCTACTTACCCTGGCCCCACATTATTGTTTTACACTGGTGCCAGGTGACGGACCGTAGCTAGACATTCTGTACCTGACACAAGAATCGAAAATCGCTCAGCCCTTCAGTAGAGTTTCATAGCAGTTATGCAGATCAAATCAATCAGATAAACCCCTTCTTTGGGTACTCAGTTAGTTGAGAGGCTCATTTTCTCACAGTTGTCCCTGTGGACTTTCCTCAGATCAATAGTGGTTGGTGGTTGGAATGTAGGTGCCGCATGCCGGGCTGGCGTGCAGTGATATTGCTTCATATCTCATGCTCTGGTATTATTAGTCATGTGTGCAACATAATTAACACTAGAGAGCAGGCCAGAAAGAGCAGAGACATGTAGCTCCATTGCATGGGTCTAATTACGTAGCTATCAAAGCTGTGTCCACTCAGTTATGTGCCTAAGACTAGCTCTTTAGACATCTCATCCTCGTTACTGCTCTGCCGGGGTCAAATCTATAGTGCAAGTTACTCAGATGCAGCTCACAAAAAAACATGTTGAAGACTCCTACTCTACGCTTGTAGAATTACTTTCTTTTTCTGCAGTCCTGATGGTAAACGGATAATAGAAAGTTGCACTAACCACAAAGTCGGGCTTTGCTGAAAATAATCTTTAAAAAAAATTACATTTCCTTATAACAGCATTAACTTACCAAGCATATATCTTTGTAGAATGCAGGGTTGCACAACAGTTGCACAGGTGTATGTGTTGGCGATGCTTTGGTCAATTTGGTAAACATGAGCATTGCTATTAGTAGAATAGGGATAGCACAGACATCTGCTTAGCACAGCACGTAGACCCATATAAATGTCCCCCACACTATCTATCTATAAAGAATGTCTTGCAATTGGTATAATTCAGAGAAATTAATGACAGCTTTAAGTAGGATTGGTCACCAGGGAATCATTAACACTTCACAGTCCATCAGGTTACTTAGATCCAGACGCCATAGCAACTGTTTGGCGGCTGTTCATTTATTATTAAAGGTTACTGCTGGCAACTTCAGTGAAGAAATGCATTATGGTCCGAATAAGACAGAGAGGAGATAAAGAATTTGTCACAGGAAATCTATTGTTTTTTAAGAATGAAGTGAATATTTGGGATGAATAAAACGTTATAAATACTGCCAAGGAATGTCTGGACATTAGGGGGAAATACCTTCACATCTCAAACTAATTGACTGTGATATTTGAGCACAAAAATCAGGCAAGAGAGTTATTTTGTGTTAACTCTTGCAGTCTGGTTGACATACGCTATATGGACAAAAGGTATTGGGCAACCTGCTTGATTTTATACACCTGTGGGCCTGATTGAAACACCTGAATTCAGTAATTAAGAGGTATGTCCAATACTTTTATAATATATATATGGATCTTAAAAAAAAAACAAAAAAAAAACAAACAAACACGCTCTTTGTAGTGCCTAAGGTTTTAAAAGACTACCTGTGAATCAAGCATTCTTGCTCACCTGGGAACTGTCAGGATCTGCCAATCCTCCTGACACCAATAATAAAAATGGTGGGCTAGGGCAAGGTACCACTTCTGCTGGAAGGCTATTTCATGCATCCAATACTTAATGATATTACTTTTAAACCCCTGTCCCTCTAATTTAAGAATATGTTTATTGCGTTCTTCTTTTAAATTTACTCTCTTCCTTTCCTGTGATTTTAGATGTTAAACAATCCTATACATTAACACTGATTCCATTAATTACCCCTGCCCCCCCCCCCCCCCCCTGATTTAAGACTTACTGGCCTATAGTTGATGAACTCCAGTCTACTACCTTTCGTGTGAATGGGAACAACATTCACTAATTTCAAATCTTCTGGGACTACTGCCATTAAAAGTGATTTGTTCAATAAATCCATTAACGGTTTTGCGAGTAAACCACTTAGCTCTTTTGATAACTTTTGGTATATCCCATCAGGCACCATCAACTTATTTGTCTTTAATTTCATGTTTTCATTAATGCATCTAAAACATGTTTTATATTCCTTTTTGACCAGTTAAGCTTTTTTCTCTTTTGTGTGTGCTTTGGAAGATCTTATAACGTGCTTTACCTGTTTCTGAATATTCTTTTAGATCTTAATCTAATCTTTCATCATTATGATTAAGCGTCTTCAGACTCGAAACGCGTCATGTGCCCAGCCCCCACCGCATTAATGCTTGTTTTGCTTTGTTTTATGTT